>CM021775.1:18276286-18594843 GCA_011076525.1 Nettapus auritus | reverse complement strand
TGCGTTGTGCTGCCCGCGGAGCTGGCGCTCGGCACGAAGTTGAGCGCGGGGCGCCCTTAGCCCGCTGCCCGCCCGGCACCTCGGGGCAGCCGGCGAGAGGAGCCGTGCGTGCCCTCGGGCGGGGGCCCGAAGTGGGACACCGGGCACGGCTGCCTGCCGCCCGGGGAGCGCCTTCCGCGGGGCGGGGGGACCCACAGCCGCCGGCACCGGGGGAGCCCCCGGCCGCGGGGTGCCGCTTCCCGGGGGGCTCGGGCACCCCACGGGCACGGCGGCCGGGCCTTTAGGTGCTGGTGTGCAGCCTGCGGGCCGCCTGCTCCAGCCTCGGGTGTGGGCGTGAGGCTCTGCTCGCCTTGCGGTGCTTTGCGTTTCAGTCGGTTTTCTACGGCGTTCAAAGGTCAGCACGTCCTGGGGGAACGCGCCTTGCTCCTGCTCCTGCTCAGCGGCCTGAAGGGGACGTCCGAGACCTTGGAGGAAAGGTCCCCTCGGCTCTGGGCGGTACAGAGCCATTTCGGGGTTCTGAACAGCTTGACGTGAAGTATTAGGCTTGATGCTGTGGCAAAATCCCAAGTTACATAATTACATTATTCCGCTTACTCGAACTGTCCTTTCAATTTCAAGCAGAGACGATACAGCCGCTTCTCAAAGGGGAGTTTCCCAGGAACTGTTCCAGAGCCGCTGCATTCCAGCCGTGGATAAAGCAGTTCCTTTCTGTTCACCTCCTAACTGCACGTGTGTACAGGGGTAGGAGGGGATGCTCAACTCTACAGTGAAAATCCCTGTGTGAAAAGTAGTCCTCATTAGGTGGATCTGCTTTGTGATGGGGTTTTTCTCTGCTAACAAAAATGTTTCACTTTAGCAACCCTAGGAAATACCAAGCCGATAATAATTTCTGCTGTATCTGTGCCTCATCCACAGGTTTTTATCCTTTCTGAAGTATGTAAGCAAAAAATGTAAACTGACCGTGCTGCTGTGCAGCTTGTTCAGGGTTGCTTTCTGATTTATTTATTTTTGAATGCACAGTGTAGCCGATGGCAAAATTTGACTCTGGTATTTCTATTGCTTGTGATGATACAGGAAGTGAGACAACCAGCCTGATTCTCAGATTGCAAGCTGAATGTGCATGCAAGTAAATGATTTGTAGTCAATTGTTTCACAGAAAAAAAAAGTATAGAAAAAACAGTAATATCTCATGCTCAATACAAGTTGGTAGTAATTGCAAGGAACCGGTCTGCTATAGCCAATTTAACTGAAAAGTTGCACTTCTGGTTTGTCCATTAGGAGCTCGGACAGAGCTATTGCACACTTGGGGAAGCGCAGGAGCGTTTCCAGCCTCTCTTCCCAGGGTTGCGTCCATCTGTCAGTGCGGGAGACCTGGGCAGCAGCATCCACTCGTGCGTTTGTGACATATTCTGCTACCATTTACTGCTGCTTTCAGAGAAATTCCTCATCTGGACATCCCTGTTGCTTTGTCTCATGACAATTCTTGTGATAAGTGTGCTTTAAAGTACTCTACAGTAAACTGGTGACAGGTTGGAAAAAACTTTGGCTTCCCACTTTCTGAGCCTGAAGAGCGCCTTCTCTTCCAGGGGAGAGAATGCTGTGCCATCGGGTCAAGCTACCATTGAGCTTGAGTTTAGTAGTTAACAAAGATTAAGAACTGCTTTTGGACGGCCAGCTGCGTATTCTGCTGCTCTACTGAGCTGTCATCATTCTTGAACAGGAGCTGCTCCTGGGAGGGGATCACTCATTTGGATACAGTCAGCTAAATACTTGCACAACCGGTTAAATAACGAGCCAGTTGAACCGCTACAATAAAAGTTTTGGATTTCCGTTATTAGAACTGATTTTGCTTCTTCCCAGTAGTTTGTCCTTAAAGGTTCTTTTGGTTTTACTGTTGCGCAAAGAAGTTTAAATGTTAATATTACCTAACAGATTTGCTGCTTTCAGGTAGCAGATCATCAAAAATAGCCTTGGACCAACAGCCAGTTTCTGACCTTGTTTGACATTACCTGGGTATTGTTTTTAAAAGAAGTTACAAAAATACAGATGTTAACGGTGAGTAATTAGAAAAGGAAGTTAGGAGTAGCATTTTAATTGTTCTCCTGTTTGGGCTTGTCAATAGGATGAGGTGCATTTGTTAAATCTTAATTACATATAATTCCTAATTAGAAAACGATGGAAGATGCAGGTGCCTCAGTGTGGTAATATAATATGTAATCGTACAGAAATGTATAACTGACTTCGTTATTTACTACTGAGCTAAGAACACTGCAAATGTTCTAGTAGTCATTAAGAATACTGATGGTCTTCAGGAAGCTTACTGTGCACTTCTGTATTTGCTAGGCAATGTAATTACATCTGAGCATTAGAATACGTCTAAAAACTTCTCGAGCCCAAGTCACGCAACAAGGTTGGAATATATTTTACATTTTTTAAGGACTGTATCACAGAAGGGATTCCATTTTTCACCAAAGACAGGAATTAATTACAATAATGGTGCTATGGGGTTGATATTTTCAAAGCGACAGCTGTGGCTGGTATTACGAGAGCCTCGACACAGAGATCCAGTTGCCAAAATGGGGGAAAAAGCAAATGGTTAGTATACAGCTACTAAAACAGCACAGGAGTATTTCAGACTTAAAAACTCAATAGCTCTCTTTTTCTTGACCTACGTCTCAGCCTTTGATCAAAAATTTTGCTTATTCCTTTAGAATACATTTGAGTCACAGATGGTATTAAAAAAATCTCTCTTTGGTTATCAATGCCTGTAAAGCTAGCACATTCAGCCCTTTCGCATTGTTCTGACAAAACTAAGCTCTGATGACTATGAACTAATATAGCAGCAAAGTATGGGTTGACTTCTGTTCTGTTGAGTGGCATTTATCTGAAAGAAGTTCTGGAAGTCCTGAATTGACCTGGTGCATTTACAGTGATTACAACTCTTCAATGGGTTGTAGCAAACCTTTTTAGCGCAGCTCTTACTGAAGATGGCCTCGTCATAGGAGGGATCCCCTACATCCAGAACATGCCCATTAATCTGCAGCAGCAAAGTTGGTTCTTTTGTTGGGGATTATACTGCATTAATGATAAATCTAGCAGGAAGATTCAGTCTTAAAGCTTCTCATGGAAAATGAGAACAAAGCAAGCTGGTATTTCAACAGCCATCTGTCAGTTGGCATGTCAACAGTATTTTTATATAGGTGAGATTTCACACCGAAGAAGCCTTCCAATAGCATTTCTCACCAGGGCTGTATTAGGGTGGATGTATTTTGAAAATTTACGCAGTTCAAACTGTTTCTCGGTTCCGAGGGTTACCTGGAAATACACATCCTAATTGATGTTGCTTTCTTACGCTTGCTGGTAGAAGGGTAACAACCTAACTGAAACAAGTTTTGATGCCTGTGGAATAGAAAGAAAGCCAAAGTATGACACAAAACCTTTGACAAGAGGTTTAACACTATTTAATGCCTTAATTCCAAATAATATGCATGGGCTGTTGTAAGGCAAGCTCTGAGCAGTCAGAAGCTGTCACAAAGTTTATCATAAGAAAGCTATTAAGGCTCCAAGAAGCGCTGTACGTGAAGGGATGCAATGATGTGCTACTGAACGTGCAAACCACCTTAAAGCAACAGATACTGAGTTCATTGTTCTGTTAACTTGACAGCAGCTTAAATGTCAGCATGAGGTTATTTCATTCCTAATTGTTTTTTTTTTTTTTTTTTCCAAAAAACATAAGGAGGCTAATCTGTGCTTGTTATGTTGTGACAGAGAGCTGCAGCTGACTTTGCTGCCACGGTGGCATTTTGCATTTAGCCTTACTCTCCAACCATCCAAAAGAAAGAACACATCAAATTGTGCTTCCTCTTAATTACGAAACCCTTTATTAATTTTGCTATTAGGAGAGAATTCTATCAATGGGGCTTAACAAATACAATAGCCTTAAGGATTTATCTAAAAAAAAAAATCTACCTTTTCAAGCTACTTTAAGAGAAATATTAAAGGTGCATATTAAGAAAATGTGCTGTTCTGAATAGTTGGGGGAATGTAATACGACAGTCTCCTTGGTTGGAATCTTATCAGTTCATATAAGAAATAGCAAATAAAACCTTGGTAACTGGGGAGACTTTCAACAGTTCTCTCAATTTTGGCTTGGAGCTGCTATTCTAATGCTATACACTATTTATAATTATAAATGTATAATTATAATTCTAAAAACACCGTAACAAGGTGTGTGAGTTGTGATTCAGGGTGGACACAATCAGTTCAGGTTTTGTACCTGCTCTCTGAACTCCTGCCGTACTGACGGGCACACCAGCCTTCAGCGCGGAGGGGATGCCGAGCACTAACGCTACGGAGGTGACTGCCTGTAGGAACAAAGCTTTTAACATTTAAGTTTGTTGAGAAAGTGCGTTCTAATTTATTAAACAGTATTTATTAAGAATGCAAGCTGACAGATTTAAATACACAATAATAAATAAACTAGCATCACTATGGATATAGGAACAACTATCAAAAATACAAGCTTGATTACTTCTAGAGAGTACACCAGGGTCCTGATTATAGTGAGCCACCCTAACATGAATCACAAATACAGAGCTGAGCTACTCTTCTTTGTAGTTATCACAGACTTACACTATTTGGGCATACTGTACATTGCTTGTTCTGAGCTTCCTATTATGTTCTTGACTTAATCTTTGCAAATTTCATCCACTAATAATGAATTTTAGGGAGTCAATCCTCATTCTCCTTCCACTCCAAAATTCTTCTCTTAATTTCTTTAGAAGACAAGAACATCCAACCAAACAACATTTCCCCCACCTTTCTTAAAAATAGATAGCAAAAACACCCCAGAAGTTACTTCCATGACTTTAGGCCTTCCTAAAATAAGCTTGGTTATAGTTTACTTCCCAAAGCAGTTTGTGTCATGCTAATACGTTTTATGACTACACATATATATTTAAATGTGTAATCTTCTCTCCAGAACCAACACACAAATACTGTATGCCACGAGTTACTGAGCTAGCATCAACTCTGCAGGTTTCTTTTAGTTCTCCAGTTCCTAAATTCTTAACTATTGCACATATGGATTTTAATAAAGAAAAATGCAGACTACTTCAGACTGAGCACCATTTAGTACAATCAATTAACTATTACATCATCTGAGAAATTGCTCAAGATGAATTTTCAGAAAGGCAGTTTACTTTGCAGGAATGTAAGTGACAATACCCATTCAAGTGGTACAAAGTGTTCTGCTCACTGAAATGCTAAACGTTATTTACACGGCTTTATTTCTATCAGGTTATTAGTAAGGAATGCGTGGTACGTAAACAATGGCACATGCAGTATGATCCCTCATACTATGAAAAATAAATTTACAGTTTTGTTAAATAAAGACCAAATGCCATCATACACTTTTTTTTTTTTCCTGGAAGGCCTCACGAGACATTCAGCTCTACCTTTAATACGTTCCAAATAAATATCAAATAATGCAACATTTACAAATAGCACACCAGCAATATTTTCCACAGTCATCATTTTACAAATCAGAATTTAGTGTTTCAATTCAGCAAAAGAGTAGCAGCTCCTTCACAAATATTAAGGCATGTCACATAGCATCAAAATGGAACCGATGAGCCTCCTGTCGCTTCTCTCTGTCATCTGCTTTCTGAAAAATGAAAATAAAAATAATTAAACACTTCATAGGATTTAGAGCAACGCTGTTATAGAGCTGAGTTGTCAAGTGTCAGAGAACGCTTGATTTTTCCAAGTCACTCATTTGACAAAATGCAAAAAGCTTAGTAAAAGCCTCAATAATTAGCTTTTAAGTGATGTCAGTTTGTAACAGCAATAATCTGCTCAAGATTGGCTTCTGCTGTTAATGCTCAGCTGTTTTTGAATTTATGACCCATTATTTCTGCTGTTCTACATAATGCTTTTTAAAGAGGAATATTTCAAAAACAAAAGATGTTTGCTAGTGTGTATTTATTTAGTCTATATTGTAAATACGAGATGAAATTACTCTGGATTAACTGTAAGTGTTGCCATCTATGTTACGCTTGAAATGAGATTAAAAAAAAAAACCTGTTAAATACAAGTTCAGACCAAGATGGCAGTTCAACAATTAACAGCACCAAGTGGGCTAAAACCAGCCTGTTCCGTGTTTTTGTTTTTCTTGAGAACATGTGAGGTAGGATGTATTTCCCTGCTTATTTGTGCAGAGCACACCCTGATCTGCTGAAAGAGTAGTTCGGATGGTGCTTGGAAAAGAGCAGCATGGAAAAGTTGTACCTAGAATCCCGGGAACGTGCAGTTACACGGCCTCTCCCACCAGCCTCATCTTTTAAAGCAGTGGCAGAGTAGGAAAGCAGCTGTCCCAGGATTTTGAACGCAGTGTGAACTTTTCTAGAAACCAGTGTTTTTCTCATGACAGACAAGTCTCTGTAAATCTTATCGTAAGAAAAATCAGCAAAACCAGATTTAAGTGATTTTTTAGCTTGCTTTTACTTTTTTTGACGAGGAGTAAAACAAAAAAAACCCCTTTACAGTATGCTGTTGTGTGGGCATTCAGATCTGTACCCGAGCTGATAAATATACATGACAATTCTGGTAGAAATCAGTGCATGTGCTCTGCCATGAAAGTTTGTCATCTGCTCTGGCTCAAGGCCAAAGATTTCCTCATCACACAACGTTTATAGGTGACAGCGATTCCATTGGGTTAGCTATGGATTTTATTGCATTTCGTAGCAGCAGCAGAGCTGTCAGGGAAGTTTAACATACAGCAGCCTGGCTTTTTGGCAGCGACTTTATCAATGCCAGCAGTATTCTGAATGTCACAAATGGGGTGGGAAAAGGGGAGCGTCACACTCTGACATTGAAATGCTTGTCACATTCCACATTTCTTTGTGGTCTTACTTAGAAAGTAAGACTTCATGTCTGCTTCATGAAAAAATTACCACTTTAAAATCTGACCAACTTATATTCTGATGAATCCATCCAACGCTGCCTAGCAGGATTATGACCAATGCATAGCGCCAACACCACAAAGCAAATTAAGAAGAATCAGAATATGGAACACCAAGATCCTTAGCTAATGAAGCAGAATACACTGTTGTTAGAAGAGTAATAGTAAAAACTAGGAACTGAGATTTGAAAGCCTTTTTTTTTTTTTTTTTAACAGTGGGTACAAAATTTTTAAGGAATGACAGAGCAACACAATATCCCTAAATACCATAGTTATTATTTAAACAACACAGTAGTGGCTGGTAAATGAGTGCATAAGAACTATGGTAGACTAAGAACTTGGACTACTTCTCTGCAGAGGTCAAAGTACACGGTTTATTTTAACTGCTGAATAGAACACTGCAGCTTACAGACCAATATATCCTCCGGGGGAAAAGAAGAGGTTGTAACTGCCTGTACATTGCCCCTTTCTTTCTTTGTGCTAGGTACTCTAGAAATCTGCAGGGGAAAACAGCATTTAGGCAGAACAGTGTTTTTATGAGAGGATTACTGAAAGAGGCAGTAAAGCAAGCATAAACTCAGGAACAAGAAACTTTGGAATTTAATTCCCAGTCATGCCAGTGATGCACAGTTCAGCTGTGGTCAAGATCCTTTCTCGTTCTACACCTCAACCATTTCTTCTAAAAATTGGGAAGGTAAAAGTCAATGGGAGGGCATTGGAAAATTATTGGAATTAACAAGTATTTATATAGTACTCTGAAAATACACATAATATATCTCAATATTTGTGCCTATTTTGAGCAAGATGCAGCTGCTGCAAAGGAGTTTAACGTATAAGCAATACCATTTCATTCGCATACACTTAATGGGGTTTAAAAGGGTTCAGAAAGCAACCACTCTGGGGTGAGTGCTTTTTTACATTAAAATACATGAATTATTACATAAAGAATTGTTTTCAACATTGACATTAAACCTCAGTTTCTCTATATAGAATTGGTATATAGTTAATCCTTCACAACCCTTTTTTTTTTTGTATATTTTGTTACTCGTTGCTCGAGATGTCTTGAAGACAGTTAAACCCAGCCAGTGCACAGTCCAAGCTACCATTTAGCAATGCTTTCTTGGTACATTAGGACACATTAAGGACAGTCGTCATACAATTTGTATTTCCTTGCTTTGGGTGTTTCATACCCAGCATTGCTATTATTTGGAGACCGTATTTAACATTTTGAAGAGTGGAGAATGACAGACAAGTAATATTTAAATATGAAGCATGCGCAAAGCCTATCTATATATTTAACAAGGTCATTTTATTTCCACAAGCACAAATAACAAAACAGTTCTACCATGTCAAAATGTGCAGTAATTCTATTTGACAGCTAAGATTATGGTTTGGGTATGTAGTAGCATTTATTGGCAATTCTGCCAGTTGGATATGATTGCGAACCGCACATAGTTAAGAAAAATGGGAACGCATTTCTTTTGTGACATGAAAGGCCCCTTTCAAAATGCTTCTTCAAATCAATGGATTTCTATACACTGCATGTATAATTCAGACACAGAGCAAGCAGCCAATATGCACACGATTGACTCCCTACACCATCTTGAATGCTAATGTTAGTACAA
This sequence comes from Nettapus auritus, assembly GCA_011076525.1. Taxonomy (NCBI): domain Eukaryota; kingdom Metazoa; phylum Chordata; class Aves; order Anseriformes; family Anatidae; genus Nettapus; species Nettapus auritus. The sequence continues at coordinate 18,586,257 of CM021775.1, read as the reverse complement.
TCAAAGAGAGAGAGATGTTTTTCCTTTTTTTCAGATTACCAGCAGAACTCAAGATAAGTAAATGGAATTTATGTTCCCCTTTTTGAGTACAGTGCTCCTTTAAACTCTGCAAAATAGAACACTTAGATATAAAACAAAAACTTTGCATTTAGTTGGGAATAACAGCTTAATAGCAAAAGCTTATCCATGTTTCTCGTCACTTCCCTTTTTAAGTGTCTTAGAGTTTAAATAATAAACAATGCCCATTTTTAAGCTTGCAATAAATACTGAATTAATAATAAATACCTTTTGGGAATTGATGCAGTAAGTGTCAAGTTATACTGCAGAAAACTACTCAAAAACATACAACACTATAAAATATCAGGAAATGTTAAATAGAATAGAAAAAACAGAAAAACATACTACTAATTAAGCTTACCTTTTCTTGCCAGTGCAATATGCCAATTATTGCCAGGATGAAGACACAGACACCAATTAATGCTATAGCTGTTAGCAGCACAATGTTACTTGGGGTCAGATACAGCTTGGCACTCCAGCTATACAAAAGAGAAAAATCCAAGGAAACATTAATACCTTCATTAGGGAGCAGAAAATAGATTTAATTTAAAAAGATGAGAAAAACTTGCTAGTGTTAACACACAACGACTTGGTCCACAGAAACCTAGTGGCTATACTTGAAGACTGGAGCCTAACGGTCTTTACTTAGAAATATATGGCTGAATATCATTATTTTCAGGTAATGCCATGTTGAAATTCAGTTGCTATTTAACTATCCAGGAATGCCATGGATATCCTCAGGGACTGACGTTTTCCTCATTGGATTTATCTCACGCTGTCCCCTTGGGACAAAGTAAAGTGCATAGGAAAGCCTTCCACAAAACTGTCTGGGACCTGGGGAGATGGAGAAGCAGGGTGAAGTAACCTGTAACAGACTGTTTACCCCACAAGGGAAGCTCTTCTTGAACAGGCTCACAGGGAACAGTTAGGACTCCCTCGGTCTGAAGTTTACCCAGGGACAACTGTAGTCGTAGGCAAAAGAACCAGCTGATTATGTCAGGAAGATGCTGGACAGCAATAATAGTAGGCACCTTAAGGCCATCTGGAAGACATCTCCAGAATGTTGTGGGGTCCTGAGGCTCAGTAACACCGTGCTTATACTCCAGGCTTCCTGTCATGGGAAAGCTGTCAGCAGGATCCCTTATGTTGAGGCCTCTCAGGAAATGACACTTACGTTAAAAAAAAATATGAATTCAAAAAGCATTTATTATGAAATGTGATTTCTCCTGGAATTCTATCCTCCACTATTCTACAGTGTCCATGAATTTTCTCTATAAGAAAGCAAAAATAGTTTAATGATAAGACAACTGAGAAAATTTCTATATAATGCATACTTTTAAATACCTCAAGTCTCTAACTAAATTTTCTACTTTTAGCAGATGTTATTCCTGTGGTTGTTAATTAGCAACTCAAGTGGCACACCACTTCTCAACTGTTATTTGTTCTATAGTAAAATTAGCTGCTGAAACTGATGTCAGAATCATTTCTGCATGATAAATGCAACTGACCTCACTAGTAGATCAAGCGGCAAAAAGCAGCTGGAATATGCGACTAATGTTTTCTCTAATAGCAAAGACAGAAACATGCTTGCTTTCTGGGATAAATATTTTAATTGCAAGATGAATTCAGCATTGAAGCTCTTGTGTAAGTAACCCCTTCACTTCTACTTAAAGAAAAACATTCATACCTATGGCAAAAGATACCATTCAGAAGGGCCGAACCAAAGCTTTTATATGCAACTAGGCAGAAATTGCATGTTTGGCAAAACAAAAATGCTTGCTTCCATCATTACCATGCTTGCAATTTGTCAAAAAGAACGCTGGTAAATCTAGCAAGTAAGTTATTATTTATAAGAGTTGAGCTGGTAATAGGTTTTGATTGTTAATGGTTACTACATAGGAGTCCATGTGAATACTCACAAGTATTCTGCCCCGTCGCAGAAGCAACAACATGAAGAGAGCTAACTCCCTCCTCCTTGGTTGTTTTCCGATTTACTTTCTAGACAAGTGCCTTTTAACCTACACATAATGCCTAATTTTATAGGCATTAATAATGTAATTTAGTGAAGTTCAAGATGATGAAATTACCTTCGAGGAACATTATGAGGATATGGGATGACTATAAGCTGGGAGTTCGGTATGATAGCTGTCCATTCTTGTTTTCTTATGGACTGAAAGAAAAACAAAGACTATGTCAATTCCTAGCAAACAATTCCTAATTTAAGAGCAAAGAATTCTGAAATTCTCTGTTGAAACATAAGAATCAACTGTTTTTTTTTTTCCTTTTGTAAGTATAAGTGACCATTCCCTTATGCTCATTCAAGCTTTTTCTTCTAAAAGCTCCAAAAAAACAACAAAAAGAAAATAAGTGTTGCTGACATGAAACACAGCATCTGCTTAAAAAGTATAAAACAACAACATAATAGGGAAAGAAGAAAGGAACCAACTCTGCAAAGGAATTTTATGCAGGCAAAGCAATTATCCAAATCACAATTTGGACAGTATAATAATACAAATACCTTAAAGCAGTACCATCAGGTTTTTAAAGACTGAGAGTGGTCAGGACCCTACTTTCATGTTTCACCTGAAATTTAGATGGTCATGGCAATCTCCACCTCCCATCATATTGATCATGGTGCCAGCTCTGAAGCAGAAAGGATTCTGAGTTCACAGGCCAGCCAGACCAGCCCCAGGGAAATCTTACATCTGAGACCATAATAATTGATCCACCAGACCTAATATGCATTTATGATACAAACAAGCACCATACACCTAACATTTATAGACAATTCCAGTCATCTTTTGTTCTTACTGGTACAACTTTAGGGCTTACACTCGCCCCCAAAACCAGGCCTTATAGGGTGTTTTTTTTGGCAAGCTTCTTTGATATCTGCACTTCTGAAATAAGTGTCCCTAGCAGTATTTCTCTCTAAACTCTATTAGGAAAGGTAACACCACAAATAGTAGTTTGACAATCCTAAATTTCAACTAACCTTTTCTCCTAAAGGACGAGGAATGCCAACATACAAATGGTCGAGGAAATTAGCACTACGTCCCAAGCCTAGCACATTGTATGGCAACTGGAGAGCAAAATGTGCCGATTGGCTAAGTTGTCCAGCTGCAATAAAATCAGAAAGGAAACTCAAGTTAGTATTTTGAAAAAAACACAACAAACCCCAAACCAAAACAACCTGTCTATACAAACACACATTTCTGGGTCAACCATAAAAATGTTTTTAAAAAATTGAATAACCGCATGATGTAACTCTTAAAGATTCAATCCCACATTTCCAAACTACTTGTGGGCACTAGAGAATTGCTTAAATGCTTGAGATTTCTAGGTAAGATGATTCTTTTGAGTACCATTTCTATGTCAAACAAACTCTACTATTTGTTACTAGTTGAGAAGAAATGAGCTGTTGATGTTTGTTTTGATATGGTTAGTGTCAAGTCTCTTGCCCCACTGATTTACAAGCTCAGACTCACCATGTGAAGGTTCGCGTTCTTAGTGTAGTAATCAGTAACTATTTTTTTTTTTGGTGTTACAAAATTAGCTAAGAAAATGATCATAAATTCTCAAATAATAATTTGATTTAATGACGAGAGGATTATAGTGGTTGCAAGTTACATCCTCACAAGAACATGTAATTATAAAGAACTAAGTGGGAGACTGTAAGGGAAAAACAACATTCTTTGTTGGAGCTATCTACAGGTTCACCAACATCCTATTTCTAAGGTAGCCAATTCCATTTAAGTAGAACTCCTGAAATCTCAATTTCTGGCAAACTGACCCAGATCCTATGGGGATTCTTTTTTTTTTTTTTTATTCTCTAGAAAGCCTCTTAGCAAGTGATCTGGTTCCACAGCACGAATATTAGCATCTTATAAGCACCACAGGGAATTCAGCCCTGAAAATAAAAAAGGGAAAGTGGACTGAATGTGCACACTTGCAACTTAGATGCCTATTATATACAGTGCTACTAACACCTGTGGTACTTCTGAAAGCCCAAGCTCCAGAGCTGACATAACTACATTAGAATATGTTTTCATTAAAATGTCTTTACACCACAAAACTAGAAAATTAAAACTAGAAACACCAACTCTTCAAGTAAAGCAACAATTAAATCTTAACATTGCTGATATTCAAACTTTCTGCACATATTCACACGTTAATATTTGAAGTTTGGCAATATTGCATGCAATATTGCTAGAGTTCAAATATGGTTTCTATACAAAAAGAAGTCATAGAAAAACGTACTACATACTGTATCACCACATATAGCAAGCAGAAAACCCCTCTTAACAGAATTCAGGTATTAATTTATTAAATGATTCAAGCTTTTACTATGAACAGTCTTCTTTCTATATAGTGAATAGTGAAATTCTACCACATGAATCTTGCAATGTCAAGTGACTACTGAAATTAAACTTCCTTTGATTGTCTTGTACATGCTGCAGTGATAACATAAAATGTCTAGCAGCTATTACAGCGATGAATTTAGCGTCCACCTCACAATTCAATTTAAACAGCATGAGAGCTCAATGCAACAACAAAGAGTAAGCAGAGTTCCAAAAGCTATAAGGGCATGACTTAACAGCACGTAAAAGGTCATTCTATCACAGAAGGCCTAAAACAAAAAAAAAAGCCAAAATGGCAAAATGAAAGAGCTTTAAATGAGGATTGTAAAAATTATCAGTCCACACAACTTCAGCCATACAGCTGCTTAAACAAATCATGACTTGATCCATACAAGCAATCCAAAGAATCTAATCGTAGGGTAATATTATGCATCATCATGGATACTGGTCTTTGAGTGAACCTGAATAATTTATTGTTCTGAGATTCCTAGCCTACAGGACTAATATTTTTGGTATACACGAGCTGTAATTATGACCCTATTCATTTCATACTAACTACAAAGTCAAAAATAAGTCTACTGACATATTTCAAGAGAGAAAATTAAAAGGCTGAAGTGAAAACATGAAACAACAGATTGACCTGAAGCTCCATCCAGGCTAAGCCTTGCTTGTGTAATCACAAGGGTCTGTCCGGTATGTAAGACACGGTACATCAAAAAAACACATCAAAAATAGTTTTGGTAAGCTACACACTGCATAAAATAGCAGGCTCTCTCTGCCAAAGGTGATCTTATCACAAGAAGATCTAGAAGGAACTGTGTTTTTCCCTCAGCAGTTTGGCTCGTCAACACGGTAAGGAGTCAGCCGGTACTGCTATGGTTATGGAGCTGCTAGTCGTATCTGAGTGTAAAGCAGCAGATGGACAGACTTCAAGGCCAGGCCCTCACACAAAGGAGAGAAAGAGAAGGTATTTTGAGGTCTCTGATGTTGCATGAAAGAGGGAGAAAGCAAGCGAGAAAGCAAGCAGGAACACAATAAAATTGGACTGTGGTAAAGAGGGAAGAGGTAGCAGAGAGGAAGAAAAATGGAGTAAAAAAATGGCAATGGCGAGAGGTAGCCAGATGTTCATAGTATGGAGTTTCACGACAATCCAACTTGTTCAGCCCTTGACTAGGCAACAATCTAATAAATTTAAAATGCTTCTCTTGTGCTGGTGCTACAATATGAAATTGGCCTTGTGCAGTTTATGAAACTACTCCAGTAAATTAACCAACTGCTCTACATTAAAGTATCTGATCTTATTTATGGTTTTCCGAGTCCATATGGACACTTAGTTCTAAGAAAATCAGTTTGTGTTACTGACAATAAATGAAACCAAAAATATCAAGTAGGCAGTGTTTTCAAGAAAACACCAAGGATCTTTATTGTGGACCACTCCAGCTTGCAAAAATGACGTAACTGCAGTTTAAGCCAAGGTCAGAGCCGTTAATAAATAGAGCTGTATAAACTGATACCAGTTCGATAAGGCCAGTATTACTGCAGTCTTCAAGCAAATACATTCAAAACCTGTGAGATTCAGTAATGCTGCTATTTCATTATCACAATTGACTTTTTGCTTCTCGTTGTTTTTTAAACTTCAGCATCCTTAAAAAAAAAAAAAAAAGCCCCTAAAGTTGTATTTGATTAACTTCACTAAATTCATCTAATGTATTTCCCCAACTCACAAAACCAGCTTTAATTCAACCTGTGCTCAACTTCAGCCTACTCTAGTTTTTGTCAGGCAGTGTTGAATGCGGGATTCAGTTGAAAAACTGTCAGAATAATATTAGAAATTTCTTAGAAGCCAATAAAAACCCAGAAAGGCAGATGTAGAGTTAAAAATTCTGGATGACACGCACGTAACTGTGGAATCTCCGTAAAAATAACTCCAAGAGGTGAAAATAGGGAGTGAAGAAGGCAGATTGCAGAAAAGAGATGAGAGTGCATGCCTGAACTTAGTTTGCCTACCTCTCCCAGATTTACCAGAGACCTTGATTTGATCATCAAATTCATTCAATATTAAAAGTTGTTACAACTGAATTCCCTCTCAGAGAGGAAAGGTCTGTGGAGATGTTAACGAAAGATTTAAGACCCAATACTTCTTAATTCTAATGCTTATTTTGGTAATTGCTATTCCATGTAGCTAGTTTAACAGTGTTTCTTGTTTAAGATTAAAAGAGAATTGAGCAATGTAGAAGTAAAAGCACTGAGTATACGCTAATTATTATTCTGCTATCTTTTAACAGCACACTGGAATGTTAATAGTAGAGAGAGTAATTCTAACAATGTTTTAAAAAACCCTCTCAATTATGCAAATTTCCTGTAGTTAAGACTTGGCAGATCAAAGAACCTTAAAATGAGTTTGATAAGGACAGCCATATGTGCCTTGTTATTCTACTTTTTGCATGAATATTGTATACATGAAAGATACCAGACCTGCAGAATTAGAAACATCAGAAACAGAATGGTGAACATTTCTTCATTTACTGTATGACTTACTTTAGCCCAGGGATGGAAGGATAACTTAAGAATAGATATATTTGGCTTCAGCAGTCCAGCCAATAACTGTTCATATGCTAAGAACAGTGGTAAAGACAAGTAGCATCAGCTGCCATGAAAAAAATAAATTGAATGCTGAACACCGTTCTCATTAGATAAAGAACAATGTTGTAATTCATGTTACTTTTGGGGAAAGATATTATATAAAAAAAGTGTAACAACAAACTATCAGATTTCCCTCATTATTGTTTTCATAAAATTCAAAGCTTTGGATATGGATTGTTCCATGGCATTATATAAAGAATGGAAATAAGTTGACAAAAATGGCTTTAAAATGGTATTGATGCTATATTGTTTAAACTTAATGTGGAAAAGATAATGTGTATGTTTATAAATGGCCCCAAAATACCATCTGGGTTTGGTACTGTCAACCAATACACATACATCAAAGTGTTGCTCGAGGTATTACCTGACAGTCAAATAGAACACAATTCTGATATAACAGGCAAATCTTTTCAAGACAGTAACCTGCATACCATTAAAATTCCCGTTAGAGAAACAGTTACTGAATTTTCCAAGTAGGACTTGAAAGAGAAGAAAGTTTAAGTACAAACTTAATATAATAGCTACAGAAAATTCAATTTTGAGTACTCTCAGAAATTAAAGACAAAAAAATCTATTAACATATTACAATTCAGAAACTGATCAAAGAGTATTATAAAATTCCCTGTAGCAATACTGTGAGGGTCATAAATATACTTGGAATTCATTACGAAATAACAGTAATATCAAAACAGAAAGGGAAATTCATCATGATTGGACTCAGTTTTTTATTACTGTAAATATGGTAGTGGTGAAGATGAATGGTACTATAGCAGTATTAAATCATATTTGATACCTGTTTCTCAGCATAAATTGTAAAAAAACATTCAATTTCTAAAAGCAACCCCCTTGGAAAACAAACAAACAAACAAACAACCAAACCTAAGATAATGTTTTTAAGGAAAAAAATGTTTGTTTTCCTTAGAAGAGGAAAGTGAAAAACACAGATTAAGAATATGATACATAAATTAGGTCCAAATTTTAAACCAGCTTTCCTCACCACAGATAAAATGAATGTGTAAGCTATGTGCATTCTTCCATGACACAGATGCCAGCAGTTCAATCATCTTTATTTTGCCACTAGGTTATTTTATAAGATTGCATAAATAATGAGTGCTAAAGGGTCAAACTCAAACCAAACCCATCTAAACTTGTAATTCTACATTTCTTCAAGGTAAGGTTTAAAATCAGCTTCTATTTCTGTGAATTAAGCTTTTAATATATATTCTGCATTCACACCCCATAAATGCATTATTTTTCATCTTCTGCTTAAAACTAAGTCAATTTATAAAAATTAACTTTATTTTAAAAAGCAGTATATCATAAATTAACCAGGTCTGCCAACATGCAATCCTCTACAATTATCATTTATTGTATCCCACATATATATAAAGTGTTTAAGGATTTGATAATACAGATTCTACTTGCTGTTAGACATGGTTCTATAAATGTATATTATGACCTCACTTAAAATATAGGACTTAAGTCTGAAATTGTGTTAACTACAGATATGTAGCAGAGTGAAAACTGTTCCAACTACATGAACAATGAATCTAAATGAGTATAATTAGATCTGAGCAGAGGTTGTGTTGTAGTTTATTTGATTTATAGCTACTTTATAGCAGTTTCCTAAAGACGAAAAGAACCGTTTGATTGTATTAGTAATGTGTTTATTTAGTTATGCAAAGAAGTCTTTTTGTTACATAGGCAGTACTTCTGATTCTTTGATAGTAAGATTGTGCGTAGGTATCTACTCAAAAGTCACATGGCCAGAGGAACTATGAAGCTGTGTTTTCATTAAGTTCGTTTACATTTGCATGTGTGTACCAAATTTAGGCAGGCCCACATTAAGTCCCAGTGAGCCTGAAGGAGTAAATACATTACACTACTTAAAACCCACTGATTTCTTCGTTTAGATGCATGTTCATTCAATGGATACACTGAATGAACTTTAATTGGCAGTCTGGAAAGACGTTTTCTAATCCAGAGATTCCAGCAAATGTGGCAGCAACTGTCAAAAAGCTTTATTAATGGGTCCATACTCCAAGAAGATAGCCCTGAAGAGTACAGAGGGGTAGTGACCAACTGCAAGGAGTTTAGTTAACAGCAGAAAGAAGAGATCGGTGAACACCAATTCTTATTACACAAATTTGTGACAGTACGGAGTTTTACTCTTTATAAAGATATTAAACGGGTTCCAAGCTGTTTACACTTTTGCTCTTTCGAAAAAACAAGGATTTAGGTCTTTTAAAAAGAGGAATGAGTACAATAGTATGTCTTTATACATCTTCATGTACATCTTCGTAACTGAACTCTACGACTAATATGCAACATGTAAGCAAAATAGGTCAAAAACCAAGTTACCTGGTCATCAAGAACAGAACAGGCACTCCAATAAGCAATAAAGTAAAATGGACAACACAATAGGTATCTCTAGAGATCTCGCCTGAGTCAAAATGCCTTCAAAACCAGGACATGAACTGTGAAATAAAACATGTCTGTATTTGCATGGATATCCATCCCGCATCTCTTTGCGAGCAGTCCTGTTTCCTGGCTGAAACCTGCAACACTTTTTAGCCTTACATCCTATGTCCCCATAATCCCTCCACAGAACACTAAGCTTTTGTCCGCTATGCTCCTTTGTTACTGCCTGGGCAAGAACATTTCTGGCTTTGGCTAACTCCAACTATATGCATGTTGACCATATGGCCAGCCTGAGGACAAAACAGACCAAATAACTGTTGATCACTAAGTAAAGTCTTTTTCTCACGTGGAATTGTGTTTTCTACCTAACTGTTGATTTTTAAAGAACTGGTAAAGTTTTACTCGAGGCTCGTATGTTTCAATTAAAATTGGCTTCAGTAGGCCAACAGATTCAAGTTATTTGGGACTACAGATAACCAAGACAGTACACTGAAGTAAGTTCCGCGTCCACAGGAATTCAGGCTTTTAAGGAATAAGAAGAGCGATCCTGTACAAGCCTTTGCCAGTATTTTCCAGTATGGTTAAAAGGTTGTACTGGGACTTGGCTCTGACAAAGTTTGCCAGCCTTCATCTTGATAATTTGCAATAATAGAGATATGCCAGTTGTTACCCAATGTGAACTGGCTGCCTAAGGACGTGAGTCTGATATACTATGCTACCTGAGACTACCTGAAAATCTCTAAGCTCACGATGCAGTTCTGAGTTTCTACCTAAACAAGTAAGCTCTTATTAGATTTCACTTATGAAGAAAAACTTCAGAGCAATAGAACTGAGAACAAAACTGGCAGGATGATTAATTGGTTAAAGTGAATTTGTGCACCTGGAAAGAGTATTCTGCATTTTCATATTGGCATTGACTAGTTTAATCAACAAATGCAGGTTAATATTTTCAAGCCCATAGCACATATGAATACAGAAGTATTGCATATTTCAGGATCTCTTCTTTCTTTATCTTTTCGAGGGTGGAATGAACAGTTCTGAGCACAGTATTCAAGGTGAGAGAATTATCACTGATTTATGATCCAATATATCCACATTTCTTCCTCTAGACTACTGCTATTATTTAGCCATGTGTATTCTTATGAGATTGTCTTACCTGACCCATTTTTCAGGTATCCATTTGCATCTACAGTTGTGTACATGATGTAAGGACCAGGCTGATTAACACCGAAAGGCTGCAAGGGTGAGGGGGGGTATAGGAAGGGAGGAAGAAGCAGGCAACATTTTAGGAACAGATAAAGCAATACTAATTAAATAGTAAACCAAAGACACTTTCACAGGAAAATGATTTCTTTATATGGATAATTCTGAAACCTTGTTATTGCTTTGCTCGTGGTAATATGTGAAAATTCATTTTCAAAACAAGGCTTATTAGTTGTCTAAGTACCATTTAGTTTCTCATGAAGAGCACAACACTACTCAGTCCTATGGGAAAGGGTTTGATGTTTTCTGGGGAGTTCTAAGTATATTAGAAAACTAAATTCAAAGAAATTATAACTGCATGTTCTGAAAAAAACAGAACTCATTGAATATTTTCGGAGAATGCGCCATCTTGATGGACTTTCTGAATCTAAAAATACTACACAAATTCAAAATTGTTATTGTTCAGCAGTATTTCATTTAATTAAAGTTGCCAAATAATTACTTCTCAAGTACCAATATCTATTTAAAATAAATTCTTTGGAGGCAGAAAACGCGCTTAAACATCAAAGTACAGTTGGAGGGGGGAAATAAAAGAAAAAAATCAAAGGGAGTGGTGGATTACTGAGTGATGAACCATGTCAAATGTACCTAAGTGAGAACGGGATGTGTGCGTGGGGGAAATTATTTGTTAAGGTGGGAGGAATGGGGGAACAAGCAAAAAAAAGATTTATTTATTTTTTTTTCCCTCATTCAAATGCCACATTTAAGCTGATATTAGGGCATCCACTTCAGTAGATGATCTTTCAGATGAGTTGCAGAAAGAACACGGAAGAAGAGATGACACATTTCACATCATGCCTCAAAAATAGTAAGTTGTAAACCGTAAGAATAAAGTGATAATGATGAAAGATGGGATCAAAACTTGAAAAAGAATAATGAATTGGCTAGAATGACAGGTAAGGAGACATAAAATATGTTAGCGCAGAACTGTGAAAGATGAGTAAACAAGGTTAAAACATGCTTTATTTTTGCCAGGTAGCTGTGTTCTGGCATAACATACTTCATGATACTTTCTAACAGAATTTCTTTTACAGTGAAGGCGTTAGTATTTCAATGATCTTTATAATGAGGCACTCATCAACATCTGTTGTTCTGTTGTGAAGATTTACCTTCTAAACCTTTTCTTTAGTTTTGCAATTAAGCTAATAACACTACCAAAACCCCTTATTATTTTGTAACCTTATGACTTAAAATAGGCTTGTAGAAAAAGTTCCTATTTTTGCAGAGCTAAGATGCAAATGCTAGCTTTGATTTTTTCCAAGTTCCTCTTTTAGGCCGTCTTTCACTGTGAAAACTAATCTGCTAACTGAAAGTTTGGTGGTTGATATGCAAGGTCTCTGGAGACGATTAAACCACTTGAAATAGAAATTAGCACACGAACATGTAACTGATCTGCAGAACCATTAGAACCAAGTACATTCCTTTTGCTTCTCTTCTATCCTTCACTGTACCCACATACTCTGTGTTGGCCCAGTTGTTGTTGTCAGGCAGCCCATGGCTCGGTCTGTCCCACATTCTTCTTGTATCTGTATATCCAGCCCTTGTGATGCTGCCTAACAATGCTCACTGCAGAATCACTCAATTCTTTTTGTCTTTGAGCAGGCAGCTGGAGAAAGATATGGGTCTCAAATACATAGAACCCGAGCAGTTATGATTTGGATTACACATTCCTCCAGTCAGTAACTCTTCTCAAATATGTATGTGGACATCTCCCAGCATCATAAAGCCCCAGCTCATCTGAAGCTAAATAGTAAAGTTATAGTTTTACTTACAGTTATTTTCCGAGGACAGTCATTAGAGCAGAGGCCACTGAGAACTGCAAGAACAAAAAGTGAGCTTACAGTGTTTATATTAACATCCGTCTTACAAGCACAACCTCTGAAACCCATTAAGGTATATTAGCAGATGTCATGTACCATTAAAATTCATAAAGAAAATAACTTCCTTCTGTATGACTTAGGTACTTTTTAAAAATCTGTTTCAGATGTATTGCTTTGTAGAAATTAATCAGCTAATTGCTGTTTTGTCATACCTCATTTGTTAGGCAGCTTCCAAAAGATTTGCCAGTTGAAAAAATTCCAAATTTTAACATGTTAGAAATAGTGGACTGCATATTTTATTCATCATCCTGGCTTCTAACCATTTAAAAAATACTTGACAGATATTCAGCTTTACTGTTTTAACCGGTAAAAAGGAAAGCAAAGGCTTTTCCCCATATACTAGTGACAGCTTTACAACTTGATTTAAAGCAGTTCACTGCAATTCTAATAAACAAAACTGCCGTTACCATTTATTCTATGTATTCAAAAGTATTATAAGCATATGGGTATAATGCTACATAATATCTAAAGCCTATGAGTTGTTAAATTACTTGTTAGCTTTAAAAATCAGTTAAATTACAGAAATACTAAACACTTTTAAGTTTCACTAAGTGAGGGACAATGAAAGCCATCTGTTCTATAACCTAAAATACCGTGTCACATTATTAGAATATCGTATTAGAATGACTTTTAGAAGGAAATAGCAGCAAACAGAAAAATAACAGGCACATACGCATACAAGAAATCTAAGGTGTCATTATGATGCAACGTTCAGACTTAAATGACAACAGTTTGGTCGAGAAGCAGCCCAGTAATGGCCATGAGCAGGGAAAAAGACACAAACAAGACCACATCAGTGCAGCAGACAAATAAAAACATAACCTCTCCATGAGTTATATTGCCAAGCAAGTGCTGCAGACAGAAAATAAACATGTGGACCAGATTTGATGGCAGGTCATTCTGACCGACAGGAAGCTTCTAAGGCATTTTCTATCTACTTTAAGGTTCCACTGAGGTTCAAGTATAAAATGTTTGGTGACAGTTAAGTACCAAGTGGTATACATAAAATGTTCACAGTGTAGCAGTCTGATCAGAAAATATTCCAAACTAGAGTCACAAATGGTACTGTTCTAGCAAAGGGCCATTTGTCATACTCTGAGTGCAAATCTTAACTGTTATAACTCCTAAGTTATAATTTATTTGCAATTTAACATTTGAGACATCCAAATACAGAAGGATCTGTTGTTTTTATACAGTCAAAAAGAAAGTCTGGACATCTGGACAAATAAAATGAAGGTGTGGCAAAGCACAACTTGAAGACTATGTCTGTATCTACTAATATACTTTTAAAGATATGAGGTTATTCTATATGTGAGACAGAGGTGTGTATGCAAGTGGCACCAACTCTTCCCATTTTGATGCAGAACAGCACACTGCAATTTGCTGTTCAGTTTCACTGCTGGAACAAATAATCTGACCAAGTGCATTGGACATCAGATTTAATGAGCAAAACTGCTCTCATTGTCCATATACCAAGTAAGTGGAACACAATGCATTTAGTGATACACCAATTTGCATAAAGCATGTTTTGTTAGAAATACTCTCCCTGTATCACAGCACAATTTTTTTTAGACCACTCTAATTCCCATTTTATGGGGTTTCTATGCAGAAATGCTCACACCCTGAAATGATGCTAAAAAGGCTTCCTTTGATTTTTAAGATGTAAGTACATACACTGAATCAAAAAGCACGTCAGAAATTATTCCTTTCCCTCATTCAAAATATCACAGTTGTTATTCTAATATAACTTCATGAAGTAAAATATTTTTCTAGAAGGCTTTCTGCACGCTCATGTTTATTATGTTACCATATGCAGTATTATTTAAAAAGAAGGCTTCCATCAACATGGCAAATCACTGCAGGCCGTTATGGTGAAAATAAATCCCAAGCTAAGGAGAAAGTAATAAATACATCAGCCCGCAGTAGTTACTGCAGCTCTTATGACACGTAGAAGGCTGATGCATTAGGTGTATTTAAGTAAAATGATGACAAATGCAATCTTTCCACAGCAAACCTCCAGTTCACTGGTGTAGCTTTCTCCACATGAGTTTACTTACAGCCTCATCTTTTACTCTTCCTCAAAAAAATCAAGCAAGATAGACAAGCAACGGACTCAAAGCTCGACACCTTTGCAGTCTAGAAGAACATGGTAGGACACGCAATTTGAACATTTAATTACTTTTAGTTACAAATATCATAATCTAACTCTAGCCTTTTAAACCAAGGCTTTAATTCACATACTCTTGCTATGTTAACTGTCATCTTAAATTGTTATAGTGTGACATATTTTAGGAAAGCTGTTGTTTAGGAAATTATTCTTACTGTTTACTCTGATTTTTTTTTTAAAGTTGGTTACTTTCTGTTGTGTGCACAGACGCAGCATTTCTTGTTATCGATCAGTATGGACTGAAGACATGAATCTTCCCTAAATTTCTTTTAGTTTGAATAACTCAGTTTCCCTGCAGATTATATTTCAGACACTTGATAATTCTCATTCTCCCGTCAAAAGCCAGCGGAGAAATCAACTTTTAGAGACCTAGTACTGCCTTTAGAATTTTGCTCTATGCAAAATTGGTTAATGAAAGCTCCAGGATGCAAGGAAGGATTTAGACTGGTTCTAGGTAAGAAGTGAATTAAGACATACATTCTTGTGAAAACAAAAATGCAAGCTCTAAAGATGATGAACCCTTAAAGGATATTGCCGTCAAAACGGGCAAAAACAGCTAAAGTGCTGAAAATAATGGCCAGAATCAACTTGGAATATAAATAAGTACAGTAAAATAAAACAAAGAAAACAGATAAGTCATTTTTGTTTAGTACCAAAGTATAGATTCTGCAATACACTTCTGCAGTCCCCAATATTTTCCATGCCATACTTTTTCTCTTATCACGCACAGAGCATTACCATAATATTATCATACACAGAGGATCAAACATTCCCCTCAAGATCTGATGTTGATTTGATTATATGGTAGTAACTTACCAATAACTTTAACAAAATAGGCATCTGCCTCAAAGTTGTTTTTTAATGTATGGATAGCAAAGTCCTTGTTGGAATAGCCTTTGCTTACTACAATGATATCCAAGATTCCCTAGAGGGAAAAAGAAAACTTTAAATTAGAGTTCTGATTTACTCTAGATAACATCTACATTTAGCAAGTAAATTCCCTTAAAGATGCAAAGGAAAGACATGGAGCATGTGCAGCAAAGTTTATGCTTCCACAACTAACATTAATGCCTTTCATATCGTATTAATCTTAGGCAATATTAGATAGAGCGCTCCATCCACAGCTACCAAGGGCAACACACGTGGTCCATGGCTTCTTTCTTGCCATGAAAGAGAGCAGCTCAAGTGGAGCATAGGGAGGGCCAGCAAACTTTTAGTCACTGATGGGCTGCTGTATGTGCCCAGCTTCCAGAGAGCATAAATAGGTAGCAGCAACGTCCCAGACTAAAGGCATTGTCTGCCACAAGCTGTAAAGCAAATGTTTATGCAAAGCATAAAGACTCAGTACATCTACCAACAGCACAAAAAGACAGATACAGCAACACAGAGTGATGCTGCTTGCTGCAGTAAAGAGCTGAACTTACGTCTTCATATATGTCAAAGAAGGTTGCTACCACTGCATCCTTGATTTGATTTAGATCTGAGAGCTCCCAAAAAACTTTGAACATACGACGCACGCTCTTGCAGCTCACATTATTGCATGGGACATTTTCTAGTAAGAAGGCTTGTTGGTTGCTGTAAAACATATATATAACAACTTACTTCCTATAACAAGTCTAAAAAATAAATATTTTTCTACAATATTTTTCTAGTGTCCAATACAAATGGAGTAAATAAATAAAAATATTAAAACAAAAACCCAAAGCTAGCAACCAATAGTTACTTTCAAACCCATAAGCATTTATGTTAATTTCACAGGCAGAATTACAACCATCATGTCATGCCTGATTTAAACCTATGAATACACTAAATAAATAACTCAAAATCAGCAGGAATAATTTCATATTATTCTTACTTTATTCTGATACAAGTTCAAGTGCACCTAACTACCATTTTCCTTAATCCCTCCCCACAGTCCCTCAGCTTGTATGCTACTTGAAGTGTGTCACTGCTTTTTCATTATTTTATGACAATTTGTTCCCACCCCAAGTTCTATTAATAAATTTTCTTACATGATGTTTTACGCATTTAAGATTAAATCACATCTCCATTAGTACATTTGCAATTGTTTCAAAGCAAAAACCAAGCCAAAAAAACAGTAGGATAGTAAAAATTGGATGGGACAAAGCAAGTTAGACATTTGCTGTCACACAACAAATAGAGAAACAGGCTGTAATACTGAAACAAGAAACAGATCGGAGTAGCAGGTGTGGCACAGCAAAAAGCCTCTCTTCTGAAGAATTTGTCTAATACACATCAGTTTGTCGGTGGGAGACACAAATGAGTGACACAGGGTTCATATCTGCAGGTTCATACATGCACCTTGATAGTTAGCAGCTTCATACATAGCCTCTAATACTGTAAGGTTGCCACTCTCACTGGAATAGTGAAAACCTTCAGGACTTCACCAGCTGGGAGTCTGATTCCTTGGCAAGTCTCAGTTACTATCCTGGGAGCCCACAGGGATCCATCACTGCCTTGGCAGTGGGAACAGATGAAGTTTCCTCTTCTCTTTCCGGGGGCAGAGCCAGGAGATGGAGCAGCCAACTGCTGCTAGCTAGCTGCAAAACTAGCTAAGCATGTCAGAGCCCAGGGCAATTACCAAAAACACTTCTTCATTATGACCTTGAACGTAATGCCATTCCAGAAGGTGACAAAAAGGTGTTTTTCCACATCTTAACAGCATCCAAGGCCTCCAGGATACAGTCACATTAACTGCAGCTTTTTTCCTTAGGAAAGTTTTTGTTTCTATGGAATATATGGAGTATATGGAATATGGGTAATTTGCTTTTAATAAGAATCGTATCCCACAATACTCATATTTTTGCACTATCCTTTTCAGAAGAAGAGGAAGGCAAAACATTCACCTTGAGGAAAAAATATTTCTGACAACGTAGTCATAGCTTCTTTGCACAATGTCAAGTTAGTATTTCAAAACCTACAATGGGAATAACATAGGATTTTGTTCACTGTAAGATTTGTCAAAAATCAAATGGGATATTTAAATATTTTCCTCAAAACCTTATAATCACATTTCTTGAGCTTCTTTGAAAAAAAATATGCCTCTATTTCTCTGCCATACGCCTGCATTTGACTGAGCCTTCATCGGAACAACCCACTTGTTACAATGTCACTGTTAAAAGAATGAGTATATAGAATTAATGTCTAGCTAAAAATCAAATAAGGTGATCTACAATATTTAAGGCACTGTATTATCTGAACCTGAGAACGCATAACCATACCTTGAAATTGCTAAGTGCTCACATTCTTATTTTATGTCAAATTAACCAACTATAAAATTAAGGTGACAACTCAAGCTAAGCAAATTGTTTCAATTTCTCTTTTTCATCATCATCTTGACATAAGATGTATATACAACATTCAAAACAGAGTCCAAGTAACTGCTAGCCACGTTTTATCTGTCTTGATCCTCAATTCCAGGCCACTTCCCGGGCTGTGCTGATATGGGAGCTGCCCCGTGCAACGTCTCAGCACAGGAGGGGGAAGCCTTGGTTGGGGGCCATTCTTTTGAAAGCAACAGGAGAAGGTGCAATACCTGGCTTTTTGCAAAGGGAAGAGCCATCAGCTGTTTGCTGCCTCCATCAGCTGTTCAGTTCTTTCTTGGAAGAACTCCTGAGGACTGGATTTGGCCTGTTGGCTGCTAATTGAGTCCTTATGCTTTTTTAGGGCTTTAATTAATTTACGATTACCGGAATCAAAGCATCTTCCTCTGTATTTTATTTCTACTTCATGCTATGATTACCAAGAGCAAATTCATAAGCTTATTATTTTGAACCAGATTTTGAAGGAGATTCACACAGTCAGAAAAAAATCTACCTATAATAGTAAAAATCGGCAACATACTTAAAATGACAAACCCATGTCCCTTAAAGCCTACAGGAAAACACAAAGACCATTACAATGATAAAACCATAAATCAATGCTAATGTGCTACAAAAATGCGTAACAGACAATAGAGAAAAAAATCAGCTTAAATACCAAGAATTCAGAGTTCTTCTGCGCTGTGTATTAAGACTAGCATAATTACCCTTAACCGGATACTTGCTGAACTTTTAATGTTTATTAAACATTTACTATTATATTCACACCATTGTATACACAATGTTACCAAGTAGTGTTCTACCTGCAGAACTTTATCTGAAACAACTTACAAACGATGCTCAGGAAGCACAGAATTGTCTCCAGATTGGAACCTCCTGGCTGAAGGCCACATGCAGCAAAGCTAAACCTAGTAAGACTGAATTACTACAAGCATGGCTTAAGACCAAAGACAGACTGAAGATTTATCTCAGTTTCATTTTAACATGCTACTTCACAATTACAATTAAATATGTACTGCTTAATTTCATAGAACTCTTATTCCATCAGTTTTAGGCTATGCCATCTACAGTTATACAGGGACATCTAAACAACTAATATCTTACTCTAGACATTCAGAATAAAATAAATTGCCTGTATTTTTTAAAACTGCTTATCTACAGTCAATCAATTCTACATTTTAAAGAAGTTCTTTATCCAACCCTGCTTCTGAAAGTGACGACTAAAAATGATTTAGGAAGAGATGATTTAGTCAAATGAGAGTTCTTTTAAGTAGACTCATGCAAAGGATTAATACACATACATTTATTTAAAACTGCATGAGTGCCTGGAGAACTTTGCAGAACTGTGTTATACTTAAAGTTTTTCATTCAAATTTTCACATTCAGTTTTTGATTAGCTCCAAGTTTCAATCTTTACTGCTATTTGTCACCAGTATGTGAGACAGATATTAAATTTCCATCTATACCATTACTTTATTTAACCTGTGAAAAAACAATCACTCTAAGTAAAAGCCTCATTGAAAAAATGATTCCTGGATTATGTGTCTGCAATGCTAGATGCCAATTATTAGTTTTCTACTTGGGAAACAAGCAGTTAAATAATTTCATCTAGTTAGGTGGCTGAACGAAGTATAAGTGTTACAGACTCTGATGAAGTAGTTAGACTTCCAATATTGCCAGAGTGACTTTAAAAACAGCATGTGAAAAAAAATGAATAAATTTAGATAAGATAGTAAGTAGAGAAAAACCAATCAGTAACTACTGGCTAAAGCCCTTTACCTATTGTTATTCTACATACATACACACATTCTAATATAGTCATAACTAGTGGGAAGAAAAAATCATGCACGTACGTAGCCTAAAGAAAAACCTGTAGACTGGAATTCTAATGTGCAGGTTTTGACTCAAGTCAAAAGTTAAAAGAATTCACAATGGACAGACAAATACGCTAGATCTGACTGAATGCAGCATTCTTACCTGTTCGAATTCATAGACCCTTGGAGTTCAAGCCCCCACCACATTGCAACTACAAGTGATTCCTCTTTTTGTTGTGGCTGTTAATAAGGAATGTATCTATGCTGTCGGAACATTGCACGCCCTTATTGAAAATTGAATATGACAGGAGATCTAAGACTGGTCTTATGGCAATTCTACGAGTATTGGAAGCTATTAATTACCTGGAAGGACAGTAAACTGAAGTTATTCCCAAGAACGATAAGTGTTTTTATTTCAGTGTTCTATAGGAATTAAAAAAAAACTGAAAGTCCTTTCCAGATTTATGATAAAAATAGAATAGATTTTAGTCATACTCTTCCATTGTCATATATCAGTATATTTTCAGATTAATAAAATGGCTTTTGCTTCCTTTAAATTCTTTAAGTTACAGACAGCAACTGGAAGCTAGGCCTTCCATCCTATGCCACAGATTGAGGTCAAGAGTTCAAAAATGCTTTTATCATTTAATCACAGTAATCAATCACTGAAATTAGATCTGTAGATGTAGCATGAAAAGCTTCAAAGGAAGAAATTAAAAGCTTGATCCAGAAGTGTTTAAAATCAATTAAATAAGGTTTTCATTTTAACTTGATCTAACTTAAGAAGAGCTTTTAATTTAATTCCCACAGTTTTAATTCTCTGACCCAGTTACCAATTTTAAAAAGGAAGCATTTGCTTTTTTTTTCTCAGAAACAATGCATTCACAGTACTGTGAAAGTGACATTTGATAGTCACTACAGAAAATGTTTCCGTTACCTTTCAACAAACACAGGGAAAATACCGTGTTAACACACAACATATTTATTTATTTTTTGCCAGACTTCCTCAGTTTTCTGAACCCTACTTTGAACAGTCTGTCAAATCACCTGCCAGTACTTTCAAGTCCTTATGCCTAACCATGTCACTCAATTTCGAAGTCAAGTTTCAAAAGAAGCTTAAGACACACCCAATTGAATAAATAATTTCAAAAGCAAGGAGAATGAAGAAAAAAGTGTACCACAGTAATTCATTGCTGTGAGACAGGTAACTTCCTGGGCTTTCATAGGAGTAACTATTTATAAACTATTTAAATCTTTTACATATTACATTGCCCTAAGTATATGCCATCCAGACAAGAGAGGCTCCTAGTAATATTAAAAACTTTGAAAAGAAAAAAACAAAAACAAAAACAAAAACACCCTCTGAACTCCATAAATCTTCCTTCAAAGTGTCCTAGCCATCATGATACATGCCAAGTGATAGCTTTTATTACAGCAGAAAATGAAAGGTTTGTGGTGCTTTAGAAAAAACAAAGGACAAGAACAACTTAGCATTTTAAATGCCTCGGTATTTCAATGGAAGAGGAAAGACCTTGGTTCCAGTCTGCTCTCTAGACTTTTTATAGTCGTCTTTCAATGACTGCTGAACTGAAGATGCAAACTCCCAACTGAGCAAGGCTATGAAGAAAAAAAAAAAAAAAAAAAAAAAAAACCCAACAGTCAGGGATGGCGTGCTTTAACTTTGCCTATGCTGTTACTGCCCAGAACTTGAATCAATTTCTCCTCGGCCATATTTAAGAAAAAAAAAAAAAAAAAAAAAAACAGCAAAACCAAACCAGCTGCTGTGCTAGTTCTGTTAAGGCTCAAAGGCTGCTGCACTAGTTATCTTCGGGCTCAGAAATACAGTGGCAGAGCTCAGCTGCTCAGTCTCTGAATCACAACTTCGTGTAGGCAGAATACAAGCACGTAGCTCTTCAAACTGGGTCATTTTTAGAAATGTTTTTAGGCAGGTGCACGTAAAGAACTCCAACACAAAAATGTCAGTGGGTGACTCATGTTTAGACAATCACTGAAAGATCTGGATTGGTTCTAACTTAAGCATCTAACTTCTTGCTGTATACTCTTTTAAACGCTATACAGTGAGCTCCTCAGTTCTTTTCCTTATTGAGTATTAATTCAAACTATGAATCCATACCCAAGCTCATCCACAACACTATACAGAGGAAGATACTAAATACACCTGTGACAAAGGCTTAATTTTTCCCTGTATTGCACAAATGCAAGTATTCATCATAGATCCCAATAAGAAATATGTTGAGAATTAACAGGGTATTGATTAAAATACCTTTTGGGAGATGATGTGAGGAAGGAAGAGTGGATAGCACAGATAATCCAGTGCTGGAAAATACAAGCTGTGCAGTATCAGCAAGACCTCTAGTCAGGGCACATGCTGTGCATACCCTGTTCATAGTGAGATTCACTGGCATTAAAAGTTTCTAGAGCTCTTTTACGTTTTTCTTGGAAGTACACAATTCTACTCATTTCTACCATCAAGCAAAACAATGTTCACATGACAACATGCTGCTTCAAGGTAAAGACAAGGACATGCCAGTGGCATCATCACCAGATGCCAAGTGGAAGCTGCCTACAGGCTTCTCCATTATGATTAGCTGGCTAAGTTTATCCTGCAGCCAAGCGGTATGTGCAGAACAGCAGAGGCATGTACTCAGGTCAGCTGCTATGTGGATCACTAACTCCTTGATGAACAATACTCTCCCAGTTCGGATCACTACACCTGCTGTAACACCAGACTGTAGCAAGACAAAGCATGGGGAAAGCAAACAATGAAGAATAAAAGAGAAGAAAAATTACACTGACAAATTTAATAGGAAAGACTAGAATCATTTATTTCCCTTCTCTAAGGATTTAAGCACTGGCGTATATATTCTACTAACCACACATTTTCTGTCTGTGATGTGCTGTTATGGTTTAACCCAGCAGGCAGCTAACCACCACAAAACCATTCGCTCACCTGCCCCTCAAGTCTTCCCCCTCTCTGTGGGATAGGGGAGAGAATCTGAAAAAGGCTATAAACTCACGGGTTGAGATAAAGACAGCTTAATAGGACAGAAAACAGAGAATAAATAATAATATACAAAACAAGCGATGCCCAGTACAGTTGCTCACCACCTGCTGACTGATGCCCAGCCAGACCCTGAGCAGTTGCCCCAACCCCCCAGCCAACTCCCCCATTTTGTTGTTCAGCACGACGCCATCTGCTATGGAACGGCCAGTTTGGGTCAGCCGGCCCGTTCGTCCCCTCCCAGCTTCCTGTGCACCTGCAGCCTCCTCGCTGGCAGGGCAGCGCGAGACGCTGAGAAGTCCTCGACTTAGCGCAAGCACTGCTCTGCAACAACTAAAACAGTGTTATCACCATTGTTCTCATCCTAAATCCAAAACACAGCACCGTATCAGCTACTTGGAAGAAAATCAGCTCTATCCCAGCCACACACAGGACACCTGCCTAATAGGTTTGAAGTAATTTTAGTGATCACAGAGCTGTAGTGAGAATTAAACGGAAGTTGGAAGACCTGTCTTCAGCAGTGGTCCTCATCACCGTGTTTTATTGCAGCTGTTCCCTCTAAAAGGAAAGATTCTTCTCCACTGTACCTTGAAAAAATACAGTCTTTGCTGTTGACACAAATATCTCTTTCCAATGCACAATTCAATAGTCAAAAAAGTCAAATTGATTCCTACAAACATTTATGAGCATAACCTAATTCTGTTGCCTCAGCTACAATAAATCATGAATGACAACAAACTAAGTAGCAAATGAATCCCAGCTATTATAAATGGAGCATCCAGTCCTATGGAAGTTGCAGAACGTACTGGCTTTTCTGATCGCTTAAGCACACATGACACTAGAAAACCTTTTAAAAAAGTGAGATTTCATCTTAAATAACTGGTTGCTTGGTCCTCCATAAAAGGAATCAGTGGGCAAGACAGCTCAAAAAACTTGAGAGATTTCAGCAGATCAAGATCAAACTGTTGGAGCACAGATAGGTATTGCCATCTCTTTCTGATGACAAGAAAGTAGATGAAACATCAAGATGAAAAAAAAAAGTTAATAAAAAAAGTTAATAAAAAGTCCCCAAAGTGCTTCACTAAACACTAAAATGCGCTACAATGTAGTAATCTGTATAATTGATGA
Organism: Nettapus auritus; assembly: GCA_011076525.1. Taxonomy (NCBI): domain Eukaryota; kingdom Metazoa; phylum Chordata; class Aves; order Anseriformes; family Anatidae; genus Nettapus; species Nettapus auritus. Next base: position 18,562,163 of record CM021775.1, on the reverse strand, counting down.
CTCTACAACCATTTAATGGTCTTCTAGGTTTACATAATACTTCACCTTCCAGATGTGTTCCTTAATATAGCAAGAGCATCTGGATAGCCATCCATATTGTAATCTCCAATATGAAGGGTAATTGGAAATGTAACTTCTGATGTAGTTTTGTCAGTTTGATGTGGTACAAAGCCCCAAACAGTGTCTTTATTTCTGAAGTCTTGCAAGACTGGAATCCACTGTAAAAGAAAAGAAAAAAAGAACAGAAACGATAGGTAAGGAAATCCATTTTATGTATTAAACCCACCCAATTCTATTTAAAACGGCTGACAGGTCTATACTGCATCACAATTCTGAAATGGTTTATGAATTGCCCAAGCAGAACTAAGGATTATTTCACAACTCTGACACCAAATGACCATTTTAATAGGAAACCTGTTCTATGTACTAAATTTTTCCAGAACAGAAAAAAACTAGATAAGGTTATAAGAATAAGTTTTTAGAAAGCACCTAGCGTATAGCAATATTCAGGAAAAACTTCACTGAAATTCATGCTGGCCTGTATTTGTTTTTATTTTATTTTTTTTAAAGTGTAGCCACACCTAAACTATCAGGCCTTCAGATCCTCAGTAATTTATTTATTTTTTTTGGTCTGAAATTGCAAGCAATAGGCAGCATTAAAACTGGAAGAGGGGAACACCCTCATTAAATCTGTGAAAGTACAAAGGAAGTGCAGAGCACAATTTCAATTTCTCCAGGACAAGAAACAGAACATATCTGTACTTACATTTCACAAAGGGCTGCAGAGGGGCTAAAGAGGAATTTATCTTAATTAAAATCAAAGTCATTTCACCAGTCAGTATGAAACTGAAGTATGAGGGTTAACATTTCAATTCTACAGAAAAAAAAATCAGTGCCATTTTTAAAGCCAGAAGTAATTTTCTATGTCAGCTAACTGACAACATCTTCAAAAGAACAGAAGGGTGCCATCCTAAAGGATCACTATCAGCAATGTCAACAGCACTTAACAGCATCTTCAACGTCTCTCACCCAAGCCTTAATTTAGCAGTTTCAAGAACCAGCATGGGATCCCTGACAGCATTGTTTCCTGCTGTGGAGAGACTCCCCTGTTAGCACAATCCAGCAACCAACAACATTCCAGCCACATGGCAATTGTCTGTGACACTTGGACCCGTCTCTTGAGACTACACACGAACATGAGAACCCCCCACTATTTTTTTTTTTTTTTTAAAGTGCACTAAGGTCAAATTTATATGGTTATCACAGACAGCTTAGAAACCTAGAACAGTTCTGCCAGGTGTACATATACTGTGTGCCTGCCTTTGAACTGCTGATTTGATCCATAACACACCACTGATGAGAACTCAGAGTTTAACTTAAACATACTTGGTCATACTGCCCTCTTCCCTCCTCCCAACATACGTATACCTATTTAATTACTGTTAGCTGCTGAAAGTTTGAAGAATCCAAGAAGGAAAAAAAAAAAGGAAAGGAAAAGACTCTCAACCTGAGAGGAAACTTTCAGTGTTAGACTTTGCACTTCCCTGTCATACACAAGAGCTGAAATATTACTGCAAAGTACGGTAAATCTGAAAAACTAATTGGAGTCAGAACCATGAAATACTGTGTTAATGATTCCATGCAAAATAAGAACCGCCATTGCAATGAAATCCAATTATACTTATCATATACTTTCTAAATATTGCTGTGTACAGTAACAATATTTTAAAGAAAAAATAAAAAAAGGAGTAAACCTGAATTTTTATTTTTACCTCAGAAAACGATTCAAAAAAGAACAATTTTACTATTACAAAGGCTACAGTAAATGCAAACATATATAGCAACAGGCGAGGAAAACAAAAGCCACCTATTGCTACTAAACATCACTATGCATCTTACTGAACCAGTTGTGGGACTTCTTACAACGGCAGTTGTAGAACATTTCAAAACATTAGTCTTGTTCAATCTGTAACCAGGACACATTTTGGTACCACGCATCATTTACTCTGACAGTTAAGTTCACAGAGTAATACACATTTCTGGTTAAACTTTCTGCATATTTCTCCTATAACTGAGTAATGGAATGCAAGATTAATTGTTCATGTGGCTTAGTACAGAAGGCAGAAGAATAAAAATAGATATGTCAACAACATAAATCTGCTACTACTTTTGAATTTGTTAACCCAGACAATTACTTAAAAGTTGTAATAGCAAGTATGAAGCTTAACAGGAAAAAGACTAAAACCATTTTTTTTCCTTTTACTGAAAGATAGAAATAGGTGGGATATAATGAGGACGCACAAAGCTATTTCTTGCAGTCTCATCATGCTTCTACCTACCTAAGACAAAAAAAAAAGATTGAGAAACAGAGTTAATATATCTAAAAGAAAATTTAAATGAATACATAAAATTAATGCAGAGAAGGATTTACTCTTCCTTTATGTTAAATTTCATTAAATACTTGCACTGATTTAATTAAAACATTTATATATTCCTTCAATTAATGATGTTATAAACTAAAATGATTTTTAAGTGCTTGAAAATCCATTCTCAAACTCTTCAAATATTTGTTTTTCATCAAGTAGTAGAGAGAATGCTTTATTGCCCTGTGAAAATACGGCTTTTTTCACTTTGAAAAAGATCTCAAATACTTAAAGATATTTAAAAACTTTTTGCACTCACCCCACCTGACTCAAAAAGGGTTCATTTCTCTCTGAGTCCACATTATTCTATACATTAGGAAAAACAGTTCCCTTGCTCTAGAGTCTGCTCTTTGAACCAAAAATATGGGGGTAACGTCTTGTATTTTTTTAAGCTTTGGCCAGGAAACCTATTACGAACAATTAGCCCTTCCAGCCAGCTCCCCAATTCCAGACCATGTAGTCTGCAGCTTATTGCAGGTGAAATTCAAGAAGTCTGAGGTGTCCCAATACCAGCTACAATCTGGAACAGCATATGGGATCCTAGTTCAGATCTGACCGCAGTTCTTCTGTTGCTGTGGAAACATTCACATTCTTTCAAACTTCTAGTAGGTCTGTGTCTCCTTAAGTCACTCGTATGCAATTCTTTGGCCTGTCCTTTGGCCTCATCGTCCAAAACAAGGAAATTTACCTGAGATATTTCTAGTACTTCTGAAGATTAAATGGTTAAATAAAATATAACCTATGGTGAGAGAATTTATTTCATCCTTGAAATTTGAAATAATTCTCTTAGATCTGCTTGGCTTTCCAAGTAACCATCCAGCTACGCCACACACAGCACAAGGAAATATAGCATAGACTGACAGCTGTCATAAAACACAAGATCTTATCAGACCAACAACTCCAAAACCTGACATGCCACTGAATGCCTCTTCATAGCATAACTGCTTAGAACCAAAGTCTACAGATATGTATTTCATCTCAATCTATCCCACAATATCATGTGTTTCATCTCAGTCTATCCCACAAAACAACAGAACTACATTAACTGTTTTTCATTTCTATTCATCAAATATCACTGCTTGTTTGTTGTGACAACGAAGGACAAAACCACTTCCAGTTACAAGATTTTTTTCTTTTTTTTTTTTTTAAAGATAGTCATGTAATTTATTATCCTTAAGAGAAAATAAATAATTTTCTCAAAAAATCGTAACTATCAAAATTATCAAAAGCACTCCCACAAAACCCTACAACAAAAACTGAACAGAAATTATGGATATGTAGCATCCTCCACTTTTTCTACAATAGACTTGAAATCTGTTTCCCACAGATTCCAGATAGTTACCTAACTGTCACACAGGATACCATCTCCTTGTTTCAATACGTTCTGCACCACAAGGGCTTATTATTTCCCTGAAACTGTAAAGTTATTAATTAAACAAAGAGCATTTATCTTGGTCTGTTGCCACAAAGTTTATATTTATCAATGCTTACGAAGATTAATTCATTTAGTCAAATATCAGAAGTTGGGTCAGTTGATATCACAGATGACCAAATGCAATGAAATTAAACATTTCACTTCCAAATAAGAATAGGAAACAAGATGTTTGAATAGATTTCTACCTGAAGAAATTTATCTCACATTTTCATAATGGGAAAGTTAAAATTGTTTAGAAGAAAAAGCTCCATCACTTCTAGATGAGTCAGAATACAAGAAAAGAAAATTCAAGATACCATTTTTTAAAAAAGGTTAGATCAGAACAAGTCATTATTGTCTGCCATTTGATATTGTCATTTTTAATTAGAAAGTCATTCTAAAGTCATGCAAGAAAAATTGCTTTGAAGTTTCTAGGTAAGCCTTAATATTTCTTAATGCTTTTTTTCTAGTAGGATGAGAATCTGTTCACTTCCTAAAATAAAACGACAATATTCAGCTGTTAATTTTTAAATTCAAAGATCATTATCTTAGAGACTATTTTAAAATTGAAATTACAATTGAAATTAATTGCTAAATTAAATATACAGATTAAATATACTGAGATGGTCAAAAACAGTACGTTAGAAATCTAATGTGTTATTAAATAAATAGTTGACCTCTATCAAAAAAATGAAATTATGAAGGAACAGGAAAACTGTCTACGTACAATGTTACTTCAAAGCACACTACAACTAAAGACTCAACTTTGGCAAAATTCGGATACTATGTAAGCTGCTACACACCTTCCTCTACACATTACTAAATCACTTCCTTCCAGAAACATATCATTAACATATCATGCAGCCTTTGTTTATCCCACTAAGTCATCCACCACCGTCAAGTAACAGCTTTGTACCCATCAATGGTACATGGTCTTTGTGTGTGGTTCATTTTCCACAATGAATTTACTTTCATTTGGAATATTTGTTTCAAATTTACTTCAGCAGAAAACATCAAATGTCTTTTGCTTCTTATATTAACAAGAATAGGGAACTAAATTTAGAGCTGAAGGACAACGTCTTTTGATAAAGAGCACCCAAGCTACTCAAAAGTGAAATGTGAAATGCAAGCAGTATGTTACAGTAACATAAGCAAGGTGATGTGCTTAACAAGTCAGTGTTCTTCCTTTTGACCAGAAAGCAAAGCAAGTATTGCAGACTAATCATCCACTTGCTGTATGCACATACTATGACCTGTAAATCAAAGCCCACTGTAATGCTGTGTATCCAGCAGCACTATAATCTGTTCCCCTGTGAACACAGAAAACAGGCAATTTAAAAAAACAAAATGAAAGCCTGTGAGCATGGGAAAACATGTATTTCTAAGCATAGAACTGCCAAGATTAGAAAACCGAAATGGATACATAACTAGATCTTGAGTTACTTTACTTTCCATCAGAACCATACTTTGAGGTAGATAATAAATACATACCTACATAAGAATATCTTACATAATACCATTACAGGTAGAGAAAGTCGCTTTTTCAGAAAAAAACAAACAAACAAACTTATTTTGCTATACTGTATTGATTCATAAAACACAGTATTTTTCTTTGTCTTTGCAATTCCAAAAGTCACAATACCTGATCCAGTCCTAGCTTCGTTAAATAGATGGCACTTTTTTGACATGCTTGGTCTTCACAGACTGGTAACAAGTGTTCACTTTGTCCATCACCATCTGCCAAAGAAAAAAGATGGTCAACGTGTATTTGCAAAATCAGAAACTTTATTTGCAGGAGAAGATTAACTGAACATTTTTAATGTGAAAAATTAGACCAAAATAAACTAGACACTGAAAAAATCCTTCACCTTTGTAATCTCTCATCTAAAAGATCTCATCGATCTTTTGTTTGAAGATTATCTTTGATGAGTATTTTCATCTTGATCCACAGTATAGAGGAACTTTTAAATTTTATATCTGATGATAATGTATTATATTTAGAACCGTAAATGCTTATTAATTTACTTAGTACCTGTGTTTAGCTGGGAAGAAAATTACTCTGTATATAAATCTACCATTACAAATCTGCCATACAAGCTAATCCAATTTTTGGAACCAATCTTAAACTTCTGTACTGTCAGGAAGACTAAAAAGAGAGTCGTGAGTTCCCATGCACTATGTTAATCTAAACTAAAAGGTAAAAAATACAGCCCTGGGAAGTTGACTAACTCAGTGGCTGATAAATTCCAGGCCTACAGAACTAGGTAAATCTGACTAAGCCACAGATTTTTAAGAAAGCTCTTCTAGCACATGTATTTCTAAAACCTTTAGGAGAATAATGACCTTCTACACGTTTAAACGAGCAATGTCTAATTGCATCCAGAATTCCGACGCACAGAGCATATAATGAGAAATAAAATGATTTTCCATTATTTGCTCCAGGAGAATTCCCACGTTCACATTTTGCAGCCCTGCCTTGAATATTCCCAAGCTACCACAAGTTACCTTGTGCGGGCTGAGGAAGAAGAACAGTGAGGCAGCTGAATGAAAGCAGCCCGAGAGAAGCTAGAATTGCTGCATTAATGACTAGTGCTGCAAGCCCTGATCACAACCATATATGCCAAACTAGACTTGCTGGAGAGATGCTATGCCCCAACCCATAAAAGCTTCAGAGAATTTGCTTTTCCAGCCTATGAAATGAAGGCTCAAACTGTAATGCAAAATTCATCTTTTCAAATTGCCCCATAGCCCATATGGTTTTGAGCAGCTTGGTATTAATATTTTAAGTGGATTTTTTACAGTTGCTTTAAAAAGTCTCCTTAGTTAATATAAAAAAAAAAAAAGCACTAAACAAAGCCAAAACACTAGATCATCCTCAAAAGTTACTGAATCCCTTACTTATTTCCCAATATACTACTGACTGCATACCTAACCTATACCATAATAAACGATGCCTCAGCTTACCAAATTATATTTCTGTGAAGACGAGCCACCGTTTTGTATACACATCCGTACATAGTTAAAAATTTGTAGGTACCTCCCTCATTACATAAGGAAGTTGGGAGATGGAAAATTGGGTCATAAGGACTTGTAAAAATATCAGACCTCCAAGTGGTAAGTTCGAGCCATCACCTTCAGTGGCCTTCTACATGCCATCTGCTTCAAGTATTATTTTATCTCACAGCAAAAACCCTCCTCAATTATTATGGCAGCTCTGTTATCAAGTACAAACAATTTAGGATGTCAGTTAGCCTAGGCAGAAGTCCAGTAAGTCAGCAACCAAAGAAATGAGAAAGTAAATCACCACTGAACAGAGAAGTTAACATAGCGACCAGTGAACTTGACAGGTCTGAAATCAGCACCAACTTAAAAATCTGTTTTCTTTCTGCATCATTCAAGTAAAACAATTAAAGCAGGATACTTATTCAGAATTAATGCTTTATGTACCATGAATAAGAACTGTGCCCATTATTGCTGACTTCAACAATGACCACAAAAAACATAGCAAAAGAAAGGTGGAACAATTAAAGCATCTAACTTCCCAAAAAACATTTGTAACATTTACAGTATAGATCACAGTGAGCACTTGCTAAAGCTGCCTCATTGAGAGCTTCACTACCATTACCTTTCATCCAAAAACAAACCAAAAGAGGCTAGGTACATATTCACACTGCAGGGCAGGCAAAACAAATGCAACTTAAAAGGCATCAAGTGAAGTGCCAACCATGAGAATACAGCTGGAAATAGGACATCAATGAGAGTATCTTCTGAGCTGTAGCAGAGTATTCAAGAAGACCTACAATTAGTTAAATACTGTCTTACAGAAAAGCAGCAATCAAGAGAAGGAAAGCCCAGCATTCCTCATGTCTGTCACACTATTATCTCTTACTTCTTCTCTAGTTTTTATTTCTAATCCTTGTCTTTAAAGGCACAGATCCTTCTTTTATTATTAAGGTTATTTAATCAAAAGGCATTTTCTGAAGAAAACTCAGATTTGTCAAAAGTGATAACTGCTGTAAACGATTAGTGAAATGTTATGTTTTTTAATAAAATAGAAATGAAGATTAAAACCCATCCAGAATATTGGCTAATATTACATTTAAATGCAAATCTTGCCTCAATCTTTGCAAAAAAATCCCCCCCTCTAAAAAAACCCTCCTCCCAAACCAGCCCCTAAGCACCAAATTAGAGCAGAATGTTTCATTTTCTAGTTTTTGTCTTGCCATTTTACACTGTCCTGATCTGTAATAACTAGAAATACGTTCCCAGTATTTCTGAAGCCTGTCCAAAGGCACTACGTAGAAACAACAAATGGATCCAGCAACTTTTCCACTTTTGAAAGAAAATTGATTCTTAATCTTTGTGCTTCCTACCTTGATTTCATATCTTGAAGTGCCAGCAAAAATTCCAGCTTTTTGCACAATCTATAGATCTTGAAAACCACATGAAAATACCCCAGGAACTGCTCAAAGAACTCAATCCCTGTAACAACTAACCTGTCTTGGACCTATAATGATAACTCGTCTCATCTTCATGCTTGGTTTAATTCTCAATTTAAATAAACATTTTTTTTTTTTTTTTAAATCTATTCTTGAATTTAAATTCCTCCACAAAGGGGGAGGAAGCCAGAAATGAAAAGGAGTATCATTAGCATACTTGCTCCAGCTCTATTAGGTTTTCATAGGTGAAAAAACACACGTGAAGCTCTTTTGGGTTTACTAATGAATACACCATTGGTGATAATGGCTGGATGAACTCATTAGGTAAACAGAAATAAGCTGTACTAGCTACAGATTAAAAGACAAAAAGCACTCCACATAAAATTGGATGATAATGTACTTCAACCTACATCCAGCTAAACCTGACATCCATGTTGCAAGCTCTATTTATTTTTTAATAAACGTGACCATTATAAAAATTCTTTCTTTCTGGGAACCTCATCTTAGTCACTACCAGTGCAACATTCATTTCTATACATTTTAGGAGTTCTTGACTGCTTATTTGAACACTTTATGAACATTAGCAATTTCCAAATTAGCTTAGATACAAATGTAAATAAAATTGGACACAGCTTTAGTTCAGATTTATCCATGAGAAGAAATTCCCTTAGTTACATACGAGATCTACTAATATTTAAACACAAGAATGCATTTTCTTGATAGCTGTGCCAACAATATTACCTTTGTAAGGCTGCATGTAGCGTGCATGTGTTTCTCTGTGGCCCAGTGGCTCATACGAATTTACACTTTGTCTGAACAGTGACATGCCTTCATTTTGTCAAACTACAGAAATACCACACATGCAAAATTTCACTACGTGTGTTTCATCCTAGTACAACTAGTGACCAAGGGAATTCAGTGTTCGAACCAGTCATGACATTTACTTCTAGAAATTCTGTTATCTTTACTCAACTCCTAGAGTCTATGGGTCTATCCTGCTGTGACTGTATGGATTTTCCCAACTGTAGTTCAAGTTGCTGGAAATCTCACGGTTAATGTTACTTGTAAATCCAATGCACCTCATAGCACTAGATGTGCTTAAACATACCCTAGACTCCCAATGTACTTTGGTAGCTTCACTCACATTGAAAGAAAGCCTGTTTGACGTAAAAATAAACACTCAGCTGGTAGCTATCACGTTCTTAACACATTACTCTGGCTTGTGATACTAGAGAACTACGCTAAGGAAAAAAAAAAAAAAATCAAGCTTCATAGGTAGTGGAAATGAAAAAAGAACAGTCCCACACACTCATCAGCTACAAATCTCTATTTATGTCAAAATATATAAAGATAAAATTAGAAGTCTTATATCTTCTATGAGTCATATGAGAATTGTTGCTTACAACTACCTATTCACTGCATTTCAATGACAAGCCATGGGCACAAAGACTCCTTTCCATGTCTGCAAACTGCTACTGTTCCAGTCCAGAAAAAGAATAACCCAAAAGACAGAGATTGTGCAGATCACTGGGAGTACACTTCATAGATTGTATGAGAAAAATTACTTGCAACTAAAGCTTGAAAATTCTTTGAAGATGATCAAACATAGCTCAAATCTCTTGCATCTCTTCTAAAAATACATATGAACAGAAGACAGAAAAAATACCCAAATAAAATTTAGAACACTATGATATTTTTAAAGTGTTACATGTTCAAAATTCAGTACTAACATACAATAACAAACGGATGTTTTAAAACAAAAGCACAAATAGCAAACAGCGTCTCAGCATTTACTCTGAGGGTCTCATCGATCCTCCTGAGCATTTCACTAATTGCACATCTACACGTAGGTGTTGTGCTGTCCCAGTTTGTTATGGTGACACTGGAGTTCATGTAGTTTCAGCTCTGGCAGTTGAGGGACTGCTGTAGCAGGCCCATTAGGTTTTTCCCCTTCCATTTTCAACCAACTGGATGATCAGCCAAATGAGCATAGACCCTTTATGATGAAGAGCAAACAAAGCCACACACACTCGCACGTCCCTCAGTTCTGCCTGGTAACTAACTCACCACCCGCATCTTTCCATAACTAAAGAGGAAGACAGATCTATAAAGTAACTAGGCTGACTAGCCAGCAGGTGCTGCAATTGATAGAAGACAGCATACAACCCTGCACTACCAAATTGATTTTTTTTCCTCTTAGGACTGCTAACGAAGTATGTTCTTCCACACTTTAAGGAAAAAAGATCTATACTTGATGAACTTCTTCCAAAATCACAGTGTGTCAGACAGATGCTTTATAAATAAGCATGTTTATCATATGTTAAACATAAGTAAACAGGCAACAAGATTTCTCGATTCAGGTAGTCGTATTCCTTCAAAACAGAAAAAGGTGTTAAAAAGTGGTATTTGACAACCAAGTTGCAAAAACAATAAAGTTGGTGGGTGTATGATCCAATTTTTTTTTTAAAGCCAAGATTTTTTTGCTATAATAAACTCATAAGTTATTCCAGTTGTTTTAGAAAACCTTCCCCCCCGCCCCGGGAGATAAACATAAGCTAACTACGCACGTTAAGACAGAAAGAACAGGCTAGCTTCCATAATTCTGGATCCGACGCTACATCAAAGCAAGGCACTTCATACACCACACAGTCCTCATGCCTTCAGCACCTACTGTTCTCTCCTGAGAATATACATTGTGAACTGGCTGTGTTATTACAGACCTCCTGTCAGTGCCGTCTTCACAGTTCCTTTCAAAAAGGTGAGAAAAAAACATTTCCTCGGCATGGTACAATAAAAGCCGAGAAGCTTTTCTCTGCTGTTGATTTAAATTCAAAATAAGCATCAGGCATCTCTGTTTAATATAATACATCCTAATGCACGTTCATATGCCTTTTATTTCACCATGCACAGAGCTTGCTCAAATCCTTCCCTCACTGCTTTGCACTGTTCTCGTTCTTCTTCCTTGTGAGCCTTTCATTTAGAGTTCTAAAGAACAGAAAATAAGGAGGAAAAAAATCCTGCTACAGCAGCACTCCAAACACTCTCCTTCTGGGGCAGGCAAAAAGAAGACAACCAGCACAACTGAGTTTGACATTCAAACAAAATAAAGGTTTGTTTGAAAGCTGATTATCTTAAATTTATCTTCTGAAGTAATAAAATGATTAGAATTCTTTTGTCACTCTCTGCCTTTAGGTGTTCAAGGAGATGGTCATGACAGAGATGATTATAATAAATTACTAAGATAATTACGCATTATTAAAATAATCAATGTCAGCTGCTTTTTGAAAATGTGAATCACAACTTCAAAAGACAGACATAAAGAGCTTTCATAGATGAATCAAAGTTATGTGAACATAAAAAAAAAACAACTAACACCACACTCCTTCACATTAAAATTCTGATTTTAGGTTTGTCTATACCCTCCCGAAGAATCTGTATTAACATCTCCATGGAAAGAAAAGCATCGAAACACAGCATGTCAGCAAACTGCACAAAAAGGCTTCTAGGCGGTATCTGATTCACCAGTGAGATCTTCTGTCTTCATGGAAAGAAGAGCATACTAAACATACTAACTGGAATCCAAGAAGGAAAAAAAGGGATTAAACACGAAATGAAATTAAAAACAAAATGAGACGCTCCCTGCACACTAAACAAGACTCAGCACTGAAATTCCGGTTGCAGTTGATGCAGAAATTTACTTTAAGTATTTCACATTGCAAGAACAGAAATGGCAAAGCTTGGAACTATCTAAACGTTACACATTTAGAAAGCACGTGTGGTATCAAACTTTCACTTGCTAACAAATGAGGTGGGGGAAACTGCTACAGCTCTGGTCTTAACCTCAATACAGGATCTTCTTCTAAAGAAATGATGTTAGATACTTAAAAATAGGACTAAGAAAAATTAGAAGTATCATTGAACAGCATGCATTCCTGGTCACCAATTAAAAAGCAAGACAGGTTTATCCTTTTAATATACTTTCTACAATACGCCTTGAACTCAGTACCCAAGTGGCAATTAACTTGGAGTATCTCCATGTACCTGTTTCAGATGAACTCAAGTGTGTCTATCACAAACACAACTTCTTCCTTAGATAAGGTCATTCAGAATTCTTTAATACCATCAGCTTTTACATCTTTTCATGCGAACTGATCACAGTAATAACAGTATTCCTCATATGCTGAGTATTTCAAACACAGATATATTATCTTCCTGCATCTTAAGATTTTTAAAGAGTCCTTTTATTGACTACAGGAGCTCAAGTACATTTCCACGGTTCAGGGCTCAAAAGACAACTGCTATGTAAAGAGGTTATTTACCAAAATACATCATTGAAAGTTTTCTTGTGATACATAGGTACCGCATCTGAGGATGTGACATTCTGAAGAGGAGGAAAAAAATAAAGAAATGTAGATTGTAAAAGAAAAGAGATACAAAACTGGAAGCTACAAAAGTGCAATGAAACTCTGCAGGCATAAAAGCAATGTATTGTAGGTATCATCAGCTGCAGGATAATCAAAGTCTACTTTAAAAAGTCTTTTAACAAAATGCATTTTGCACAGTGCAATGAATGGTTTCAAGGAAAAACGAACAAAGCTTAGGCACTCTGTTACACTGTTTAAACACGATGAGCTGGCAATAACAAGCTCTTATTACCTATGAGAAAAATGACAATTTCTACCATACGATATTCAAGTAACATACGTGAAACTCTTCAGTTACTTGGTGAACGGAGAAGATGTCTTAGAAATAGTAGTTGGATTACTAAACATGAGAAAAAACTGAGCTCAGGTCTCAGGAGAACTTCAATAATCCCAATTCTTGCTTTGTCAAAGGAAGTAAGCAAGTTTGCATAGTACGAATAAACACAGGCTTCATAAATTAAAGACGACGACACAGATGAAGACCCAGCAGCAGCTAAGAGAACATATGGCGAGTAAAAAGTTGGCTAAACGCTACCCTGAAAAAGTAAGACTTGAGTTGTATTTATTCACAAGGACACTATCAACAGTATGCTCTACTTTCATTTTGGAAAGCTATTTTTGACTCTCTTACATACAAGCTGCAACTATTTATTTATTTATTTATTTAGTGTGAACTAAGCAAAAGCAGTGACTGATTAATAAAACTTCTCAATTCTCAGGTCAGACATCACAAAAGGTAGTTTATCAATCCCCAGTGAACCAATCATAGGTCGATAGCAATTATAATATTAATTCCCAATAACAATGAATTACTAGACTGCATAAACAGCACCGTATTCCAAACTAACTGCTTCTGGCTCACTCCTTTAAAGACATATTTCATTAATCTTCAATGTAGCAGGAAAATAACAGGTTTGTGTTGAGATACAGTTCACATTCATCTTATTGCTCAAAATCCTGTTTTCAGGATACTCCACTGAAATCCTTATGTTTCTTTAGCAAGTATAAATTCCTAATGCAATTAAAACAATTTATAACTGCAATTATTTATCAGAATTCCATCCAACGTTATGATTTCCTCTGAAGCCAGTACAAGCAGATCTTATAAAAAAGCCTCTGCTAGCATACAGACAACAACAACGGAGGATTAATCATTTTTGCTATAGCAACCACTGCACTGCAATTACCATAGTGACATGAGAAGAATAGAAAAAGTAATAATGAAGAGCTCTTACTTGTTGGAGCAATGTGTCAGCCAAATAAGTGCAGAATTCTCTAGTGCCCAGCTCTGCTCACCTTCAACAATTGAAATGCCATTTGTAATAAGCATGTCACAAAGCATTTCTGATTTATTTTAAAAAGGGCAATACAACTTTGTCAATTGTTCACTGTCCTTCAGTAAGGTTAATATACAAATCATCACTATCATGTAACAGAGCAGGGGCTACTTATTTTACAGGTTCCAATTTAGACAAAGCCTGAGGTCTACTGCGTTACCATATATTTCATATATGTACACCTATATTTGTCCATTTTCCATTAAAATTTACATACGCATGAACACATGTACATACAGAAATATTGTAGCCCTTACAGGCTCACATCTATTGATGCACACAGACATATGTTTGAATACCTTTTCCATGAAAAAATATAAATTCATTATTTGAGTGTATCGGGAATAGGGAATCTTAGTACCTTAGTGCTTAGCCACTACGATTATACGCTAGCATCTGTTCCTTCAGACAGTTTTTTTTTTTTTTGTTATGAATCACCAAATTGTGGTGGTTTTATTATTATTTTTTTTAAAACATGTTTACTTACCTAAATAGTTTCTACTTGATAGCTATTGTTCAACCTAATTAATATAAGAAAAGGAATCTAACCGCAAACTAGCTGCCTTTAGCATTTCTCAATATGTTACTCAAAGATACTCCCACCCCCACCTTTTTTCCCCCCTTCAAAGGACAGGTAAAGACTTATGGCTGAGAAGGTTTATTCAAATAAAACTTATGGAAACAACATAATGTTAGACTAAGTCACTTTCTGAAACAAAGGATGTTTTGTTAGGTGTACATATGATCACTAAATCCGAATCTTGGACTGCAGAAGCACAACAGTGCATAAATAGAAAGGTGGGTGTAAATGAGAAAGAGGCAGCTCAAATGATATACTCAATTCATGCCTAGACTGGATGTAGCTCCAGTCTAAAGTGCGTAAGGTTACGTAAATAAGATGTGGTATAAAAACATAGAATTCTTTGAGACCTTTAGGGAACAGAGAACCTGGTACATCAGCTACGAGATACAGAAAACGTTGAAAAAAGGGAAGAAAAGAGAGGCAAGCAATGCTAAAAATACTATAGGATGGGAACGTAACAAGCTTGTGACTATATACTGAACATGTTTCTAGTCACAGCAGCTGTATCCCACTGTCAACAAAGATGCTTGCAGCATGCGCAAAGCGGAGCACGAGAGCAACGGTAGGTTCTGCTCTAAGGAATCATTTACATCGCTTGATAAAGGCTACTTAGGTGGAAGGTAGCGCAACCTTTTAATGCATCTCATTTCCCATTTTCCCTTGTGCTAGTCTGATTGGTTGTGCAATGAAACTTCTTTCAGGCCCCATTACAGAAAGCCAAATTACAATTTAAATTGCCAAGCATCACACCCTAACTTCCTTTTGACTTATGACTATCATTATTTCATCATTTTTGAAACAGAAAACTGAAAAAAAAGGAGATGTTCAAGTCTGACAAACCGTTTCTAATGAGGCATTTTCTTTAGCTCACTACACACAGAACCTGTACAATAAATGCCTACCTTTTGAAGTCTCTAGATACACACTGACACAGCAAAGTGGGAAACGCAGTGTTATTCTGGTAACACAAGATTTTGCCTCTTGGCTGCTGGATTGATGCAGAAAAAAATACTGGATGGAAAGTTATCAGAACTCAAATACTCCTTTGCAATGAAACTTTGCTTCCTCCTTCCAATTACTGTATAACCACATTTAGAGAGGTATTTAGACAGGTTTTTTGTTTTTTTTTTTGAGGTGGTAAGGCATTATTCAACATAAATAACATAGAATTTAAATGATATCACTTCATTACTTATGCACATTGTTTTAGTATATTGGACTTCAGTATCCTCTAAAACTTTGTTCAATGAGAAAATAATTATTCATTGTCTTGTTTTAAATGAATGTTGGCAAGATGAAGAAAAAACTAATGCGCTACTCAATTTCCTATCCACTGTTGCAACAGATGATGAATTAAATACTGAAGTCATAATTGTACTCAAATAGTTATTTCAAAATCATAGCTGTAAGTATTTCCATAACTGTCAGAATAAACGTGGTTCCTCTATCAACATACACACACTTACAGCACTCCTTTTGCTCCCTTAGGAAAGTTAAAACACGTATCAGCATTGTGACATGGGAAGATAAAAGCCACCTTAACACCTGATTCAAAGCAAGATTCAAAAAAAAAAAATAAAATAACCCCTAGAAAGTTCATTCACGCCTAATTTCTTTCGTTAATATCACAAATCTCTTCACATTTATTTTCCCTTATCAAAACATTTCCAGCATGGATACAGCCATTGACAATCTGTACTAAGCTTTTGTCAAGTTAGTTCCTTCAGACTTAATTACAGATGGGAATTTTTCCTTATCTTCTACATACAGAGATTCAAACCTCTGCAACCAATTATCTTCTATTGCCAACATGGCAGTCTAAAACCTATTGTATCCAATTCTTACTTGAAAGTCCACAAAGCACTTTTTTTTTCTTTTAAAAAAAAAAAAACTTTCTTCCGTCCTCTTCTCTACAATTAAAGCCTGCAGAAAGCTGACCTAGAAACCACACAATTCCCTCCGCAGTTTCATTTAAAGACTTCTACTCCTAGACACAGCGAAGCAAGTTAGCTGCTTTACTTTTCCCATACAAATCTCCTCCATTTCTGCAGCTGAACAGATGACATAATATGCCAGTCATTTTTCAACACAAAGGACATGGAACATTCCTTCTTTCGTATTTGTGCATATTTTGCCCGTTTGAAGTGTGTCTTTTGTGTTTCGGCCATGTTTTAAGCACTCTATAACTAGGAGTCCTTGCATCAGATTTCTTCACGCTTCCCTTTTGCATGCTAATTGGAAGCGACTGAAGGACGTACCTATGCTCAGCCACAAAGAGGTCTAGAATAATAATCCCTGTAGAGTTCTATACAGGTGTCCCAATACAGCCTGATCAGGTAATCAAAAAAGGCATTTGCCTCCTCTAATGATTTTGAGGACATCAGCTCACATCAGCCAAGGAAGTGGCACTGATGCCTTGAGAAAAGCATTTTTCTATGTTGCACGAAAATCTACATAGCAAGAGCTCTATCACATTATGTCCCACCACTGAGGAGATAGTGGAAAGAAAAACTATTAAAGTGCCTCCCCTCTTTCACCCTGGAAAATGATAGTGAGAATGCAGCTGTTCTGGAAGAGGGAGCAAGGCCCTCATACAAGATCTATGCTGGGTAGACACCTGTCTTCTCTCTCATAGATGAAATGGTTGAGACCTTTTAGAATAACCCATGCCAAAGAAAGAATAACCCATGCCAAAGAAGTCAGGCTCTGAAAAGCCTGCATTGCCTTCAAATAGATGGTATTGATCGTTCCCCACCTCTCTATTCTTGTTTCCATACATGCTGTCCCTCTACAGTCATTTGAGTGCATTTCTTAAGTTCCTGCAGGCGTTCTCTCCCATTAAATTTATTAATGGAAAGATTGTTCCGCTATACCCTCATGTTGATGCTTCCCCGTGAGTTTGATGATAGCTAGCAGAGCAGTGCATTACACAATGGTGATGGAACTTGGAAACACCGGCAGCTCCCCGCTGCTGTGAGCACTTCACCAGCCAGCGCCTTCCATAGCCTCGGCTGTACCAAAACCGCACAGCGTACCGCACTGTTAGAGTGCTGTGCATTCAATTTAGTCACATTTTCAAAGTTTTAACTTTAACATCTGAACCATTCTTCTCTTCTTTGCAAAGACACCCCATGCTTTATTAAAACCCTATTAATTATGATAAATTTCTAAAATTATGATATGTCACTTGGGCTCATTAACTACCTAACACAGAGATGAAAATATCCTACAAGAAGATTGCTTTCCACAGTGCCATCATTAAAAAAAGATCTGCTATATCTGCTTAATACTTATTAAGACACATTATTCAGAACATCAGCTTGGAAAATAGTTACAAAAAACCAACATATTTAAAAATATTTTTAATTGCAAAAATGTAGTTTTATACACAAGTGTTTATATTTGTAAACATTAAAGGATATTACAAACAATCTTTAAAAGGGTTTACAAAACACGGTAAACATTTCACAGAAGAACCTAGACCATTCTTCAGGTTTCACCTTACTTCATTTACTAATGATCTGTAAACTGATCCACAGTTGTTATATATAGGACTAAGGAAAGTTAACTGTCCAGCAGAGATATCTTCTAGTTAAAACTCAGGAAATAGCAGCTTTCCTACAGTTCTTCTAAGTAGCAGCAGTAGAGCAGGAGAATTGGACACATTCTTATATGGAGTTGGACTTCACTTAAAAAGCTGTCATGCTCCCGTGTCACAATTGTTAAAAATTAAAATGATGCAACAAGGCAACCATTTGACAATGTTTAAAGACAGGCTCAGCCTCAACAATGTGATATATGAAGTATAATAAATTAATTCTCTATTAAGATAGATGTCACTGACACAGTAGCGTCAGCAGAATTAGGCCTGTAGTATTTTTTGTGTCACAAATACCTTAGAGCACACACAAAAACCATTTTTTTTGACTACAAAACCAACCATTCTTGTTGTCCTTAACATGACACACACACTGATAAGACAGAACTAACTGAAAAAGTACCTTCTACTAGAAAAATAGAGGCTTTCACTAACCCTTGCAAACAGATGTTAGTGAAAGTTAGTTGCATTTACATATAAATTAAGATTTTCTTCTGTCCAAAAGCCTCCCAGAATTTTCCAATTATAAATATTAAATTCTTACTGCTTCAATCTTTATACATTCATTTTTAATTAATTTAAAATTTCAGTACATGCTCCTAAATTCTTTTTTTACACAAACTGTAAGCTAAATTGTACCTTCTGAACAAACTGCTTTAAGAAAAAACACTGTGCATTAAAGGAAGTTTTGCTTGCTTCAGAAAAAAGTCAAAACACAATCATGAAAAACAAAAGACGTCTGATAAAGATAGGTTGGATACTGGTACCATGCCTGAAAGAACGTAGATATATGAGAGTTAGACTTTACCGGAAAAGCCACAGTTGAATTTAGCTGAATTTATTAATAAAATATTCCTACATATTTCAAGATTTACAGGCAAATAGATATAACACCTTAAAAAAATAACTTCATAATTCAACAAAAAAGAAACACAGGATATGAGTAGTTTAGTAAAATGAAACTCACCAAAATCCGCAAACACAGACTGCCCAACAATCACCACACCACTGGGTACTTCTTTGCTTTTTCCAGCTTTAGAGAAGTTCCCATCCTATCAAACAGGACAAAGATGATGGAGAAACTGAACTGCAAATCAAGTGATAAAGCTTGACTTTCAAACCAACGAAAATACACATCGATAAAGAAGAGCTTAAATAGCTAAGAGAAAGCTCAACTTTGGAAAGTGCACGGCTTGGATACTGGAATTGAGTTTTTGCATTTCTAATTCTTCGTGGAATCCTATGGATATCCAGTAGTAACATTTTTCAGATAGAGTTGTCCACATTTTTTTGTGTTATTAGAAACAGACTGAGTTTTCAGCACCAAAATCTAAATAATTAATTATTTTGAATACTAATGTGTATTTAGGCAGTGACACGTAATTTTATAGATAATATTTAAAAACACACATGCTTCTGATTTTCCTTCTACTAAGAAAATCATGATTTTACATTATGTCTGGTTCAGGTCTTGTTTTAATTGTCTATTATTAAAATCCTGACCCGCAGAAAGTAATATTCTAACATTTCATCAGAAAGACAGAAGAGTGCTGGATTCTTGTTTATTGCAAAACTGGATAACAACTGGACCAAAACCCATTTAAAGTTTTTGTAACCAAGTAAGACAATTCAAGGCCCACTTTTGTAGTCACTGCAATCGGTTCATGAAGTGACACAGATGGAACTATACATACCTAAGTTATAAAAAAAATCAAATGAATTAAGTCAGCAGTCTGTTAACTGACTTTTAGCCTATGTACTTTATGAACAAAAAGTAACAAGGCCTTGGTTTGTTCTCCAGCTACCACCTTTCTCATTCTTGCACTCACAATTCTTATACATGTTGAAAGAAAGGGGGATCATCAAATACCACTGATGGGAGAAAGCCTCAGGTGGCTATAGTGAACGTGTCACAGGATGCCCTCAGTGATGAGATATGTCTGCGGTATGACCTACCCAAATTGATCTATGCCAAGTCTGGCAGGTACTCATTTTGTTATCTTACCTTTCCCTAAGCTACTTGATAGTAGTTCTTAGTCACCTCCTTCTCAGTAATTCCACCTAAAAGCATATGTAGAATTCCCTTCCCCCTGCTGCTCTTCCACCTTGCACTTGGCGCAAGCAGGGCCACCAGAGCTGGTTTCCCAGGACCAGGTGGCTTTTGACCGTGATCACAAGGAGACTCCACAATCTGAGCCACGTGTGTCAATGCTCAGTCACCCACCCACAAAAAAACAAAAATCTCAAGTTCAGAGAGAACTCAGCAGTTTCTACTATAACCAAAAAGTAAATTCTTAATGCACAGATGTGAATACTCTTAACTACAGTAATTTAGGATAACATGTAGTCTAAGGGATGCATTTAGTTTCAAATCAACTAATATCATTAGTTATTAACAATGAGGTTCTTAGATAAATAAATAATAATTTGACCTGTTTCTGCCCAACCTTGAGTTACACTTGTGATATTTGGTTAATGTAGGACTTGGAATTTTCTCAGCTGTAACTTGTGTACATAGTCAAATGGCTAGGAGTGAGATTTTGAACCTCTGTCCCAAAACATGGGATCACAGTTCTAAGAAAGCTTAAAAAATTAAATCTTTGAGACTACAAAAATAATAAAAAAAAAATCTTATAATTCATTTCTTCATAAACCATTGTGCTAAGTGTCAGTAGATTGCTACAACAGCTGATGACACAGCAGGAGTCCTGCTAATGCAAGCAAAGTCAATCTGATTGGTTTCCTTGGCAGTCATGTTAAAAAAACCTGCAGAGAAACGTATGCTGAGTAAAAGATTTCCTTCAGTTCGGTTCAACTCATTCCTAACACTGGGCATGTCACACAAGCTTTAATGTTTTGTTTGTTCGATGTTTCTGCATTTTAATAGAATGGTTATTTGAGTCTTCTCTCTTACCTTATTTACCCACGTCTCAAACTGAATGCTGCGTGGACTTGACGTAGTAAGGAACAAATCTGTGGAGGAACAAAAAACAAGAGAAATAAAACATTTCATATTAACTGAAGAACATTTTTTAAGCATAAAGAAAGAGGCTTCAAACCTAAGAATAAAGTATACATCATTATATTTTAAGTCAAAAATAAAAACAAAAACCTAATAACAGCCTTTTATGACATCCTTTTATTGTGGATACATAAGTAACATAGATGCTGTTGACAGGAAGAGAAAAAAAATGGAGAAACGTTTCAGGATTCCTTCACACAAAATTCTCTTAAATTTGAAAACACTGCAAAAGAGTGCTTCAGAAAATTTATCTGATGATGCCTACTTAAAGAGGAGCTTATTCAGGAGAAGGGGAAGAAAGAAGTTTATAAAGGGCATCAAAAAAATAAAAAAGCCTGAGGGAGAGAAAAAAAAAAGATGATCTCTAGTGTACTGAAGATTTTAAGAAAATCACCCTTTAAAAATTTAAGCACTTCATTTCTTTTCCATTGTCCTCCTTCTTTGCTTTCTGGTTTAAAGTATCACTATTTGAGTTAGAACACAACCGTTACTCTGTGGGCAGAAAAAATGAATTAAAGAAAAAAGAATATTAATGCCATACCCTGAGGTGTTTTACTGAATAAGCAGGTGGACTGCTGTACAGGGAATTTCAAATGGCACAATAAGGGGTACTGTCTTCCAGGAAAAAAGGAAAAAAAACAAACAAACAAAAACAGAACCTGCACATCAAATAAAAAGCCCAACAAAATGGAAACAAAAGATTTTGGTTACAGGTTCCCCCTCCCCAATGGAAGTTATGTTAATTCTGTTCCCCTGAATACTTGAAACAGCAATTTCCTTTAGAGCACTCACGTGAAAAGCCTTATCATGATAATGTGCTTCTTTGGAATGAATTTTATTGCTGCTTAAGCATTTCTTGAAGACAGTGTCAGAAGACATAGAAATGGTCTGAAAATACCAGGGATGTAACTTAAAAAGCATTTATAAGCTCTGAATTTTGAACTTGCATGTAGAAGGAAGATAAAACAATACTGCTGATTACCACTGGATATAAAACAAAACAAAATCTAATGCATTTGTGTGGGGGGAAGGGGGTGTTAACAAAAGAAAAAAACACCGAAGAATGGAAGCCTCCATTTTTTTTTCCAAGACTTAAATGATCCAATAAGTATTTCAAGTAGGGTTGTAGTACATTCATGCTGTAATCTGCACTGCAATTTTCAATTTGTTATGGACTACGTCACACAGAGTATGCCACAACAGGCTCTTTCAAGATTATATTTAAGTACACAGCCAATGACTAATATTTGATTAGCAAATATAATAGATTGCCTAACCTTTTGCAGACATTTTGGTTGGCACTGTACCTGTTTTCCCCAAACATCTCTGACTCGGTTTCAGGCACTGCAGCTCTGACCTCTCACCTTTAATTGAGAAGCCAGCCCTCTCCCTGCCCAGTCCTCTGTGCAACGAGAGATCCTGGGGACCATTAACACGGCACTCCTGCTGGTAATGCTATGCTTACATGTTTTGTGACTTTCCCGGAATTAGACAAAATAGCACAGCTGCTAACACAAGCCATAATTCACCTAATACCATTTTGCTAGAAACCTAGCCCTGCATAGTTGGTTATTACTAGGTTAAATAAATCCATCAAGTTTCGATGCAACACAGTTATGCTTCTACGGTAGAAAACACCACAGAAGGCAGATATGAGTTATGCTGGGAATATTACAAAGTCCTTAGCTCTTTAAATCATTTATGGTTAAAACCTTAAGTTCATTAAAAATAAGAGCAAAAATCAAACAGCATTATCTCTTAAGTGATTTAACATGTGATAGAGTTTTATTTATTAATTATTCTTAGTTTTAAAATCTGTATTAATGCAGCATGCCATGCCAACTTCTTAGTAACAAAAAAATATTTCCTTCAACGGGTAAATGCAGTGTCACCTATCCTTAAAACAGAAGAGAGAAATAGATAAATTGATGTCCTTCACATATTAATGGAAAGTCGCATAAACATTACTAGGAATTAAAGTGTTCATAAGCAGAAATATATCTTGTTTCCATTTGAGCTTTACAGAGTAAACGTATTAGTTACAGCTCCTCAGAATATATAACGGCCATGTTTGACACAAGAGACATTCCTTGTTGTTCAGCCCAGACATAACTACAGCGGGTCTCAGAAAGCCAGGCATTAACAGGGACTGGGCAACAAGGACAGCCCAGGGAACTGCAAAGCTATCAATCCTGACCTCCAGCAACAGCCACTACCCACTCACTCAAGTACTAGGGAGTTACGTGGAAGAGAGCATGAATGGGTAGTCTCTATTACTTCCTAAGAACATGCAGCAACAACAGAAAAAGAAGGGATTTACAGTGCATTTTTCTTATGCATTAAAAAAAATCCCCTTTGTCCCCTCATCCTCAGGCAGGAGCAGATCATGTTCGTTTTCCTCTGCATCCCCCCCCCCCATGATTTCGTAAGTCTATAGAAATATTCAGCAATAATTGCACAGAGACCAGAAATAATGGAGGACAAGAAGCAACAGGCACAAAATCTCAGATGTTAGGAGCAGATTCAAAAGGAGTGTTAAAATAAACATGAAACTGGGGGGGGGGGGGGGGAGGACCACAATAGCTGGTTTGTCACATGATAATAAACGCAAGGAGTGCATTTAGCTATCTGCAGTGTAGGAGGAATAAATCAAGACACTAAACGTAAGTCAAACTACAAAGAGGTAATAGAAAGAAAATAATTTAAAATGTCTCAAGTGTTTACTTTGCTAAGAAGTGGAGGTGTTTATAGATATAAAATCTTTGTTCAGACACTGTACAAACCAGGTATTTTAGTATGAATGCTTGTTTCATGGTTTGAGAGTAAGAAAACTGAACTATGTTTTCAACAACTGTAGATTTCTATAGTTTGCAAGAGATCAGGGCTGAGCATCACCTACTACCATGGCTTTAAGATGAAGAAGTTCAGCAACATGCCTGTTTCATGCCTTTTTCACACTGAACTTCCTCCCACTGCTCAAACAACCCCCAATCCCTTGAAAGCCAGTAAATTACTTTTGCCCTTTGTTCCTCTGATACACCCCTCTGTCCCTCCTTGTCCCCACCGTGTTTACGTGCTACACGGCCAGTTGAGCCATCACACCAAAGCAGCTCAGGCCTACTGTAATATTACACTGTGCAGGTTAAATGCAAAGGCAGACAAAAATAGCAGACTATCTTCCAAAAATAGCATAGATGAGCTAGTGCCAGGCTGCTCCTAAGGTAAAGCAACAAGCCGTGATTTCCCATATTCCTGTATTTCCCATATCTCCTAATTTAATACAGCGATAGCAAAACTCCCTGTAGTTCTAGAACTAGCTGGACCAATTTATCTGCTACGTTAATGCCAATTGTCCCCCTTAAACCAGCTTACAAACTACATGTTTCAAATTCTCATGCATGTTTTTGTGATTAAATCCTTTGGCACTGGCGTAAAATGAAACTTCAGTATTTAAAAGTAGCTTTCTATTTGGAACAAGAATATCATAGATATCAAAGCAAGCATAAGAAGAACATTTCTTTGTGACAAAAGTAGCGTAAAATACCTCAGACAATGTTATTTAGATACTTCAAATCACAATTTACAAATTTGTATAGTTTAGAATTGCAAATGTTTTCTCCAAGTCTGTAGGAAAGAAACCAAGCCTTAGAAAAACCCAGTCCTGCTTGGTAAAGTACTTTAGATCAGATGATTTCCAAAGGTTGCTTCCAACCTAACTTATTTTAAGATTCTGACTTTATTATGTATGCTTTCGGTTATTAGGAATGAAAACTTGTGAGACGGGGGGTCCATTAAGAATGTGTGATATTTATAAATATATTTTCTATACAGCCATAGCAAGTAATCTTGGCAAGCATCTCCTTCCCAAAGGAGTGTTTGTAGTAGGTTTCTTTCTCAACTGCTACTAGAGGTTTCCTTAGCATATCACTACCACCTTCTTTAATATAGGAGGGCCGCAGGAGGATATATGGAACCAACAAATGCATTAAGATATGTACTCAGTACTCGGATGACATGACAATGAAGGGATACACAGTTCATTTGTACACTTTATATTTTAATACACTAATTATCTTGAAAACAGCAACAATTTTGCTTTGCTTCTTGCAAAACCATGAAAACTCAACACCTCTTTCCTACAAGGAATGCATCTTGTATTGCAAACGCTAAGGAAACGTCACTTTAAAGATATGCTGCCCACTGCCTTTGGGAGGCAGCAGTTTCAGCTGAAGAAAACAAAACCATTTGCACACAGATCTGTAAGATATGCTCTGTTCAAATGCTTATGAACCTAATGGCAGCACAATGCGAGTTATTTATAACCTGAGGTTATAAAATGAAATAAACTTGAGCTCAAGAATCTTTAGCATTTACAGAATATAAAAGTGATTCTCCAGATAATTTCACCAAACCATACATATATAAACGGATGCTAAAAACAGTAGGCATGTATGTATAACCCTCTGACTATCATAGATTCTGGTGATACACGCTGAAAATGATCCAGAGGAAGGAAAAAAAAAAAAAAAGTCAGTTTGGCCACTCTCCTACTGCCACTGCCAGAGAAAGAACACTGGGTCAACTGCATGGACCACTAGACTAAGCCTGCAAGGGCACTTCTTCATTTGTGACATGATGTAAAAAAGATCAGTAAAATCCTTAATAACTGGGATGGTGGAATGTCCTCATGTCAGATTTCCCAAAATTTAATGCTTACAGCCTAATTGAATGGCTAGAATTATGAAAAAGCATCATCATCAGGCAGGAAATGTTTCTCTTGAACAAATGCAAAGTGACGTGCGTCACATATAAAAGTTCTGCTATTTTTGATTTAGCAGGCAATGGTTAACAAAAACAACACAAGTAATGGGAAAATTCATAAACCGAGTTCAACACCCTAGAAATAAAAAAAATCAAGGATGTTACCCAGCATTTTAATCCATAAGACTGAAAAACAAAACTAAATTTATACTAAATACATAATACAGAAGATGTCTGACACAGGCTATGACACAAAATCATTTTACTCACAGCCTCACTTTCCCTTAAAAGTGATTTGGTGAGGAAATTTGGCTATTCTTTAATTTGAGATAATTTGCTTAGTAATAAAATGCTGCTATCTAAATGCTGAATTCTGCGATCATACTTACTAAAAAAAAAAAAAAAAAAAGGAGCTAAGTCACTATGAAAAATGTTGCCCCAAATTGCCGAAGTCTAAACCAGCTCTACCCCCACTTCAGTTTGTGCAAGTGGCTCAGCAAGTATAACCGAAGGTTAGAAAAAGTTCAACACAGAGCGAGAGAGACTGCTTGGAAAACCTCATCCCAACTGGAAAAATTCAGACAAGCTTACTAAAACAGATAGCATTCCAAACCCTACTTCCAAACATTCATTTTAGTTATTAGCACCACTAAGAAATTACGACAAAGCCAAACTACACAGAATCTGCTTCAAGTTCACTTTTAATTAACCTTGTTCTTTTCCTTTACTTTTGAGTGTTATAAAAACCAGCACTATTTATAGATAGAGTGTTCATTTCACTAATAACTGATTTGACCTTTCTGTTTAATGTCAGAGGGCTTTACTTCAAAATTAAAACCTCCAGCAACTATAGTTATCTTCAGAAACCACCAGGGCATAAGCAATATTCTTAAGTTATAGCTTGATTTCACATTTCCTTCAGAACCTTCAGTTAATAAAGAAAGAAGCCCCTACTTTTAAGTGCTATCAAAATGCATGCAGAGCAGTCTGAGCTTTCTCCTTACTAAACAAGGTGTTAACCAATTAGAACGTGCATGTGTGCATGCCAACCACGTCTGAAAGATTTTTCATTTATGTGGAAGACTAGTTGTGTCAGTGCACGTTTCTAATATGTGCAACATTTAACTAGAGGTCACTTGTGGATATGATCAACTGCTTGTATATATTGGCATATGTAAATAATGTACTGAACTAGAAGCCTTTGCTGTAAATTCAATTTAAAAATAGAAAGTATCACCACATTACAGCTTTGTTTAGTCCCTACACACACTTCAAATATGCACAAACCTAACTTTATACAAAAACACTATATAGAATCTTATTTCAGTCTTATTTCTCAGTCTGATTTCTTTACTACAAGGAAATAGCAAGCCAAACCTTACTATTGGATAAATGTTGTGCCTCTATTTTAAGTTGTTCCACTCAAGTACAGCAACCTTTTCTCATTTGTTATTCAGATTTGTCCGGTGAAGTTGGCATTAGCAGTGTACTAGATAACATGTAATACATCTACTGCCTAGCTGAAATAATTTAGTTTTTACAATGCATATAAAAGTACAACCACCAACACTAATGAATTTACAAATTAGTTGTCGCAAATTTGTGTTGTTAGTCACATGAAATAGTAGTTACAGGAACTACTCCTTCCAGCCACTTCATCCTCTGAAAAATCTAAGCAAAACCAGAAGCACTTTGTGTTCTGAACAAGCTAATTTGTGTTTACAAATCTTTATGAAGTGTGGTTATAATAAAGGAGATTTTGGATTCCTATGCAACGTGCTCTAGGTGACCCTGCTTGGCAGGGAAGCTAGACCTGATGATCTCCAGAGGTCCCTTCCAACCTCAACAAGTCTGTGTGATTCTGTGATTATTTCTGCTTTTCAATTTTCATCTTTTTTTTTTTTTTCCCCCCAAATGTAACACATGTTTACCAGAACAGCAAATAAGGAAGATGACAAACAATTATAAACAATATAATTAGGCATTTTAATCCCTTTGCATTATTCAGAATGACTACAGAAAAAAAAAGTACAAATTTAAAAGCATAATTTAAATAGAAAAGTTCTAAATTAGTTTTATGCCAAACAGTTATGCATGTGAATATGCAGACCACATTGGACTATTCCTCTGGTTTTCAGCACTTACACAATTTTTCTGACAGAAAATTGTTTATTTTTATAATAAAACCAACATTGTTGTTTCAAGCAATGGGACATGACCACATTCAGCATTAAAGTATTTTCAGAACACATTTTCTTGTTCCATGCTTCCCTACCAAACAAAATACTGAGGCAGAACCAGTTTATTTTTCATCTATTTGAAATCGATTACCATAAAAATAGCATATTATAAGTACATAATGAAAATCTTCAAAAGGAATGGCCTTTGAGATACTTCATTATAGCAATTTTAATAACTACTAAGCAGATAGCAGAGGTGATAGGAATTTTTTAGAAGTATTAGGCAAAACAAGTTAAAATGGCTGTTTCTTTTCTCTAGAGATCCTTACTTATCCTTTAATACTACTCATGACGTAAGCTATGATTAAGAGAAGAAGCAATGGCAGAAGCAGACCAATCCCAGCAGAATCAAGAGAATTACACAGCTAGTAAAATAAACAACTCTGAGCTCACCTTATGAAAGGGAGCTGGAACTGCCTGTGTTCCTGCACAGTGTGTAATACCATGTGAAGTAATAGAGATAACCAATTTGGCAGCAATAGTTAAAAATGCAAAAATTTATAGGCACATTTGTTGAGAATGACATTTCACATGTATCTTTTAGAATACATTTTTTGACTCCATTATTTGCTGTAAACTCTCAGGTGAGCTTTGTTATCTGAGCTTTAAACATGTAGGAAATTAAAATCTGTTTAAGGAATGAAACAGTGACCAGGTATTACTGAGTATTTATTTTGGGAAAGAGCAAAATGAAAAAGAACAATTTGACTTCAAATGAAGACAGAAGATCTGTGTATATACACACACTTCTATTTTAAAATACCCCTCAAGCCAAGTTTTAAAAGGCCAGATAATTTGCTTACAAACATAATGAGCCTGGTTATTTTGGCAGAGAATAAACACAGATCTACTACATAAAATAAGCTTTTATGATAATATTATAGGCAGAGAGGTAACCAGCTTCCATCAAAAGGCAACCCAAAATTAAAGTACAAAATGAGAGTCTGATACCAAGCATAAGTGTCTTCAGCATCAAGGTGTAGTTGATTACAACAGAAAAAACACCTGTGGATTGAGTGATTGGGTTTCAAGAAAAAACATCTTCATTTATGGGTTTGAACTAAGTGGGAATCAAAGAGAAAACACACTGTAAGTGTTCTGGGACATTAGGTTTCTAGATTCCTAAAGCAAAACAACATAAGAAAATTAACCATCAGAAACCAGTAAAGAGACTAGCAATTAGCTTACAGCAAGCTGTTTCTGACTAATGATTTTTCCACTTTATTCTTCCCAAAATCAAATTTATGAATTTTCCTTCATTGTCTGCAAACAGTTCCAGAAATATCTGCAATTATGCACACCATGTGCTAGTATTCAAGGCAAGACAGGTTGCAAAAGCAGTATTTCCAAAACTTTCAAATCACATAACCCAGTAAGGAACAAAATATTTAATACATTAGATATTTTTTTCATAGCACTAAATGATACATCTGTCACTATGAAAAAAGTGACAGTATGATTGAGAGCCCAAGGCAGTTTGTCTCATACATTTAAACATTACTATTATTATTTTCAATATTTGCAGAACTATGGCCTGACTTCTTAGCAGACTTCTAACTAAGTCTGTACAGATTTATTGTCTATTGGTAATACTTTTGTTACAGTAATTAAGTACTTCAACTTTGGCTTGGAAAGACAGCATTAGCACTAACAGAACATCTGATATTTGAATATGATTATTGATAATTAAAACAAGATACCCAGTAAGGAAGGGAAAAAAGGAAAAGGAACGTAGCAAAATTATCACTAGCCTAAGAATTTCAACTTTAGAGAAAGCACTTTTGATAAACCTATGGGATTTTACATTACAACAGCTTTAAGACAGTTTAACCAGCATTCAACTGGTGACACACTGAATTTAATCTTCACCTTGGTCCAAAGTACTTGTCTGAAAATGCCGACTGTGATAGAAATCAACAACAGTAAAACATGTTTGTCTATTGTCTATCTTTAACTAGAAGATCTGTAACAGTACTTAACTGCATAGCATATCAGTGGAGTTTTCCGTGGTCTTTATTGAGTCATTTTACCTGTCTTGGCCCCAGTTTCCAATTCTAACACTTCCTCTCAATGTTTACATCCAGGTATTTCAACTGTGAAGTCTTGAGGATGATGACCATGTTGGGAATAGCATTTACTCAATAAAACAGTACCATCTCCATCCCCTGACTAACACCTCTGATACATATCTCGGAGAAAGACCGAGTTCCTATTTACTTCGAACTGAATGAATTAACACAAAGGTAAGTTACATTTTACTCCCATTGCTCTAAGTCCAAATAGTTAAATCCTGTTCAAATACTTCTTAAGTCACGTGATGTAAATCTTTCAGTTGGAGGATATGACATTTTTAAGGCAAGCTTCTTACCTAAGGAGCCTGCTTTGGACGTGCTCACCTAGACCGTCCTGCTCTATAAAACACACCTGAGGTTAACCTGTTCAGACAAGCCTATGATTATTAGCTTCAATATTATGTTCTTAACCTGTTAAAAAGAACTAAGTGTGATTATGTATTACTAGACACCTAGCAATCTCATTCTACCAAGGCTCGGCACATTCTTCTCATCTTTCAGTCTATCTTGGTTCATGCACAAACATCAGCATTGACATAAGGTGCAATTCTGACCTAAGTGACTAGGTTGAAAGTTCTGATCCTTGGCAATTAAGAAATGGGTTCTGGAACAGAGCTGTACAATTCAGGTGGGAAGGAAGAAAAGCCACGTGAATGAATATCACATATTTAAATGTTATGTCTCATACATTTAGATATACAAAATGTTGCAATTCCACATACTTATTTCCTCCTTGCTGAAGTCATTCAGACTTGGAACTCCAAATTCAACAACACCGTCTCATTTTTAAATATCTACAGTTTTATTGTTGAGAAACCATCAAGCTTTTTATATAAATGCACAGTTAATTTAACATTTTTCACCCAAATTTATATTTTACTTTTCACTGAAGTATAAGAGATGAAACTCTAATAAACTGTTGAGTAAAAATTCAACCATAACACCGAAATGCACACAGATACACCTATCAAAGGACAGAAATATTCACTACTTTTATCTGACGTTCAGTAATAATTTCACTGTTTTTAATTTCTAAGAGGTAGAACGTTTCTCAACGGGCATAAAATTTCGTGTGCTAATGTAGCAGGGCATATCACACTTGCATCACTTCCTATAGTCAAGGTATCTGAAGTGTGACTATGAGGTAAAAATCAGTACTGCAGTAACTTCCTATACAGCTTTGAAAACATGCAGAATATAATGTTTAAAACTTAATTACTTTTTGAGAATCTACACACGTAGGTGCAAGTCTGGTGAAGCCAGACTCTTCTCACTGGTACCCAATGACAGAGTAAGAGACAACATGCACAAACTGAAATAGAAACTCTTAAACAAAAGAAAACACTTTTTTTTTTCCAGTGTGAGGGTGGTCAAATGCTAGGAAATATTGCCAAGGGAGGCTGCAGAACCTCCATCCTCAGAGGGGTTCAAAACATGACTGGACATGACCCCAAGCACTGCCCTAACTCCACTTGGAGCAGGAAGGTTGGACCAGACAGTTTCCAGACAGCCCTTCCAACCTCTGCTGTTCTGTGAACTCTGAATTCCTCCCGGGAGCAACATGTACATAATACACATGGAGAAGATGCTTGAAAATTTGGTATTTATTTTCTCCTTATCCACAAAGCACAAACAGACCCTTCGGTAAAAATTTTATACTGCATATTTTTACATGGATTATATAAGATTGCTAGCCTAACTCAAATTTACTTACTGAATTAAAAATTGTAGGAATCTACATGATGCTTTATTTTAAGACAGCAGCAACATTACTATCTGAAACAACCTAGTTTAATTCCCACCAAGAAAGATTAGTATTATCTTTGTTCTTGTTACTGGATTTGTAAAATCCTTACACAGTTAGCCTTTCATGAAGCATTGTCAGGGATTAAAAACATCTTTATGAACATGTTCTCATATAAAGAAATCATAACAATTCAACTTCATTTCACCCAGAGCAAAGAAGTGTGCCAATTAAAAGCTCTGTTTTGAGGGTTTATATCTTGGCAGGTTGAAAACGGATTAGACAAGAAACTAGCAAAAAAGTCTCAGCTCAGAGAGGATTTTTGGTTTTTCTTTTTCCCCTTTTCTCTCTCTCTTTTTTAAAATGTCAAGCACACTTTAAATCTCCTAAGCTGTTTATAATAATGGAGTTGCCAAAAATAGCCTAGCTAAAAAACACTGAATTGGCTGCATCTGTTACAGAACACAAAGAGCCCCAAAACATTGAAGAACATTAGAAAAAGGCCTTAAAAAAAAAAAAAAAGATGGGGCATTCTGGATGTTTTTATTTTCATTTTTAAACAAAACCAGTTCATCCATTTTAGGTACAACTGTGTCTTCATATTCATGCATAGTGGTACTGCCAATGAGTAAGTGCTCTGATTTTTTTCAGAGAACACCACAGCAGCAGCAAATGTCTTAATAACATTAAGTCTTTTGGACAACAGGATTTCAGCACACAGACCCCTGCATCCTTGCCAATACCTCCCTCCTAATTACTATGATTTTAATCTGCACAAGGACCTATGCTTAATGAGTTTTGTCCCAACCCATGAACGGTAGTGCAGGTTAACACTGTCATAAGAATCTTCTCATTTTCACTAGCTCTACCTCAACCAACCAACAACAAATTCCACTGACTCCACTGAAAAATAATATAACATCAGTGATGCTCCTGGGCTGCCCCAGCTGTGCAGAGCAGGAACAGAGCCCATAAAACAGGAGAGACATTTAGATGTCCTGCAAAGTCTATCCAGACTGTACAAAGCGGGACACAGGACCAGTTAGGTACGTACTACAGCAATATCAGCACCTATTTCAGCAGTGTTTGGCAGAGGGCATTTAGAAACACAGTATTACCAATACCGTGTAGGAAGTTAGGCAGGGTTTTTTGTTGTTGTTCTGCTTTTACTTAAACCATCAAAAAATCCACAGCTGACTAGTTTTATGACTACTTCTCTGAGTCACTTGCCAAACCCTGTACAACCTAACACAAATTAAAGGAGACACAGTGAGTACACCAAAGAGGTATTTTTTGGAAGAGGCACAGTAAGTCTCAAGGTGCAGTTTCATGCGTGGCTACAGGCAGACTACAACTGCTGCTACTAAAAAAAAAGGAGTCAAGTTCTCTCTGTGCTTACACTGGTTCTGGCAACCTTGAAACTCCATGGTGACCTGGATCAGTTTAATCACTCAAGTGAAAATGAATCATGCTCCACGCACCCTCCCAAGTACATTTCTTGAGCAGTCGCTACAGTGGATGAGAAAGAAGTGCCATAAATGCACAGACAGGACCAGACGATTGGTGGCTTTTCTTTTTGGCAGCAGGCAGTCCTGGCGTAACGTGTCAGTCACAAAATATCAGACATCACCGGTACAGTATTATTTCTCTGCAGCATATGCACTGCTCACAGTTGGTCTAGTTTTTACAGGAATCACACAAAACAACTTCCAATTCCCATCTTACTAGCAAAAAGTTATTCTCAATAAAACAATTCTATGGCGATATTTTTTTCCAGCTTTCTTCTCAGAATGAATTATTTTCCTTGAAGTTTTCTTTAGGCTGCTCTAACATAAGACAGATTCCAGCCTGAGGAGTTATATCTGTGCTCTTACAAGTAAATAAGAGTCAACATCTTTGAGTGAGGATGTTCACAGAAGCTTCTATTCACATTTCCAGATACGAATATAGATGTGAATCTATAAAAGCTCCCAGCACTCCCCCCCAAAGATACTGACTACTATTTTTTATTTTGCAGAGGCATCTCCATATATCACCAGCACTAACAGGAACTCTCTGGACATTTTGTAGACCAACATAGCTGTCACAGAAAACTTTGAACAATTTTAGCAAGAGCGCTCAAACTGTGATTGATCTACATAAACAACTTAGAGTTCCTACCTTTACCTACCTGTGAGCTTTTATGTCAATAGATTCATGTTAAAAAGTTACCTGGATTGGCCGTCTACTCTGCTCATGCCACTAAACCAGAACTCCAAAGGGTGTATAGAGCTAAGTGTCTTAGAATTGGTTATTACATTACACTGATTATAATAAGCAACCATATACTTGATTTTCCAGTCGGAATTTCCACTTGACAGTTTCATGCAGCAATGTGCCAGAAATGAGTATTAGTTTGACTATGTGCTAAAGCAATTAACTTAATCCACAGAAACGCAAAGCATATTAATTAAGTTTATGTGCTCTTTCCTCTCTCGTTCCCACACTACTAGAAAGGAAAAGGAAATAAGCTTTCTTTCCAAAACTACTATATATTGATGTATAAAGCTTATCTATCAGAAGAGAAAGCATTTCAAAATCTATTTAGTGTTTTAAGAAAATAAATGAAGTTTAGCATGATGTTTAAATATGCTTTGAGATACAAACCACGTATGAAGCGATACATAGATCCACTGTACTTGCAGGCTAAACTGCATTGCATATTTCACCAAAACAGATAAAAACGACAAAATCACCAGCAACAAAACAAGAACACAGTTTGTCAACCTTAAGAAAAATCTTCTTCAGTATATTTTGTGAATACTGAATTATAAATAGCTTTTAGGATTGCTCATATAGTAATAGAATAAGAAGTCTAGCATGCAATTTTCTCAGTGATAGAATAAACTATAACAAAATGGAATGAAATCATATTGAAGTCTTTAAGAAACAAAATAAGTCCGGTGTTGAAAATACTCTTCTGAACAAACTATAGAACTGTTTCAGACTGAAGATGAAGAAAGTGCAGCAAAGCACCGGATTCAGTTGCAAACTGAATACTAGAGTACAGCATCACTAAGAATAGGAAACAATGCTTTGATGGCAAACAACTATTGAGACCAAAATAAAAGTGTGATAAAAAAAAAAAGATTGCCAGAATGAATAAAAAGCATTATTCAAAGCGCAGATATTGATTAAAAATCAAAACTAACAAGGTCATAATCACCGAAGACAGCATTCTAGATCTAACTCTTTTAAACTGTCCGTGACATTGACTGAAATATTAGAACATGCAATACACAGTATTTTATTCATGTATAATTTTAGGAAGGTATTTAATACTTTTATGACTTACCAGCTGTGAAGTCATTATTTAAATCTATAAATGCATGAGAGTGTGGTATATACATGCTACTTTGAGTATCTAATGCAGCATGCCATGATAAGTTTCTGCAATGCAAGAAAAAACAATACATTTCATCAGTGCTCATGGACTGTTAAGCATAATAATATACCTTTAAAAAATTAAAATAAATCATGTTCTCCTAATGTTAAGTGAAAATTACTACTTAGCTTACGATACACTAAACGACTACAGTAACAGTTTGAAAGGTTTTGCAAAGGATGATTCATAGAGGATGGGCTTTGGTTAGATTCTGTTAGGTTTCTAAAATAGCTTTATTTGTCCAGAAAAGCATCACTATGCACAAAGTGAAGTTTAGAGCCTTCACTTCCACTATAAGTTCTGAAATACTGCTCCCTTCCCACAGGCAGTTTTACTATCAGTACTTTTGAAATCTACTTTCAGATCAATTAAGATGAACAAAACCAGACAATCACATGCTGTTAAAGCAGCTCATGCCCGCTACATGTAAGGGGACTTGATTTTCAGTCATATAATAAAAATCAGAACAAGAATTAAGCTATCCCATTAGGATAGACCATAGGCTTACTTTCAGGAGCTTTAGCTAAAACACTCAGAAAAATCTCTATATGCAATACACATAAGCAGGGCAGTTATATTACTGCTTTCTAGATTGACTTAGTTTATTACAGTGACATGATTAACTTAGTCCTCTTTATTGCAATCATATCACATAAAACCGTAGCCAACTCAGACAACTCTTAATGACTGCAAAGTGGCCCTAGCTACTCCTTAACACAAAAGATGCAATACAGAGAACATCATTTGCATGTACTTATTTTGCAGCTCAGAGTTGTCTGCCTTTTGCAGCAGTCTTTTAATGAAAACCAGTAAGCTGTCCAAATACTCTCCTTACTAAAAAGCTCAACACCTTTACATAGTGTCATAGAACGTTTAAAGATACACATAGACTTGTGTATGCACAGTTCCAGCCTCATGTCTCTTTCATAAGAACAGAAGTAGATAGATGAATGAATAAATTATCAAAATTGATGCTAATAAATATTTAGCTTACCCGCCTATCAATATCTGTGGCTTATTTGAATCGCTTGTGACACCAAAGATGTCAGGAATCAAGTCACCGTTAAAGCTGAAAATGAAAGACAGTTTCAGTATTACCTTACTCATTACAGGAGACAAAACTAGGTGCTCTTAACTTATCCTGTATTTGGTTAGCGTTTTCCCCCTAAGCAATGATGAATTTTCATCTGTGTAGTCTTATCCAAGTTTTGCCTCTTGTCTAAGCTGCTGGCAGCAGTATGCCTCTTCGAAAACTTAAAACTCTGCCACTCACTTCATTTTGCAGCTGTATAAGTCACTTTTGTTACTTAACATGAATAGTTATTCTATAGTTATAGTAGTAATAGTTATAGTAGTATAGTAGTTACAGTTAACAGTTATAGTAGTAATAGTTATTCTAGTTATTTTGCTTAAAGATTTTTTCAGATTTAAGACGCAAAACGGATCAAAAACTTCTTACTCAAGTGTCTTACCCCCTCCACCCTTCTAAAATAGGAATTCTCCAATTTCCAGAAATGTACCTAGTTTTTGTCTACATATAACCTGCATGGCTTAGTGAAAGACAATTCCATCATCACTGGAAGATGAGGTCTCAGCAGCATAATCAAATAAAAATACAGCTTATTTGACATCGGGAATAGGACTTAAATATAAACTGAAAACATACATTGCTTGCAAGAAGTAACAGCTTTATACAAAGAAAGCCTAAATTTGCTCCTTCCCTTGACATACCTGCTCCCGTCCCTCCCTGCAACACTACGCCCATATTTTAATGAAGGGATATTTTCACTTTGATAAGCCAGTAAGGTGACTTGTTACTTCAAAATTCACAAAAAATAAATGGTTCTTTTTCTGCATAAAACGCCAAGTAATTAAATTTTTAAAAATTAAAGCTTATTTTATTTACTATTGCCAGGCTGATATATGAGATTTGTAAAGATAAATGATGTGTTTCAATGTCTTTTGTTAGACCAGTTGATGTTAAACAAGCCACCCTCTTCTTAAAATGAACACATCTGAAATTTTAGTGTTCAAATACATGTATCCAGTTGCTGTTAGTTACTGTTATAAAACATGTTTTCTAAAAAGATAAGCTATACTTACTCCATTACGAGAGGCTCATCGTGAAAAGTCTTATTTAGCATAGTTTTATGGTTAAGATCTGAAAACGGAAAATACCCATTTGATTAACTTAACCACCATCTTATGACAGTAACATACTTCACAAGTACAATCCTTCTATTATTGCAATGATAAAAATAAATTTTAAAAAGTCAGCCATCACCGAGCATACACAACTAAATGGTTTCCTGAGATTATGCATAAATTTAAGCTTTCAATTTCAGATAGGAAAGACAAGTAACAGTTAAAATGCTGAAGCTAGTTTCTCCTCTCTCTCCCCACTTAAAACATTCAACAAATTATTCTAAAGAGATCATAACGAAACGTATTTTTGTGTGTGACTGCTATCCAATACACATACAAAATGTGAAATAGTTGGGATGAAGACACTCAAAATTTAACATTGCACACAAGATCTCTGTTTAATGTTTTGTCACAATAAATATATCCCTAACAATATACACTGTGTTTGAGATAAGAATTAAAGGTAGACTGCCTAAATTGGAAATGACAGTTTTAAGTCCTAATCAGGTTCTCACCTCACAGACTTCAGTTTTACTTGTAATCCAAGCCCCTTGCCACATCATACCAGTTCCTTCATCTCTGTACTGTCTGTCTTCATTCCAGTCCCCATATTTTATAGGATATTACCCTGCTCTTGATTTGTCATACTTCTATTACCCAAGTAGGCACCACATCCTTTCCAGTAGCCTTGCTACATACCAACCATTTCCTGAATTTTTAACCTCTGACTCCTTTCTGAGACCCACTTGTGTCTCTGCCAATATTTGTTTATTCAGAAGCAAGACAGCATCATTTCATCGAAGTCCTTCATATTCTTCCCAATACTACAGCTACCTCCTGTTCTCTCAGTGCTTGATCCAATGCACTTTCCTGGTTTGCTTGTTTCATCTCTGAATAAAGCCAGAAGCAATGGGATCTAACGCCATCATTTGCCTCATCTGCAACTATTTTATAATACAGTTGTCTGCAATATTGATTATTTTCCATAGGTTTTGTAGACTTGAGATTATCTTATGTTGCTTTTCTGTTCTTCTTCAAACTCTAAACCTTTCCCCAAATGCTTTCCGAGCAAAATCAACAGAAAATACTAGAGACTTCAAGAGGTCCTATCACCCATGACTCTACCCTAAGATACAATCAGAACACTGCTAGACACCTACAACACCGATGAAAGATGACTGTCGAAGGCTCTTGAAAACCTTCAGTGACAGCGAATCTACAACCTCTTTTCCCAAGCCTATTTCAGCATCTCTGTCTTTAAAGAAATTCATTTAATAGGAATACAAGCGTGATATTACAGTTCTAAGATTGTGCGTGACATTTTGAAAGTTTATGCTATGAACTTCATACCAGGCTCTTAGCACTACCTAAATTCAAATTAGGCAGTCTTTTGGGATAATCTTGGTGCAGCTCACATGCATAATGGGGAAGCCATGAGA
Source organism: Nettapus auritus (assembly GCA_011076525.1). Classification (NCBI taxonomy): domain Eukaryota; kingdom Metazoa; phylum Chordata; class Aves; order Anseriformes; family Anatidae; genus Nettapus; species Nettapus auritus. The sequence goes on along the minus strand of CM021775.1, from coordinate 18,523,098 downwards.
AGCAGCTCTTCAGCTCGTAGGTTACTGTCAGTCTGTAATATAGTTTGGTATTGCCTCTTGCCTGATATATAAGCAAAAGTCTTAGTTTTATTCTCTTATATTAATTACTGAATACAGGTTAACAGCAAAATAACGTATATGTATGAAGCTGAATAGCTGCTAATCATGATTTTAATTGGAAAAAACAATCTCCACACTGTAACATAACTTAGAACTTCAGAAAATCCTCGCAACTATGAAGAAGTCTAACAGGCTTATTAGTAAGCAGCCTCAGCAACTCACCTAATGTTTGGTTATGGCCCCAGAAAATAAACAATGAAAGTTCATCTCTGCCATGACTTTGTGTCCGGGTAGTCAGGAGGACATCCATTTGTGAGTCACCATCATAATCTCCAGGAACTACACTGGTTATGACAACACCTAGAGATCTAGAAGTAAAAACAAACAGAAGAGGCCCCACGTGCATACGATTATACATGTGCATGAAAACTGAATTTGAGTACAAAGAAAATCAAAGGACATAAGTTTCCCAACGGGTGGCAAGTCACACCTTAGCTACATAAATAACAAAATCCACAAATTCTGTCATATGAACCACACTCATAAAAAAGGCAAAACACAAGTGTGTAAGAAATGATTCCGGAAGCTTCTTGCTTAAAGAACTTGAACTCTAAGGGCAAGTCGAAACACATCGCCAAACAGACCACAGCACAGACAGCTCTAGTCCTGTTGCTACTGACTGTAAAGATGTCCTTTCAAGAAAAACGACCACTTAAATTGTTTCATCGTTCAACATCAATACTTACTTCATTGGTAACTTGACACGGGGCTTAAAGTAAGGTTCCTTTTGGTCAGCCAAAAAGATAATCAACTCATTCCCTGCAAAAGCAAGTAAGACAATGCATAACCCCTCATGGTTAAGGATCACAGATGCTTCATATATAAAAACAACACTGAAGTGTTGTGTTACAAACGGTCATTCCTCATAGCAGCAAAAATACCGACACTTCCTCCTCATTAGAAAGGAAGCAAAAGGAACACTTCTTCAGTACAATGGTAAAATTCTAACTATATCATTACCATAATCCATTAGCATCAAAGAGATGCTAATATCAAGACTATTATTAGGGGCTTGGTGTTAAACTTCTCTTTGCTATCGCTGCCACATGGCTTGAAACAGAACTTCCCATAGTAGATTAGTAAATATTACACGTGAAAAAGTAACAGGCATCAGTTCCACACAAACATTTAAATCGTAAAAGCTGACTTAAAGAACTCTTATAATACTGTCTCTGACACAGCAGGATCTGGTGCTGCTCTCCCAAGCCTGCTGACAAAAGCACCTTAAAAGAGCCTCACAGGAGTAATGTGGTTCCACGCAGCACTTCCTCGTTTAGAGGCAATGCTATAAGGCACTGCCATTCAGTTACTACAGTATAATCTAAATAAAAGCCCGCAGTTCCTGTTGCGCGAAGAATTGTATTGGGGGAAGAAAAAAAAATCTTTAACTATATATATATACACACATATATTTACAGTCAAAAAAAACCAAAAACATAATTCATATACACTTCTGCAAGTAAAATCATCCTTCACAGCTGAAAAAATACTTTTTTTTTTTTTTAACTAATCCTTTATTATGTTTTTCTGCATTCTCCAAGAAACTCACCTGGAGCATCCCAAACCATAAGATACAGGTGGCCTGAGTGAAAATAATTCTACAGCTCCAAACTTGAGCTACCATAGCATACTTCAAGGGCTTTGCTCTGTGGCAAATTTCACAGCTGTGAAATATCAGAATAGAAACTTTTGGGGTATGAAAAAGGAAAATAACTGCCATAAACGTATTTGCAAAGGAGGGTATGCCAACAGATGAGTAAATGAAAACAAACCCTTTCCAAATGGATAGAGGCAAGTAGCGCAGTCCCATCTGGCAAGCTAATGCAGCCAGGGCTGCGCTGTACCTTCACAGATGATTGGAGAAGCTGGCACACCGTAAGCTGAAGAAGCTCGCTGGCTGGTTAAGCTTTTGATAATAAAGATGTAGGTTGACTGCTAAAACTTAAAATTCTGATTTCACACTAGAGTTTTTTACCTGCCTTTTATCATCTAGGTGGAAAAGTAATGATGCTGATGAAGCAGATTGATCCTTACACATAGCAGGCTCCAAGTTGATTACGCTTCTCTGAACTGAGATTTTATGGCCTCTAAAGATGGATTTATGAAAATTTTGGCTCAGAGCTCATCAGCAGTTAAAACAAACAGACAACTGGAAATTATCTGATGAGCAGAAAACTGAAAGCAGAATGGCACTACATCAGTCCTCGGTGTAAATATCCTAAAAGCTGTCTGCTGCTGTCATCCTCTCATTTCAAAAACAGCATAGAAAAAAGGGGGAAAAAAAAAAAAAGCATGGAGAAGGGTGAGGAAAAGGGCACAGCGTCCATAAAAACAACAACTCAGTAGCTTAGAAATTCCGTGGTCAGGATACCACAGAAGTTTCCAAAACTCCCCACTGAAAAGCAAAAGGTGATTTACTCATTGCCCTGGACTATTGGAGGAGGCATCAAATACAAGTAGAAAACAGTGGATTCAACAGGCAAGAAGTATGAGTTTCTCCACTTGTCATACTTTTTTGAAGTGATACAACCCACATCTGATGTCGACAGACTGAGCTGAACTTTGGCTTGCCCCCACTGGGGTCCTGTCCACAACCTGCACCTAAGCAGACCCCCAGCAGCTGACAAGCCGACAGCCTCGTGCACGGCTACTTTCCTTTGAACCTAACAACGTCCAAGGCGGGCTAACATCTCATTTATCCTCCCTACAAGCATGAAGTGTTCTTCATCTCTACTTCCCAGCATAGTGCGGAAGCAGAAGGAGGAGGTCTGGAGGAGCAAAGCCCTCCGCTCGGCCAGGTGATGCCTTTACCCCATCTCCGACCACAAAGGCACTTATAAAGCAAAACACCTCTTCTCCTAAATAAAGCCCTGCCCTAGCACAAACCGCACATGTATTTCTCCACGTCGGGAACACCTCGGGAGCAACACAAGCGCCGGTGTCAGCCCCGCAAGCAGCTCCGCCGCTCGATACCGCCATCTCCGCCAGCACCACCGAGGGGCCGAGCCGAGGCCCGACCGCTGCCCCTTCCCACACGGGCACCGGGCTACCGCGACCCCGGCCCCAGCAGCCGCCCCCCGGCCCCGGCCACCCCCTGGGCAGCCCCTGCCCACGGCTCACCGCCGCGCAGCACGAACAGGTCGGTCTGCTTGTCCGAATTGAAGTCGCCGAACGCCGCCAGGGTGCCGTGGGCCTCGGCACCGAAGAGCTGGGCCGTGACGTTCTGCAGCGCCGCGCCGGGCCCCGCCAGGACCGCGAGCAGCAACAGCAGGGCCAGGGCCGGGCCCGGCCGCGGCACACGGCGGCCGCCCCCCATGGCGCGGCGGCACTGCCCGCCGCCCGCAGCGCTTTACGGCAGCACGGGGGCGGGCCCAGCGCCGGCGCCTCTCCGTCGCGACAGTTTCGCGACAGGGGCCCGGCCACCTTTACGGCCGCCGCGGGTAACGGGGCGCCGGGCCGGGGGGAGCGCAGCGAGGCGGGATGGCGGCGGCCGCGGCGGCGGCCCACATGGCCGATGTCAGCTGGAAGATGCTGGAGCTGCGGGCTCGCTCGAAGCGCTCAGGTCTGACCTCTCGGCTCGGCTCCGGGGCCGCCCCGCGGCTCCCCGCTCCGTGCCCTTCCTCTCGCCCCGGGGGCTGCGGGGCTGGGTGAAGGGAGCTGGCTGAAGGGGCTGCTGGCTGCAGCGTTGCTCTTGGGCAGGCGGAGCGCTTTGAAGCACGGGAGTGCCGGCTGCTGCTTGGTTTTCCGTGGAAAAGCATTTATTTATTTGAACGAGAGAGCTTCAGGTGTGCAGGGGAGCGAGGTTCTGGCCTCAGGTGGAAGGGAGAAGTTCAGGGAGTTGGCTTGGACTTCCAAAGCTCAAAGACCCCTTCTTTCTTTGCTTTTTTAAATAGAGTACAGTAGCAGCAGGACTTTACTTGGTAACGTTGTAGTGGAAACAGTTTTCCAAGTGGTCCCTGTGGTGTTTCTGTATTTGGCACTGTGCTTGCACAGCCCACGGTTAGAGGCGTGCTGCTGTCACAGGGACGGCTCAGCCTGAAGGAGGTGGGGGGGCCTTCCCGGGCCCTCCTAGAAAGGCCAGGGGTTAACGAGCACTCTGATTGATGAGACTCTAAGAATTCTACTTATGTATAGTATTAATGTGCACGATACCATTATTAAGACTGTCCACTAAATGAATTCCTATTTCATGGCTAATTATGATTACACGGTACTGTTATCTGAAACTGATTAGTGAACGTAGCCATAGAGCTCTACAAAACCCCGCCTGGATCCTGTGTGTTTGGAGCGTGCGAGCCCCGAGTCGCTCAGCAGCGTGCTGCCTTTGTGGTGCCCATCCCAGCTGGGCTCTGCCACTGCAGAAGGCATTCGGGTGGTTTTGGATGCTTGACTTTTTTTTTTTTATCTGCTGCCACCTTCTACTTTTATTAAATATCTAAGAAAGTTTTCTCTGACAGTGACAGATTGTTACTGTAGTTCAATTCCTTTTTTTTTTCCTACTCAGGGATCTTGTCACTTGTATAGAATCCAAAGAAATTTGTTTATTGGAGAAATAAGGTGTGTTTTAGTTGAAATGCTTTTCTGATAAATGAGTTGGTGTAAAAATTACTTTTTCTATGTGATCTTTTAGGTAACAATCTTATCTAAAAGTGAAAATCATGTTCTTGTTTCTCAAATTCCCTCCTACATCTTTACAACTATTTTGAAGTTTGCGTAACTTCAGAGCTCTTACTCTTCTTTCTGGCGTTGTCAGAAGGAGCCGTGGTTGTGAGCGTCACTGAAATTGGCTGCAACTCCCCCATGCTGTTCTGAATTGGATGAGGGCTATCCTGACAGTCTCAGCTCACAAGCATTAGTTTCTTTTTTTTAATACCTTGCTTAGAGTAAGATCTAATAAACATGGAGCCTTTCTATTTAGTAAACGTGGAATAAAGACTCGTGCATGAAATGAAATGCATGAGTGATTCGTGTTTTACAGCCAACAGCAAGGTATCATTTAAGACCCCATCCTGTAGGAGGTAATGCATATCTTGATGCTTATGTGGATTAAAATATGTTATGTTGTTGCCAGTAAGAGCAAGTTTTCTTGAGAGCTTTTTCTTTCCCTTCCTTGAACAATAAAATACTGTTTCAATTGTTGCTACTGTGATAATGAACAGTTAGGAAGAGGTTACAAATATGTTCAGCAGTTGGCCAGAGTACAACCTCTGAAATTTCAGCTACTTTCAAGAGCCTAAGTTGCTTTAAAGATTCGGAACAACTTGTCATCATAACTACAATTTTCTTATTTTACCTTCTAAACTGGGAGAAGTTCCACTTCAAATACGAGATATTCAGTACCATAAGCTGTGGATATGACTGCGCAAAGCATCCGAATGTAAATTCCACATTGGATAAAAGCAACACTATGCATAAGCAGAATTCTAGCTGTCAGTGTTTACTATTGCTTAACACTTTTTTTTTTGTAATGTGTTAAACACGTATTTTTTATTTAATCCTGAAATAGATCACACAGATATTATTCAGCACCTTTAGACTTTAGTAGCAATTGTTGTATCGAGTAAACATAACTTACCGTGTGAAGTCCAAAAGATGGTCTTAGTGTAGACTATATCATTTTACTTAGTTAAGTGTTAGTGAAGTAAAGGCAAACTCAAACTGATTTTTAGAGTAGAAGAGGGAAAACATAACATATAACAACATGGTACTACCCTGTGTGCTGTGCGCTCTGTCTTTTTAATAACTCCACTAACATTGCTTTCACTTAATTGAATGCTGGTTGCCTTTAACATTTACTAAACGGTTTTGAAAATCGCTGTAGCTTAGCCTGAGACGTTTGTGATTAGCTGCACCAATTTGAAATGGCCAGTTTGGATGATGACAGAACCTCATCTGCGCATGCTTTTTTAAAATTTGGTAAGTGTGCAGTTTTGTGCTTTTGTTTGTGGCTGTTGAATCCAAGAAAAACAATAATTGTTTTGTGTTTCACGCAGCGTTTGTGTTAGCAGCTTTTCCGAATTGTGCAGTATAACTTAAAAATTCAAGTGAAAATTGATGGAAATTGGAATCTACTTAAATTGAAGTCTGCTCTTCCTATCTTGTTTGGATTTTCTTTTTTGTGTTTGTGTTCTTGCAAATGTCTGTCGGTATAACAATCTCATAACTGAAGCGTGTTTCTATGCTAATGGTTATATGAAAAGTGTACAAAGAATGGTGTTTTAGATTTAATTTCTTACGAGAAAAACAACACGACTGCTTTAGAGACAAGGAGTAAGATTACCTGCCAAGTCAGTCATTGCTCTAAAGCTTGACTTTTGGAAGTTAAGTGGAAGCAAAATCAGCTTCTCCTTAGCTACAACAGGAGCTTGGATATAAGAAGTTATCAAGACCATTACATTTTTAGCTTAATAGATTTCGGAAAGAGTTTGACAGGAACAAATGTGTCTGTATGTGTGGTAGCTGATCTGGGAAGAACCTCTACAGGCCTCTTGTTCAGTCTGCAGCGAAACATGTTAGCAGCACAAGTGATAGGGAGAGCTGCCCGATAAGAGGATTTCAGCTGTCTTTGGTGCAACTGAGTCACCTGAACTCCGCCTGTGGCATTTCTGTTTTGCCTCTTCCAACACCAAAGGGCTCGTGGATGGTTGACATTGTAATAAATAAATAAAAATTGCTTTTTCCTGATTATCACATTGCTACTTGACATTTGTGGTATTCGTTATGACACAAAATAAATGTTTGTAGTAGTTGTAAGAGGTATTGGCTTCAGTTCACAGGCTGAGACATGACAGTGATGGCCTTGAAGACCCTGGTGGTTGTTCTGCCTTGCTGGTAGCATTTACGAGGCTTGTGTGGCACACTTTGGCGTTCTGGTTATGTGAAGCTCTCGTGTGCTGGCATGGCAGTTAAGGTGTTATTTTTCTTCTTGGTTCGGTAACTTTTGTGAGTTGTTAGTTACTATAAATTCTGAAATCAGTAATTTCCATTCGTTATAATGGACTGAAAAAGGGAAATAGAAAAGACTTTTTTTTTTTCTTCTTCCATGACATTCTAAAATATTTTGAATTCTTCACAGTTCAGCACATTATTTGTCTTGATAAGTAATGACTGAAAAGTGTTGTCACCTTAAAACTATTTAAATAAAGCCATGACAAGATTTCGCTCCTTTGTACCTCTGCTGTTACTGTTCCTCAGTCTGGGTAACGCTTTGTCCCTTGCATTTATTCATGGTGTTTGTTCAGGCAGAGAAATACCTTAAAATTGGTTTCTATTTTCTTTTACTTTTTTCCTCCTTGGGTTTTCTTGTGGTGTTGTCACTGAATCATACGTGGGTTCAGTTTGGAAGGAAAGTTTGGAGCTCAGCTAGTCCGGCTTTTTGCTCAAAGCAGGGTGAGCTGCGAGATGGCAGCTTCCTCCTGCACGCAGTGATTACAAAAAACCCAAACCCACCACCACCACGGGTGGTACACGCTAAGTTCATGGGATAATAGCGTTCAGATGTTTAAATATATGAGAAATGAATCTTCCTTCTAGTGAAAGGTAAACCTATTTCTTGTTATTATTACCTTGTTCAAGTCTATGAGTTTGGACTTTAAAGTAGGCAACTTAATGGCTCGGAACTGTTAGAGTAAACTGTGTGATAGGTGTTACATCTAACATTTCTCCTCAGTACTCACCAAGTCTCAGCTCAGGAGAGATTGCAGGATTCTGGAGGGAAATGAAATGTCACGTTGGCAGGATATGGTTTGTTCATATGGTATAATTATTCTTAAAATTTGCTGCATGAAGAAACAAAATCCTCCTTCGTCCCAATGACTGTAATGTGAAGATGTTATTCCCAGTACTAATATTGGGCAATGATACACTTGTGATCTGAGATCCAGGACTTGCTCATGTCTCGAGTGTTGTATTACAGAACTAGTGCTGTGTTTAAGGGCTGCAGTCAGTTTGGATTCTCGTGCTATGCATCAAATCTAGAAAGAAATCTGGCATTTTGAGGCTTTCTTGTCAGGTGTGTGCTGATACAGGTTATACAGGGGTACATCTGCCTTTGGCATATTAAACGTTTGAAATAAAATTCTTGTCATGTTACTTCCATTCGCTTGTGATTAAACTTTAGGGGCTTGCTTGTTTAAGTACTTTGTAGAATTTGTATAATCAATCCATCTTAAAGCGGGTGAACCTTTCTCCGTAGTCGAGGTCCAGAATTCCATTCTGATGTCGTTCGGATGTTACTGCGACGTGGGGATGCTCAAAGCTTCTCGAGATACGAATTTGGGAAGAGGGTTTTAAAGTATTGGCCATAGATTTTCAATCTAACTATCTAGGCAGTTTGTAGCTCTTCCTGAAGAGCAGTAAATGCTATTCTTGAATATAACTAGAGTCACAACAAAGTGGATGGGCAAGTACTCTAACATCAGGATGACAGAAGTATTTTCGGCCTCCGCAGGTTGTATATGCAGTTACACTGCTAACAGCTTATCTCGGAGAACTTCCCTTCATTTCCTTCAGTACTGTACTCTGCTTAGAAGAGATGAATAAATTGTTAAATTTTTCCTGAAATTATTGTACCTTTGAGTTTAATCTGCTCATTAATGTATTTGTATAGTTCCAGTGTCTTAGCTCAGTCTTAAATACCTTGTCCACATATTATGGTGGTTCTGCATTAGTAATTGATGCTGCTTTTATCAGTTATTTTGCTGTTTCAGATCTCTTCCTGTTCTAATACGTTGGAAGGAAATTGCTGTCTGTACTTTTCAGTAATTTTTCAGCCTGAAGAATGATGAAATCGTATTAATGTGGAACTTTAAGGAGCCACATCTGAAGTGAAGGGGGATTTATTTTCTCATTTTCCATCCAAAATATGGAGATAGCGTATTTAGTTAGTGAAATATCTGAAGGAAAATAGAGATTTAATTAGAGTTGGGTCAAGGACTTTGACTGTTAACAGACGAAATTAAATACCCGAATATAGGTAGTGACATTGATTTCCTACTCATTAGGTTTTTTTGAAGTAGTTATTGACCCACAGTGCTCCACTTCTGATTTGAGGAAGTAATGGCCATGCTTATTCTTTCTGGGAAGAAAATCTGAACTACTATGTACCCTATTTACATTTTGTATATGCTTATACATCAGTATACAGCTTGAAAATACTACATCAGCAAAGTATTTTAATATTCCTTCCTAGGACATGTGCGTATCTACCTTAAATGAAACTTGTATTGTATGGTTACAATGAAATGAGACGTTTAAAAAAATGGTAGTTGAATGTCCTCATTCTCTTGGTTCTGAATGGCAACATGCAAACTGAGGACTCAATTGCATCTCGTTCAGTTTCGGTGCTGGGAGCTCAATTGCACGTGTCATTCACTGTCGGTGCTGTAGAGTCTTGATGTCATTTTGTCAGTTTTAAATCTCATATTAAATAAGTAATTGAAAATAACTTTATGTATTAAGTTTCTGTCTTGCTGAAATAAACTGTTACGTGCATTCTGGAAAAGAGTTTAGGCAGGCGTTTTTAGCTATCCTAAAAATACTTACAGCTCCCCTGGTGTCATGGGCTCACTATAAAACCGCACAGAAGTGGCAGCCAGCTTCATGGCTTTTCTGTCTGCTTGTTGCTTTCAATTAGGTCATGGTACTAATGACCCATAATTTACCACAGGATTTGTCCAGCAGACATCTAGACATGCAAACAAGCATAAACTACATAGGTATTTGTGAGCAATATGCGGAAGACTTCAGTTTTGAGTGTTCCTTTAAACAACTTCTCTTGCATACACTTTTTAAAGAATAAAACTTTTTGTCAATTTTCTTGAACTTTGAATCCACTTCATCTCTTTTTTTCATCAACAACCATTCTGTTTCATTTCTGCTGGTAAAGTTTGAAATATCTAAAAGAATATAATTGGTAGATAGTAGTGCTTTGACATTTTCCTGCTGTTTGCTCTGTTCAGTATTCTTTCTGCCCGAAGTTGAAATCTTCATGCTATGAAATAGGAGCCGAGCATATACCTTCTGTTCATGATAACTTTGTTTTGTTTCTCTGTTGGCCACAGAGGGTCACAGATTGTCTGGTAAGTATGTCAATTAGAACAATTTTCTTTTAGAAACTTTCACCTCGTGTGTATACGTGTTTGCCTGTGGACACTCACCTGTTTTTCACGGTGCAGTGTGGGGTTCAATGGTCTGCAGGAAAGAGAGATTCTGAACCCACTTCACTCACAGAGTGGTGTCCTATGTATGTGTTAACATAGTTAACAAATCTAAGAGTAAGTATTTTGCCTTTGAAAACCTCATAAGTAAACATTTCTCATGAATTTGCTACTTTTTATGCAAATAAGTGACTGACTGAAGATTTTTTCCTATGCATATTCTGTCCTGCTTTGACCAAGTCACCTTATAAAATGACCATCGCTGCAGATTACTATACTGTATTGCTATAGCATGCTTTTGTGAGACAACTGCATTAGTAGTCTAACAACAGATATTATGAATCTTTTAAAGGACAGAAATTCCTAGGCAAAAAGAAGTAGAAAAACATAATACTGCTCTGAAACAAAAAATTAATTGGGTTCAGAATGTTGAATTTTAAACAGAAGATATGAGAGCTGTTACAGATGGAGGTTTCTTTCCTATTACAGAACAACGTATGTCTTCTAGGTTTGTTTTTTAGACAACCAGACAAGTGAGCCCTCTGTGCTTCCCACCTGCCCGCGGTCCTTGCTCCTTACCTCTCCCAGCGAGGACAGGCAGGGTGGCAGTGAGAGCTCCACTGTGTGCTCACACATTGCCAGGGAAGACACCAAAGGACCCACGGCAGTCTGCTCCAGTAGGGGTGGTGGCTTTTGGTGGGAGAAAAGGAATTTTCTTAACTGCTACAATTGCAAAGCAAAAGTAATACTGATGTGAGGGGTGAGGTGTGAGTCCTGGAGGGCAAGAAACATTTCTCAGTCCTCCTACCTCAGGATTTGATTAGTAAGGCCTCTGTCACCACTCTACGTGTTCGTTTAGGTTTAGGCTGATTCCCACTTATGGTCAGTCCCTTGTCTAATACTTGGATATGAGCAGGGCGTGCAAAAGAAGCGACTTGAATAGGAGCGCTCTGAGCTTCCTGCCAGAAGCGTTTCCTGTCTGGGCTTCCCTGACAATCGCTCTGAGCTTTTCAGAAGGGCAGCGTGCAGTCCGGAAAGGGGAGGCTCCCATTTTTCCTCCTGTCAAATGACACCGTGGGAGATCCTGCAATCCAGGGTGTTGAATAAAGCCACGAAGATTTATGGAAGGAGAGCAGTATGTTACTCTTAATGTTAGGTTCTGGGAATGGTTTACCTCAGGAATTTTAAAGAAGCCTATCTTTCTGATAGGTAGCTAATGTCAGCTATCAGCAAAACAGAGTTTTCAGGTGCGAACGGGGACACTGCAGAGGAACAATGTAGAAATGATAACACTATTTTCTTGAAATGTAGGTAACTTGGGGGCTGTGGCTGCTGACCAGTTTGTACTACTGACCTCAGCAGTACGTGAGAACACACTAACGTTTTTTCTTGAGTTTGAGACGTGCATTCAGCTAACATTTGCTGTAGCTAAACATCTGTGAGGCAGTGGAGATCCACACGGAGGTCTTGTTTGCATGGACAGGCACTGCAGAAAGAATGTGTAGAGAAATGTTACATTCTCTGAGATAATAAAAATGCTATTTTTTTGTTTGAACTGAAATTAGATAATTAGTGCCTTTGCATAACAAACACAAACAGTCGTATTGCATTTTAGTAATGGTAGAAATTATGTAACTAATCCTGACCTTGATTTTTCTTTTCTTTTTATAGGTTCAATTTATGAGCCACTTAAAAGTATTAACCTTCCGAAACCAGAGGGGGGAAGTCTGTGGGATAAATTAGATCATTATTACAGAATTGGTAAGTAAAGAGTTGGTTAAGAATTGTTCCTACCATGAAAAAATTTCAGTGCAACTTTCAGGAGTATTTACAGTTATGGTTATAACAGTCATTAGCTTTATCTTAAAGTAGTATCTGCAATTTCTATTTTCTGAAGAGAAAAAAATATATCATTACAATTGCTCATAAGATTCCCATGATAATGTAACACATATATTTGGATATTTCACATATTGCTTGAAAGATTGTGATGATCTGTACAAAGCATTCAAAATTGTCACCTGCACTCATCAAACAGTAGAATAGATGGAACAGAAACAACAGAATAGATAAAGAATAGAGTTGGGTCCCATTATCTTAGACGAGGAGGGAGTAAAGGTGATCTGATAGTTTTGATGCTTAAACTAGCCAAGATATGATTTGGAATTGTTTTTTACACGGAAGATTGCTCTTTTCTGTGTCTTTTTTATGTAAGCTTACCCCTTTTTAACGTGTTTGCAACCTTTTAAAATTTTGAGGTGTGTCTGTTGGACTGGGATGAGGTAGGAGAAGAAAATATTCCTTATGCATCCTTTAGATAAGTAGAGCCACACATGTTAATCCTCGTTGGTTCTGCTGGAGCCCTTCCATCTGGAAATTGGACAGGAAAAAAATAGCCCAGACATATCTTACTTTTAAGAAGTTGTCCATGTAGTTGTTTCTAAATTGTTGAATAAAGGAGTTCGAAGTATACAAACTAGGTAATCAAATATACCCTTTCCAATAACAACATATTGTTTTGATGTATTATTTTTAAGAACTGTTAAAACATGTCTATCCCCATCCTCTAGGTATTGCAAAGCCCTGAAATTAGTAGAGCTTATATATGTATATGAAAGCAGATTTTGTGTTATGAAAACATTAGCATTGTTGGGGTTCTTTATGTTGTTGTTGTATTTTTGTTTGTTTTTGTTTTTTACCTGGACTGTTCACAATTTACTTTGAAGAGTGACTTCTAGAAATATAAACATTATACAGCACTGGAACATGAATTTCATTCACTGCTCCGTGATGGTAACTGCTGTTTTGTGTTGCCTAAATTCTATGTTGAGCAGTAGGAATACTGCTAATATTAAAAACTGGTGTAAATAGTTTATGCTATGTGTTGCTCTCAATATTGCTCTCACACTCCTTGCCATTTTAAAGAATATTGAAATAGTCATCTGGCCAGAGTTAAAACTCGATTTTCCTGAATGTAGAGTTCTGCTGAGTTTAACTATTGTTTACATTATTTGGGGGGCAGACAAAATACTATAGACCCTTTTTTTTTTTTTTTTTCAAAGAAAGAGAAATCACTGAGTTGTGTTGGAGTGGTTCTGTGTGGAGTGGGCAGTGCTATAGGAATAGTCATAGAATTTTGTGAATACCGAGTTATTTGAAGAGTTCTAATCTGAGAGTCAAACCAGTGTGAAAAAATTTTCTTTGTGTGTGTCTCTCCTGACCTTTTTATATTGTGCATGCTCAAACATGTTCACATACTGATTTATACCTATGCAGAAACTGGAAGAAACATGTTGTGAATATTATTCATTAGTAACAATTAATTTCTTCTTCCGTTTTTCCAGTTAAGACAACGTTGCTACTTCATCAAAGCCCAACCACAGGTCTGTTTCCTACAAAGACATATGGGGATAACCGAAAGGCAAAAGTGCATGACAATCTTTACTGTGCTGCATGTTCCTGGGCATTAGCTCTTGCTTACAGGTGAGTAACTTCTGAATTCACATCTCTGCCGTATTACTTTCTGTTATGCAGTTAACCAGGAATGTTTTCAAAGATGATATTTTATCCAAAATATTATCGTGAACGCCTAGAGGTGATGCATGTTTCTGAATCTCAGTAAAAAATACTTAAGAAGCTACTAGGTTAAAAATGTCTGTAATTTTGGTAAGCAAATACAGTTTCATATAATTTCATTGGTACCAATATTCTGAAACTGAGGAATTCATACATACTATTAAAAATACAGGTTATTGTGGCAAACTGTACTCAAGGAATACTGCTCATTTCAAAAGTGGTATGTGAGTTGAGAGCAGAAGCAGGCTTGTGGTAGGGTAACAATTGGAATACTCACAGAATACTGAAGCCTCAAATGCTGAGAAATTATGTTTGGGAAATAACAGTGACTATCCACAGCAGATACAAAGGACATGAGACTGTACAACCAAAAGGTTATTATTATTATTATTATTTGTATTTTGTTGTATGTTACATGATAATTTCTTCTTACTTGTCTAACAAGAGATTTTCTATAATTGCACTTTATGTGCCTGCTAACTTCTTAGTACAAGTATGTTAACTGGACGCTGATCTAGGCTGTCAGTTCACTGAAAACTCTGTTTCGTCAGGCTAATTGATTAAACTGAATGTATTTGGTTTAAATTAAAAAGCCAGAAATGAAGCACAGGACAAATTCCACATCGATACTGATTTAGACTACAGTTGTTAGTTTGCATGAAGTATAAAGGGTTGTGTATTGACAGGATTTCTGAGAGTAGTGGGAAAGGATGTCATAACAAGATAAAATTACAAATCCTATCAAACTATGGAAATAAATATATTTAGTTCTCCACTGTGATGAAACGGTTGTGCTAAGCCCAGGGGTTATTACCAGCAGTAACATAGTCAGTGGTTTGGTGGCGGAAGGCCCGTCTCCCTTTGTGTTTATGTTAATAACTAATAAATGGGAAGACTTCAGTCTGATCCCCAATTGTGTCTGGATATTGAAAAATGCTATTTTAAATGGTATGAAGGAGGTCTTACATTCTCAGACAAATTTAAGATCTATTCTCGCTAAATTAATAGGAAAGTGATGACGGTTTTCATCGCTTATTTCTGAATCATCTTATTTCTTCAAAAATTTCTTCAGCTTTTCCTGAGAGCGTAAGGTTGTTACTTTCCATTCTTTTGTCAGCAGTGTTTATTTCTCAAATCATTTTACTGATAAGCTTTAAACTGCAACCAGAATCTTACTAAGTCATCAAAACAGGCTTTAATGGTGCTAGATTGCTTTCCAATTCATATAATTAAAACTATTCTTCATTACTTTCTTTTTTAAGAAAACTGTTGTTTTCCCTTGAACAGTAGTACTAAAACTAACAAAAAACTTAGAAATAGCTTCAGTGTATTGCAGTTTTTTTAAGTGTGTGTTCTTCAGCTGCAGTGGTAATTCTACATATTTTTTTTCTAATTAATTGTTGGTGGGTTAAATGCCTTCTGTCTAACTGCTGTTACAATGTCATTAAAATGTAACTATTTTAAAATAAGCGAAAAGAATATTTTTCTGTGGATTTTAACATTTGAGTGTACAGTTTAAATATTTACTCTCATCTACTGATGCATTAAATATTAGGTGCCATTCAGATGTGTAAAGGTAATGATGTTAAACAAAACAATTGTTCCGATGATTTCTTATGCCCAGTTCTCGTCAAGACCTCGTTTGAAAAGTTTCATCTTCATGCTCTGCGAATAAAGGAACCTCCTTGCCTTCAACCTTCCTTACATATTCAGTTAAACCACCAAGAGCTACTGCTTTGATTTTACTTGCCATAGTATTTTACTATAATAACAGTAATCGTCATTCTATATTCCTTTTCTAATTTCAGGCGGTTCACTTTCTGTACGAATTCCTGTAGCTTGTTGTTAATGTGTGATAGTACTGACTTTTTCCCTATGATTGTGTTTACAATCACCAATCATTTGGCTTTGCAGTAACGTGTCAGTGAGTTGAAGCTGTTGATTCTGAGGGGGGACCCTTATTCTCCATAAGTATTTTGAAGGTTTTACTTCGGATTGGATTTATTCTGGGTTCCTAGACTGAATGTCCCCCAGCCCATACAGTTCATACCTGTTCAAAGTACTAGTAATTTGTACACCTTGTTGGGGGACTGCAGGAATTAGAGGTGTTAGAGTACATTTGTTGTTCAGTTTCCTCTTAGAGGAATTTGTATTTCAAAGCTGTTTTGCAAATCTAACCAGTGGATGGTAAGTGGGGATGATTCCATTCAAAGCCTGGATGCTGGTCTAGATTTAAGCATTCATATCACACTGCCTGCATTCTGACTCACTGAAAACTCTGAGTTTGATCTGTGCTCCATCAGTGTCTATAATTTTTCTTTGCTTACAGTTCTTCCTTCTCTGTTCGCTAATATTACAGTTTTGACTCTCCCTATTTAACTCATTACTGTTTTGAATTTTGTGCTTCATGTTAATGATAGATTTGTCACTTCAGCAAAAATAAAGGGGGTTTTCTTTTTGCAAAAGACTGCAAAATCATAGTGATTCAAAATCTTACAAAGCTACACATAAGTCATAAGGATGACTTGTTAAACTGTCTGTGGAACGGGAGAATATGGAAGAACAAAGGCATTGTACTATACAAGGTGCTTCATGACTAGCATTGCAATGGCTTAGTTTGTTCATTTCTGAGATTTAGTATTCCTTGTCTTCAACCTTGCTTCCCTAGCCGCCCAAGAAAATATGGAGGTGATGATAACTCAAATGTAGTGTTCTTAACGAAGATGATGGTGTGCGAACATGGAATAATTTACTCTGTTTTTAATAGTCACCAACTAGTGGTGAGATAGTAATCATGTTCTTGGACAAAATTTTAGTATATTTTACAAAGGTAGTGCCAGAAATAATATGGGGCACAACTGTCAAAGTAAACATAATCTGTCTAGCAGATTAAAAGTTTTGAGTTTCTCTCTTGTCTCTATTTGTTGCTTTAGATTCTGTACCTATGATATGAATGTGACAAGAAGTAATTAAAATTATTTTCTGAGAAATGTTTCAAAATGATGCTTTTTGAAAGAGAAGTCATACAAGGTTCTTCTTTGTAATTACTGGTCTGCGTTTTCTTCTGGAAATGCCATGCGTGAGGTCTAATGGATCTCAAAATTTTCAGAAACTAGCAAAAACTACACAGAAATTAGCATTCAGAATGTGCAATTATTACTTTCATTTCTTTTATATTGAAATGTTTGTATATTTTAATTCCACTTTCTTGGGTGAAATAAAAGCATCTGAAAATGACTGAAAAAGTTTAGAAGGAAGACTAAAAGGTGCACAGATGATTATTCTGAATTTTCAGCAGCTGAATAAGCCTCATAGAATAAAGCATGGCACAGCGTTGCCTGAGCTATTCAGTCTTTAATTCCCAGTTTGCAGAATTATAGAAGCTGATATGTGAAATTTGCAGATTGAGGAAAGGGCAAGTGGCAAGACAAGTAGTTTGTGTAATTTCCACTTACACTCAAAACGAGGTCTTGGACTTTGCTGTTGCACAGTGAATTGCCTTTGATGGGCAAAAGTTGATGATTCAAATTAAGGATTTTTTTTTCCTTTTAAAATTTGAAATAGGTTTTTTTTTTTTTTTTTTTGTGTAAGCTGCAACATAACCTAAAAAATACATTATTATTTATTTATTTATTTTTAATGAGGAAATCATGGGCAGGGCTGTAAATACACTGATAGGAGTGTGGGCACTATACGATAATGTTAGTTAAATACTTAATACCCCAAAACATTAATACCCCAAAGCATTAATGTGTCCTTTTTTTCTTTGTATTTTCTTAACGCATTTCCAATTTGTTTTATGAATTATCTTCCTTAACCAGGCGTATTGATGATGACAAGGGAAGAACTCATGAACTGGAGCATTCTGCTATAAAGTGTATGAGAGGAATTCTCTACTGCTACATGCGTCAGGCCGATAAGGTAAACCACTGTAGCGCGGACAGAAGCACTAAATTCTAAAGCATTAATTAAACTGTAAAAACTAGCCTATAAATATAGATAAAATTCAAAAGGGGAATGCAGTATTACTGTGTGGTGCAGCGAAAAACATCACTCGTTTTCGCTAGGTTGCTGCATTGTGTGAAGGTATAAAAGAAAGGAGAATCTTGCAAAGAGAGTAAGCATCATGGCATATTTGAAACTTGTTTGGATTTGTTTTAGTTATTTATTCCTTTTAAGTATTAGACCATTAGTAACGTGGTGTGTTAATTTACCGTCTTTTAATTCCTGGAAGTAGAAGGATACACAATTTCTTTTATAGAAGGCTAGAGAGTTTTCTTTGGACTGTGAACTTGGTTATTGCATTTGTTATTTTCCTTACCTAGTGGTCAATGTGATTATTTTGCTTGGTTTCTTTAGCAGTCTTCTTTGATTTAATGATGTAAATTCAGAAGGGCAGCAATCCAAAGTGAATGTAGAAATGGGGTAATTTGTTTACGCTATAATGCAGTTGTATTTTATAATGTATATGTTCAGCCTGTAATCCTCTTGTCAGTGTACACTCAAGGCTGTTCAGGGCTTCTCCTTGTCAAAATTTAGATAAGGTGCATTGATTTTGTGTAGTGGTTAGCAGTAATCCTACGGACGGTTAAATACCTATATTTGGTGATTATTTTATTTTAAATTTCATCCAACTGACTTTAAACTGTTACTAAAAATGATTTCCATGTTGCTGTGTAGTTGACATCACTTCTAAGTGCACAAACTGAAATGTAAAATTCGTAGCCATCTATCAGTAGTAATAATAGTAATAGTAAGCAATTAGGCATATTGCCAGTTGTGTTTGTGCTGTTTGTTTCTGTTTTCTTAGTTTGTTCCTCTGTAGTCTCAGATCTTTAAATAATCTTGACCTAAATTGATCTTGTTACATTTGAGGTGTTATTTTTCTCTTTGACGTGCAGTGTTTTGTTTTGAGGGTGATCAGTACATTCATGAATAACGAGTGTTAAATTAACACAGGTGTCAAACTGTTGATGTACTGGTTGTCATTTTTCACCTTGATTACTATAAAATCTTCTCTCTTCCTGCAGTGTGATAATAAGCAGTCTCAGTTACCTAACAGACATCATTTACTGATGGACTTTATTCTGAGAAATTTTATATGCACTAACTTTACCAAGAGGGAACATCTTTTTAATAATATCAGGTTGGATATTAGGAGAAATTGCTTTGCTGAAGGGGTTGTGTGGCATTGAAATAGGCTGCCCGGGGAAGTGGTTGAGTCACCTTCTCTGGAGGTCTTCAAGGAACGTGTAGATGTAGAACTTTGGTAGCATGGTTTAGCAGGGGACTTGTCAGTACTAGGTTAAAGGTTGGACTGGATGATCTTAGAGGTCTTTTCCAACCTAAATGATTCTGTGATTCTCTGTTTTTAAAATGAATTATATGTACCCAAATACTGAGATGTGACAAGAATAGTTTATACTCCTTGTGACCATAATTGCAGATGTTATATTCTAATGCCAATAAACATATGAGTTGTAACCTAGAATATACTGAATACGTTCACTGACTAGACATGGTAACTACACAAAGTAGCATTCATTTATTCTCTTTCTTGAGCTGAAAGCTTATGGGTCAGGATTCTCTGAATATACTTCACATCTGTGTGTTCAAGGTAGACATGATACGCTTCAGTACACTTCCTGCTACAATTTCAGCATCTGTAGCTCGCTATTACACTTTTTTTTCTATGAAAATGAAATAAATTAGCAGGGTTGTGTATTTTTGTTCTTCACATATTACGTTAGTACATTAGTGTGTATGATATAGTTTACAGTAAGTTTTAGGAACTGCTGTTTCTAAGTTTCACATAGCTTGATTCTCTTTTCAGAAAATTTTGAAACACATGAGTTATATAGGGAATTTGCAGTTGCCAAACGCATGGAAATTATTGAATTTGATTTTATGTTTTGCCTTGAATTCACCTTTAGGTTCAGCAGTTTAAGCAAGACCCCAAACCATCTGAATGTCTTCATTCTGTTTTCAGCGCACATACTGGAGATGAGGTCTTCTCAGCTAAGGAATATGGTCATCTTCAGGTAAAGTGTGTGTGTGGATGGTTTTTAAACAATGTTACCGTCTTGCTTCTTTCATGATGCAGCCATCTCAATAAAATGTTTAGATTTCTGTTAAGTACATGAAACTTCATAAAACTGAAATTTCTTCTGCATGTTTTGATGAAAAGGACAGACTGTTTCCAAATATACCTCAGTGGTATATTTTGGTGAGAAGGTATTAAAATACCTGCAGGATTTGTGGAGTTGGACGATTGTTTCTTTTTAATCCTTATTCTTTTTGAGGCCAAGAGATGGCTGTTACTAAATAATCCTGGCATTAAAATGTTGAAATAGTCAGAGAAATGAAAGATGTAGTGTAATTTTACACTGAATACTATATTTTTTATCATTCCCAGCTTAATTTTACATAAGTCTGAGCAAATTTCCTTCACAGTAAAGATTTAATGGATGCTGTCAACAGCTTTGTCTAGTTAGAGACTTACTATTTTGCATAGCAGTTCCTAATCAGATTCATCATATAACTTCCCTATTGATAGTTTTATTCTCTTTCATTTTTCAGAGCATTGATTTACTTTTTTTTTTCCTTTGTACCTTCAGACCCTTTTATGTGTTCATGAGAGTGTCCTTTTGCATTCCATAACCCTACATATTCTTTTAATTCAGAGATTGCTCCTGAAGTTACTCAGAAGTGACAGTAGGCTGGTAATTATCTCATGGTACCAACATCACTGAAATAGTTTGTACAGTAATATGTTGGATTCAGGAAACATTTGTTCTGAGAAAAATGAACATGGGAGTTATCCTAAGCTAGCATTTTGGACTTCTGAGTGAAACTTACTTAACATGCATATTTTTTATCTGTGGGAGAAGACAGCAGTTCTGGGACTTGGGGGGCATTGTGTGATTGTTCTAAGTCTCTACTTTTCTTGGCAAATCATCCTTTTTTATAAACATGAATGCCCATTCCCTTTTCTCATCAGCAAATGTGTAGAAACAGAGGGTTTTCAGCCCTATGGAGAGAACAAAAAAGAGAGTAACTGAGGTAATTGAGTTGGGAAAAAGGGAATATGCTAAGTAGCTGGCCAGCCATTGTTACTGTACTTGATGCTTCTCAGATCGTATTAAGAAATTGAAGTCACTGCTTCTTCAAATCTTTTGGAGTTTATAGAATCTGGACCTTATTTTTCCAATTTATATTCTAGATAGTTTCTCTAAATTTCATATACAGAGGTTGTGTTTTTGTAGCTCATTAAAGCAAATTATTCTGGTAAACTTTATTTATCAAAGTTTTACAAATTCTAATTTTTACTAAAATTCTGTGTAACAAAAGCAGTGTAACTAATGATAAAATGACATGATGCATGTCCATACAACCTCTGAAGGTAGTTACTATTAATAATAAATGCCATGTATAGCAACAGAATGAAAGTTTTCATAAAGGTAATCATAGTCTGAATGTTCTAATTATAGCTCTGTCAGGCGATAATGCTAAAGGTCCAGTTATGCATAAGGTGATCTGCTTTTTAGGTGTGCTATGTACCCTGTAATATGCCGCTTGTTTTCTTTCGGTAAATTGTCGTATATGTATGCTTGAAACAGCCTGTGACTAAAGCGACTACCTGTAAGTCAAAGCAATATTTTTCCTCAGAAAAAAATAAATAAATTATGGTTTAAAACAATTTTAAAAAATGATACTGTAGCAGAAGTTGTAGAGGAAAGTGTTTGTTAGTAACACTCCTTTTGATTGCTTCAGCATCAATATATGTAGGATATTGGTACACTAAAGTAACATTTCTGAAGAACCACAACTAATTCTGTGTTACAATAGTACCATCTTTATTAGTGAGTAACTTCATATTTAGCTTGTTTATTTGACTCCAATAAACTTAAACTTAATTATAGTTTTGTTTTTGTCTTTAATTACTTCAGATAAACGCTGTGTCATTATTTCTCCTCTATTTGGTTGAGATGATCTCTTCGGGGCTGCAGATTATCTACAACACAGACGAGGTACAAAGATTTCTCATGCTAAAACGCATGCTTTACTTTTTTTTTTCCTTGTTTTTATTACATTGCCAACTCTAAAGTAATTGTTCTGCAAATACAATATAGACATTTCCCACTTTTATTGACAGTAAAGATAAATGGAATGGAGGTATAGTGAAATAAATGAAAAGCGAACAGATAGATATGAGATAGGTATGCAATGAGTGAATGTAACATGACATTGAAAACTTTCATAGTTCCCTGCTATTTCTGAAATGTTCAGGATCAAGATTTAAAAGGTCTGTGAGGACAGAAAGTTTCTTGTCATGTTGTACTGGCTTTTCACCTTATTTCAAGCTGTCAGTCAAGGTATGCAGTCCAGTGGTATTTCATTGTTATAAATAGGTAGGGTTTATCTTCTGGAAAGCTCAAGGGCTTTCCTCAAATATATGGACCCTAAGGGTGTTAAGAAGTTTTGCTGTATCTTTAAAGGACAATAAAACAATTTATATCATGGTAAAAGATGTTTGTAACTATTCTTAAGATAATAACAGCCCCCATGTTCTTGTTGAGGACAAGTCATGTCAGGATAACATGCTGTCCTGTTTTAAAATGAGGTTAAGTTTTGAGACAGGGATGAAAGGCACAGATTTTTATTTTTTTTTCTTCTTAATCTGGATTTGTTTAAATTTACCCTGGTCTGTTGAATAGTTGTTGCTGTATTGCCTTAAAAAGCTTAAATGTATTTATAGTGCCACCATTAAAATAAACTAAAGGGGGGTGGGGGCTGGGAGGATTTTTCCCGTAGCAGTATATTTGCTTTATATTTCTATAACAAATTTTCATTAATGATTTTTCTTTATGTAATGAGAAACTAAGAGATGAACTTGTCTCCTATCTAACTCGCTTAGTTAGATCGTATGATAGGTCTGTATTATTTTTTGTGATTTGCTTTTATGTATTTGAGGAAGAAAATGTATATAATTATGTATTTACTTAGCTTGACTTGTAATTTATGTTATCCTCCAGATGTTTGCATTTAATTACAAAATCTGCAGAAAAATTGCATTTTGTCTAGAATCCCCATTCAGTGGATTTTTCCACTTTGATGTCAGGATGTAGTTTTCATTGCAGTGCTGCTCTAGAAATCTATGATCTATGGAGATGTAACAAAAAGAGACCAGAAGAAGAAAATCCAGGGCTTTTAATTCATGAATGCATAAAACTATAGCTATCAAAGTCACCAGAAAATACTGCCTCCAGCCTTTAAAAAAATATATATTGAAAACTCTTCTATGACGTTACCCATAGAAATTGCAGGCGTGATACAGTACCAGTTCAGCCTTAAGCTGCCTGATTCTGAATATTTCTTAGATTCTTTTTAACTTTGTTTTGTTTTTGTTTAATGTATTAAAAGGAAGTCTCTTCCTTTTATGCTTCTTTTTTTCAGACTTGAAACAAGTTGTTAGACCACTTGCAGATGCCTTCACTTCATAATATAAAAATCACTTCCATTTCAAGTTTGTCCCCCCCCCTTTTTTTTAAACTACCTATGTAATGTTTCTTGGGCACTGGTAACATGAGAAAAATAGAAATTATGTTTACTGTCACTTTGTCACTCAAGTAATTGGTTAATAAAAATAGCATGAATTCTTTTACACATCTGTCTTCTTCAGCATGGCTGTTTGAAAGTCAGAGTTTCATGACATTCAAAGACTCAGTTTTATGAAAGGAACATTGCTGAGTAGATTTTTGAAAGCAGTCTTAAAATTTGCAGGGAAGAGTTCAGGAGAGTTTCTGACCATGAAGTTTCTGTAAACATTCTGTCCTACAGGCTCTTTCAGAGAATGTATGATTCTAAATGCAGCATTGACTGTCAGCCAGACAAACAAATAGGCAAGTGGGCTGTTTTTGAAATACTTCATTAGAAAAGTGATGCTGTCTTTTAAAGAGTTGAACCCACAGTGTCTAACGTTCCATCCTTCAACTCTCTGGTTATGTATATAATTAACGTAGAGTAGGAAGTCTACTAGCAGATCTAGTGCATGGAAATCTTCCTACAGATAAAAATTATAAGTTATCTGCTAGATTTTCAAGTGCTTTATTGGGCATTGAAAGCATTTTTATCTTCAGTTATCCAGAAAAATATGAAATAATATTTTGCTGGTGTCTTGCATGAATGTACTGGATGACTTTCCACTTCTCAGAGAAGTAGCAGCTTTATGGAAGCAGTACGTTGCTGATTGATAAAATACGTGCATAAACAGATGTTGGCAAGAGTAGCAGGCAGCGATCAGGATAATGATGGACAACAGTAAGTGATTGCTGAAAGCGTTAGTAATGAAGGTTTGTATATTAGAAGCAATCAAATACTATCAAACAAGCATTGAACTGCTAAAATCCTTGATCATGAAGGAACCGTAACACTGCATGATCGTTGGCAGAATTTGGACTCATCAGTAGATAGGACAAGATTAAGATAGTTTTTTTCTTTTGCTTGAGCTAAGTAATTGTGACTTTCAGATCTACAGTGCTGCTCAGCAGGCAAATAGAAGATGCTACCTGTCACTCTAGATGTAATGGTCCAGCAAAGAGAGTACTGATCCCCAAAGTTCAGCCCAAAGTTTCTTTACCTTACACGATAATTTTAAATGGTTCTAGAGTTCACTGCTTTTTGCTGGCATACTCTAGCAGTCTGCAGGGCTATTTAAAGAAAAAATGGGAGTTATTATTTCTAGCTGAGGTTATTTTCTAGGAACTAGTACATTAGGTTTTGCCTGCTTGGGTTACCTCATTCTTCAATACAATATTTCAAGTAGATCCTGAGGACACAGTGTGCATCAACTGACCAAACTGTAGAGCACTCTGCCCTTTTCTTAATTGCTTAATTCTAGCATTTCCTGGAATAATGAAGAGTAGCGATGGCATGGGAGAGTGCTGCAGTGGGCACTGTACATCCCCGGCAATTGTTCCTAAATGGTACTTTCAAGGATTTGGGGTTAGAGGTGTACTTCAGCACTTCTTATAAAAACGTTTTTCTTTTAGTATTCGTTCATTGCTTACATGGGCGTTTAAAATAATTCTAAAGATTTCATGGATTGCCACGGTGCCTTTTTGTAGATTAAATGGTGCATATGCTTTTACTTTGAAATGTGTGTTCAAATGGCTTCATGTGTTTTTTGGTGTGTGTTCCTGCTGTGAATTCCATGATGTATTTAGTCTCTTTCCTCTCCTGGAGAGTGGGTTTTGAGCCAGTGCTAGCACAGTGGAAGGTGCTGACAGATGGTTGATGTTTGGCAGGCTGTCTGTATGAATATGTTTGTACACAGAACTCTTGGCTAAGGAGGAAATCATTGTATACTAGGTTGCTTGTTGTCAGGCCTGGCAACTATCATGAGTTATCCTCTAGTTGCATCTGTTTGTAGTTGAAAAATTAATTTAATCACATCTCTGCATCCATAGCAAAGAGGACAGCATATGACTGTGCAAATGAATGAACTTGATTGAAGCACCTCTGTATAAAAAAGAATAACAAGTATTTGCTTTCATCTATGCTTCATTCATGTGCTTTAGTACCCCTTGCTCTCCACGTTTGACTTATGGATAAATAAGTTCACCACACAGTCCATAATTTCTGTAAGTGTTTTAGCACTGACTTGGTTATAGCATTTATATATCCATGGTATGAATGATTGTTCTGTGAAGGTTTCCTTTGGCAACATATTCCCTCCTCCTCAACCCCTCCCCCCTTTTTGTTACCTGCTTCTTTTTCTATAAACCCGCTATGTGGGGACTGCTAGTTATTCTTGTAAAATATCTGTAATTGACCATTTTTTTTCTGATGTTCTGAACACTGTCACTGGAAGAAACTCATCACCTAGCTATGCACTTCTATGTGGTGCTTTTAGCCTCTTCACTCTGCTAATGCATCTAAATTTCAGTTAATGACAGAAATAGGAGAAGACGCATTGAATCACTGGGTATTCTAGCTCCATTCAGACATAGATCATCTTAATACAACCAAATGCTAAACTGTAGGAAAGAGCAGTACTAGGCATATCTTAAGTGTGGGACAGTGTTTCCTTGAAAGTAGTAGCTATGAAAACAGTAGTGTATAGAGCATCCCATGTTGCATATACATGGGATGTACATGAGCATCCCAATTGAAATTTTAGCATATACACGATGTATAGAGAGGCAAGTAAGTATAGAATTTCATATGTCACTGGTGGAGTAGTATTACAGAAAGAGTGTATGTGAAATAATAACTCTTGGAGATTTAAAGAAGAATGGAGAGGAAGAAGACAAAACAGAGATGCAAGTTACTTAAAACTGCAAGCACACACCTTTCAGTACAGGGTCTTTTTTTTTTTTTTCTCTAGTAGGTTATTTAAATGAAAAAAAAAAGTTCATTTGACTGTAGTAACAATTATGAAGCTCCTTGCTTATGATATAATTGGTTTCTTAACATATAACTGAGCATAATGTTGTTTCTAGCTGAACATAATAGATAACATATAATGGAACTTAATATGATCAAATGGGTTTCCCAGAGTAGTTGTGAAGTCTCCATCCTTGGAGATGTTCCCAACTGTTCCAGCTGACTCCCCTTTGGGGATGGGGTTGGACTAGGTGGTTTCCAGATGAGCCTTCCAATCTCAACTAGTCTGTTATTCTGGGGGTCATGAATCAAATGTTAATTATCCTCAGTTCTTTCCTGTTTTTGGAATGTGTGGTTATCTGGTAAATATGATGATGCAAGGTGACAGAAATTCAAGTGTTACGTGACAGAAAGTATGGGATTATTCTGAAATCTTTTATCTTAAAAAAAAAATAAAAATAAAATCCTACTTGCAAAAGTTTCCTGTACTTCCAGTGAAGTATGAGTGTATTTCTGTATAATGATATAACTCAACTTCAGTATTGCAGTAGGCTGGTGGGAAAGATAGGCTGTTTTGTCTTTAATTACTTTCCTTAAAATTAGTTGATTTCCTTATCCCAGTTGTGTACTGAAAAGACATTTTTCTTTTTTATCTCTCTCTCCATAGCTGATGAATGGTAAAGAAAAATATACATTTTTTCTTTTTTTTTTCTGGAATGGAGATCTATGTACCTAAATGCACACAATTAAAGGACAAAAAGCCCATGCAGCAATGTTTTACAGAAGAAAAATGTCCACACTGGCAAAATTTAATCAAGCTGCAGTAAAGAGAGTAAATTCTACTACCTTTCCTCAAGGGAGGAAGGGGCTCTAAGGAATGGAGGATTTAGTGGAGAGGTCATGATCGTAATTTCAACTATATAAATGAGGAAAAGTGTCTGCTTAAATGAACCCCCACCTATAGTTGAGTAGAGTATAGCTGAGTATAGCCCTGGGTATTCAGTTGAAACATGTTGATCCAAGAAGATATTTTAATTATAATTTGGTTCAAGTTTTATTTTTTTTATAAAAGAGTGTGTTTGAATCTGAAAAAAATATATTATCTAGAACTAATATAGTAGAACTTGCAGCATATCATATGAATTAAGGAAGAACACCAAGATTTTTGTGCCCTAATTTTGTAGGATTTAATTTATCTTGCTCTCTAAAGTTATTTTTAGGACAAGTCTGATTTAGAAGATCAAAATGCCAACTTTTTGAAGCTCTTCAAATATGTGTCTTCAATATGAAATCATTTTTATCTCTGGCTTTATAGTAACTTTCATTTAAATCACATTGCCACCAAGTTAGGGACAGCTTTTTATATTTTGTTAATAAAAAATATTTTTACAGAGAATATCTGAACTTGGGAACGTTATATTCCGAAAAGAATTTTGGATAGAAGTCACAATTAAGATAACTGGGGAAAAACAACTTTGTCTTTTTGAAAAAATGAACCAAAGAAAATATGCTATCATTTTCTTCCTGTCATTTTTCCCCCCCTTCTTATCCTACAGGTATCCTTCATTCAAAATCTTGTGTTCTGTGTGGAAAGAGCCTACCGTGTACCTGATTTTGGTGTTTGGGAAAGAGGAAGTAAATACAACAATGGCAGTCCAGAGCTGCATTCAAGGTAGGTGAGAGAATGTAATGCTTTCAGTCAAAACAAATAAATGCGATATAAGGAATTCATGTCGTGAGTTAAATATATATATATAATAAAATAAATAAAACAAAAACCAAAAAACCACAGCAACAACTATTTGAACTTTTCCTGAAAATTTATATGGTGTGAAGGTAGAGGCTCATGAGAAGTGACTAAGGTTTTCTAAAGACTAAGAGATGTATTTTGGGAAAATGTGAAGCATAATTTTATCATCATGTGCATGCTGAAATAACCACATAGATGCTTAGCTGAGTATTCAAATTACAATAATTATGTGCAGCTGCATGTATATTATTCCGAAAATTGAGTACAGAGCAGCTCAGACACTTGAGCCATGTGCAGTGGATCAGATTAACAACTAAGAATGATTAGGAATATCCTGATTTAAGTAGGTATTGAGTCTTGAGTCTAGATTTTCTTATCTCCACCATGCTGGGCAGAACATACTGGATGCTGGAGTATAGCATAGTGCACAAGCTCTTTTTCAGGTTCTTCAGACTCTACAAATAACTGCATCCTTACTCCTGTCCCATAAGACGTTAGGAATGTTCTTAGTGTTTTGATATTAGTGTGGTCCAGTTGACTTCAGTGGAATTGCCCATATATTGTGCATCTTGAAGTATCAAATTTGTAATCTGGCAACATGTTTTTTCTAACATTAATACTGTTTTCCTGACTTTTTGACTTTTGAAGTTTTATTAATTATAAAAGTGGCTTTAGCTTGAATATTCTAGATTTTTAAAACGTCATTGATCGTCGAAATTATTGTGGGCTTACAAATAATACATATGTATTTCTTCCATCTCCTCCATCTTTGGAGATGTTGCCAACTGAATCTGTGTTCCCCTTTTCAGAATGAATTAATTTTTGTTAGTTCACATACAGGTGTATATTTTAAGCTATAAGATAATGACATGTCATTGCAGCAAAACAATTGATTTTGGTGTTTTTTTTTTCAATATTTTTATAAAGCTTTAGTACCAGTATGAGAACCAAAAATTCCAAGAGATTGTTATATAACCAGTTTTATTCATGTATTGTTTTTTTCCCCTACTGTATCTGTTAAATGGTCAAATGCCTGACTACAGGAGTGTTCATCTGGAGAATCCTGTACCTCCTTTCACATCCGTGCTACACAAATTAGCAGAAGGAACTCTGAAAGTTCTGTATCTCCATTGTTCGCAGTGTTCTGGTTATTCACTATGTGAACTTCCTTGAGGGGAAAGTGAGGAAAATCTTTTAACCAGATGGAAATGGGCATGTTGTTTTGTCTTAATCTAGACTGACATTTATAGGTCGGTTTTTCTAAGGTTGAAGTTTTATGAGATGGATAGGCCAATCTAACAGATCACTGAGCTGGCACAAAAGGAAGTACAGAGCTTTGTCCTAATTTAAGAAGTAGACTTAGGTCATCAGAAACAGGTATTGCCTCTATTTATCTTTCTTTGTGTGCATGTTCATACTCTACCTTGCTGTAGGAAGCCAACAGACAATTTCCTTTAATTTAGTCAAATTCTCAAAAATCTCAAAAAAATGGAAGAATAATGTGTATAAAAAGATGTAGTTAGGTACTGTGGAGGAAAGCCCTGGGTATGCTGAAATATACTTTATACTTTGTTATGCTGCTTCTGTGGTGTATCTGCCTAAGAGAGCTCTGAAAACATAATTCAAGAAGTGATTATAACTAATCAAGGCTAGTCATGCATGATGTATGTGTTTCTCCAGTGATAATGGACTGAAAATGAGTCACTTAAGTTGCAGTATTATAAATGCTAGACTCCTGGCACTCAAAACTCACCCTGTAAGTCTACATACAGTCTGTGTTTGCTTTCAGAATTAGAAATTAGTTCTCCTCTTTAATTGAAAGAGGTTTTCTTTTTGAATAAGATATATAATATGAAGTGTATGAGTAAGAACTGCAAATTATGGCCTACATTAGAAAATAGATATGTTCTATGTATTTACGCAGCCTTGGTATTCTGCCTTAGTACAGTTCGAAACACTTCTAATAAATGATAAATAGCGAAACACCCTGTAGAGCCAGGTCTTCACTGATATATGTAAATTGACGTCTTTTACTGGTTCAAAGGCAAGATTTGTAGTAGCTTTTATTATAGTGTGGTCCCCTTCCCCTATGGCTGGACTTCTGAAAAATGAATTTGTCCTGTAACCATTTGATCAAGTGACTCTCCAGGCATCTGCTGAGTACTTCTGCAAAATGTCTTTGACATCTCCCATGTGTATTGTGGGAATAATGAAGTTGTTGAAGTGCAGTATCTTCATGTTCCAAATCCAAAAGACTGTAGAGCTGTGATCTTGCACATCTCTGTGGTGCAGTATTTGCAAGAGTGCTGAAGTCTTCAGGGGCTTTGAGTAAGTAGAGATAGAAAAGAGTAATTATTCCTATTGTAGAATAATGACAGTGTGTGAAATAGTAGCTTAACGTAGCATGTCCATAGCGGGTTGTTGCGTTGTGTGACTTGTCAGTTTTTTGAAGACATCCTTGATATTACAGCTGTTCTCAGACTTTTTGTAAAGGAACTTCATCCTGTGACTTACCAATGAAACATTTAGCAATCTTAGCAGGACTTCTGTGCATGGTGAACTGAATGCTTGATGTGGCATCATAATTTGAACAAGTGTTATATGATGTAGGAAAAGAAAGCAAAGTTTTAATGTTGATATACATATTTTCATTTCATATTTGCAAGTAGTATTTGTTAGCCTACTGCAGTCTTCAGGGGCTTTGAGGAAGCAGAGGTAGAAAAGAGTGAGTTTTCTTATTGTGGAATAATGACAGTGTGTGAAATAGAAATGATTTTTAGAAAGGAATCTGTATTTTCCTTCAACTTTTGCTGTAGAATAATGTATTTTATATATAACAAGTTGTTTTACTCTATTTGGCTATCAGTGGCTGTTGCTATTGAACAGCTGTTACATTTAGCATTTGATATTTTCCATGAAGAAATAGTACAAATCATTAATGTACAGCAAGGTAAAAAGTTTGCTCTATCCCCAAATGCTTCTTAGAATAGGGAAGAATTAAGGTTAAAGCACAGACTGTATTTGCAGCTTTCTGCCAATTTGGCTGCTACAAATGTTTAGGTCAGGGTTGTGCAGCTGCTTGTCAATACTATGACAACTCCTCACACACAAAAGTTGGGGATTATTAATGATTATTTTCTGAATATTTTTTCTGTCTCCTTAGTGTTGCTTCATGAATTACTTCTACAAACAAAGTACCTAGAGCTGTCATATTCAGAAAGTAAAGGTTCCTAATGGTTCTTAGATTTTTGTTTTCCCCACAAATGGGTTGTAGCCCTTGTACTCTAAAGGATGCTTTAATTTTTCAGTCATGACTATCTCTATGCCAACATTGTTATCTGGACATGTCGATCCTCTGATAAACTATATTATTTAATTCGTCATTTCGCAGTACTATGTAATTTTTATCCCAAATGAAAGATGGCAAAGGAAGGGAAAGTGTGGTTGGCTCAGTGGACAATCAATTTTAGAGAAAAATAGATACTTTTAACTCCTTTCTTATGCCTTTTTTTTTTTTTCCTTCTTCTTCTTCCAAGAAATTACTGTGCTGATAAAGAAACTGTTACATTCATTGTTACATTCTGTTTTCTTCTTACTTACCTAGTTCTTAAAATTTTAGGCTTTTCAAGCACCATTATATAGCAGTGTAACTGCTCGTTAGAGTTGTTTTTCTTCTTTCTTGTGTGTGGTTCAATTTTGTTTTTCCCCAAACGTATGTACTGTGTCCAGATAATGAAAAGTTAAAGTTTTACCATTAAAATATAGCGCTTGAGACCTGAGTTGAAAAATTGTGCTAAAGTAAATCTTCTGTTAGTACACTTTCAACAAGACCTTGAAATACATAGTGCCAGATGTCTAGCAGTAAGGTGAGAGCAGAAGTGCTTTTTCCAGATGGTCTCTGACATTTGAAGACAAACAAAAATGCTGAAAAGTACTTTTAAGCAAAAGAAAACCAAAGCAAGCCTTGCTGTATCATCAGTTTATTAAATAGATGTTAAGCACAAAATTAAAATCAAGAAGAGATTATAACTTTGAAAACTGTCAAACATATTAAATATTAGTCTGGGCTTGAATTACAGTCTGTCTGCTTCCGTGTGTTTATTTATTTGTTTTTCTCCTCAGCTCTGTGGGGTTGGCAAAAGCAGCTTTAGAAGCAATTAATGGCTTCAATCTCTTTGGAAATCAGGTAATAAAAATGTTTGTTTTCTCTTTTTTTAGCAGTAATGATCTACATTGAGGATGAGAGAATATTTAAAAAACTATACCACAATTTGTTTGATTCCAGCTTTAAAAAAAAAAAAAATGGTTGGCAAACTGATTGCTACTGTTTCAAGTACAGAAATTGTCTGATAAAATAATTACTGTTCTTACTATCAAGAATTACTTTCCTTCTTAAGTTAAAAGAAATCTAAAGTGATGACACCTTCTTCTGAGAAAGGACTATGTTGCCAAAATATTTTTTCATTTAGAATTGTCTTTGTTGATCGTAATGTAGTATGCCTTTACCTAGAAGCATCGCCTTACTTCTGCATTATTTTTTCAAGTGTCTTTTGATCAAGAGTTTAAACAAGCTACTTCAGCATAATCCCACTGTTTTAGAGGTTTTAAATTTCAGTATGTAGTGTTTTGCTAAAATCTTTTCCCATTTTCTTAGTGTGGCTTGTATCAGTCAAGAAAGCAGGCCTTTTCTTCAATATGACTTGTTTTCCCCTTCTACGTGCGTTTTTTTATTTTTTCAGGTATTATACCTAGAGTATATAGCTGAAATTAAGGAATCATCTTCCAAATGAATAGCTTAGAAAATGTACAAATGGAAGAGATGCATCATTCTCGTGCTATAGGTGTTATTCATGAATGGCAAAGAAAGTTAGGAGCGCAGCTGAAAAGAAAGTTGGATAGCATTAAAGGCATGTAGAAACAGTTGTAAACTTTCTGGTGATTCTTTTTTTTCTGTAAATTTTGTGGAAGGAAGGATAGGCTGGTCAAGCCAGAAAGTGGTGAGCTGTGTATGCTAAGCCTTCCAAATGGCACTGTTTTCTTGGAAGCTTACATCCTTTTCAACTTGTAGTTACTGTACCTTACTCGCAGGCCCAAATGGCTGCATTTTATAAGGAAGTTCATAAGAAGTTGATGAAACATGCTTTATCGCTTCTTAGGCTTGAGTGACGTTCAAAATGTGGTCTACAAAGCAACACGAGTTTACATGAATAGCCTATTTTTATACTTTTTTTTTTTTTTTTCTGTAATCAGGCAGTTGTTCTCTAGCAGTCCATGATCCTTCGGGTTTTTAATTATTTTATAACATGACTTTGATTTTAAGTACTGTTTGTATATTTTCTGAGTAAAGTTTCCATATATTCTTGCTGTTTTCAAGGTAGGTTTGTTTGTTTGTTTTACTTTTTTTTTGCAATACCTATGGTCTCCTTTTGTCTTGTAAGTCAGATAGATCTGACCTTTAGATTGTGATTCTTGTCTGCTTCAAATATTCAGCTTTAAGAAACTTGGCTAAATGAGTTGGTTTGCCAAAAAGAAAATGATGCAAAGGAGAGAAGATACAAGTGGTAAATGGTGAACAAGCTCAATTCTCAGGTGCTCTCTGGGTCAGATAGTGAGTATAAGCTAGGTCTATTGTAAACATGATGGGGAGATGGAAAGTCCAAATTACTTTCCAAGTTCATTTCTATACTACTTGATTTATTAAAAAAACGTAGTTATTTGTGTCTCCATTTTTCTACTGGCAAAATGGAAGGTATGTATTGGAACGATCATATTAGAATTAATTTATATTAATTAACACTCAATTATTAGCCCTTTTGTGGCATGTTCAAATGTCTTTAACTGAAAAATAAGCTGTAAAGCTTAAATATAGTTTACTTCAAATTTTGCAGTCACGAAAAGCATATAAACACATAGCTGCATTGTGTTTGTGGGTGAGCTACATAGTGCAGAAATATGGATTGTGTACAGATGTTACTTGTATACAAGATTTTATTTCAGCATAAATTTATCTAGAAACTACATAGAATGAAATTAAAAAGTTAGTCTGTAGTTCATTCTAGATTAACGGTTACATTTGCATATTAACGCTTGCTATTAAGCAAAATGTAGAAGTGACTTCTGTGTACAGTCTTGTCCTGCTGAAAACAGCAGGAAGTTTGTCCTTGACTACTGTAGTGTAAGTATGCTTTGGAAACTCTTAATAAAAATTTATCTTACACAACCCTTCATGAGCATACCCTTAGTGATAAGAATCTACTGCTTTTTTGGGGAGAGGTACGAGATTGTTGCAGAAAATGTGTTTGGATCTATCATTCTTTGATGGCAGTTTCTTGTTTTAATCTAGCAGATACTGAAGTGTTTTGTGTAACCTCGCCTCTGAGATGGTTTTCTTCTCATGCTGCTTGGCTTTAGCACTCTGAGAAGGCTCATACCAATATACCTCAATTGTAAAGGACAATGCTACATTCTCCGAATATTGCATTTGTGGAGAAGAAAAATCTGTAGCACTGTTTGATACTAGTGTGATGGCTTTCCAGATGCCATTCCACGGTTTTTCACAAGCCCATCGTTTTATTGATGTGAGCTTTTTAAACCATGGGATCGCACTCCCCAACTAGTACTTCCCTGTTTATTGTTCTCAATCATAATAATTTTATTTGTGACTGTACTTAACTAATAGCTAGGGTTTCTGCACTTTGGCTAGCGTTATTACTCAGCATTCTGCATCTCTTAGAACAACTGGAAAGCTCAGGGACATGGAGCTAGGTCAAGAAGCACTTTAACTCTTGAAGCTCTTTCAAGCAACAAAAAGTTGCTTGAACATCGGAAAAAAATCATTAAGATCTTTCTCATTGTGGACAAAAAGTGCTTTCTTACAATGTAGTCACAGAAATAAAAATAAATATAAAAATATATTTTTATTTATTAAAATTTTAATTTATTTCTGTAGTCACAGAAAAATAAATCAATAAAAACAAACACACAACCACCTGTTTTGACTGGAACTTTTTAGAGCTATTGCAATGCCTGGGTTGAAAAATGAAAGTTATATATTTCTGTTTTAAATCTTCTATTGGTGAAAAGCTGTAGCACTTACTATTTTTAGACCTTTTTAATCTTCTCTTAAGTAACAGTGCAGGATGTACCTCTGAATGTGAGGGTTTCTGACTCTTAAAGACTTAATTTTTGTGGATATTTCTTTTTTGTTCCATTTTTTTTTTTTCTTGGACAGCAGAGTCATTCTCTTTAGGTTATGCTTCGGGGATATACTAATGGATGTTTGCTTATGAGTGAAGAAGTATGAAATGGCCTTACACACACACACACACAGTTGCTAAAAGACTTAGCCATAGCCATTTGGTGTAGTTTTGGTTTATTTCATTTCCTGAAACTGTTACCATGTGTTAAGAAATAGGAGCTAGGAGTTTAGTTAGGAGTTAAGGATTTTAGGTAGTGATCAGACATTATACACACATTGTCAATATTTCAGAAGAAATGTTTATCTACAATCTTTACCTTCCCAATAATCTCAAGCACCAGTAAATGTGGCTGCCTTCTTTTTTTCTTTTTTCTTTTTTCTTTTTTTTTTTCCAAATGATGTTTTACTAAATTCTGAAGTGGATGAATAAATTGCTGAAGCAAAGCAAGTTTAAATGCTCTGAGAATTTATTTCCAAGATACTTTGCATAAGCAGAAACCATTTTGACCTTC
Organism: Nettapus auritus; assembly: GCA_011076525.1. Classification (NCBI taxonomy): domain Eukaryota; kingdom Metazoa; phylum Chordata; class Aves; order Anseriformes; family Anatidae; genus Nettapus; species Nettapus auritus. Next base: position 18,487,398 of record CM021775.1, on the reverse strand, counting down.
AGTCTGCAGCAGAGCCTGCCTTTGTGCTTAGCTCCAGCTGTGTTCCAATAGCTCTGAGAAATCCTGCTGAGCCCCTCAGGAGGAACTGCACCTGCAACTACACTTAGTGCAACCTGCACAAATCACTGGCGACAGACTGCTCAACATTTCCATGCAGATTTTTCCGCTCACACTGTGCATACTGGGAGAAACTAGTAAATATTTGTGTGTATATACATACTACTGTATTTATACTATATGTTTGTGTGTATATACATATTACTGTATCTGTGCTCTCACACATGCTTGTATGTTATATGTCTTGGAGTATCTCATGAGGGGGAAGTTGCCCTGTGCATTCGTGCAAATACCCCGAGAAGAGACAAAGTTAACTTACTGGTTGTAGACCATTGAACTATTGCTTTCTCCTCCTCTCCCAGAAATACAGAAACATTAAAAAATAAATCCTATGAGAAATCGTGCTTTTTTTTTTTTTTTTTTTTAATGTAAAGCAGAGCTATATTTATGTTCAATTAATTGTATTGCAAACTTTGTTAGGTGCCAGGTAGAATAAAGAACAATTATGAACTGCGAAACAATTGGCTTTTCATGTACTCTGAATTTTATGTGCTTTAATATAAAGGAGGTGTTCATACATGGCTTTTAATGCTATTTGTTTACATCTTCATTATACTAGAATTATTTCTTAAAAAGCAGGAGTTAAAAGCATAAGAATGCAGTCAAGGTGTAACCCTAACCACTTTGTCAGCAAAAGGAGATTTAGTTACACATCGAGAAGAGAATTTTTAATGTAACAAATAAATTTGCTCTTCACTTAATTTCTCATTATTTTACTTTACCATCCTATGCTAAACTTCTTAAATTTATTCCCAATCTATTGTGTATGTCTGAAACAACAGTTATAAATCTACATGAGGTGGTTAGTATGTATGACTTTGGCATAGGAGTTCAGATACGATCCTTAGCTGTGCAGTACTTAAATCCTTAATTGTAATTAATAATAAAGATTCTGACATCATGTGAATATCCAATTAAGAGATTATAACTTGAGTAAATAATTCATAATCGCTGCTAGACAAAAACACCTGTTTTTTTATTTTTTTCAAAAAAAGGCTTTATTTTTAAAATATTTGAAAGTTCAAAACATTTTCACTGTAATATTGTGTTTCATTTTCTGATTAGTTGCCAGCTACTAGACTATTACAGCGTAACATTATAAAACAAAGAGCTGTTTAGTTTCAGCAGCATGTGCCAACCTTTCTTCCTTTCTCCTTAAATTTCACGTTCTATTTACAGGGCTGCTCCTGGTCTGTTATATTTGTGGATTTTGATGCTCATAACCGTAACAGACAGACTCTGTGTTCATTGCTACCCCGAGAGTCAAGGTCTCATGTAAGTAATTAAATGGAATTCACCTTAACAGTGTGTGGAGAAAATAAATGAATATGAACATAATTCTTAGCTTTATGACAGCCAGTTTGTTCTGCTTAATAAGGATAGGAGTTAGTTGGGAAGATGTTAAATTTGTGCTTCTTAAACATCACTGTAATGTAGATGTGTCTCTGAAGTGAAATCAACAAGGCATTCTTTATTTTAAAAATACTTAGGTTAGAATGTTAGCCTGTTGGTATCTTTCTAAATAATTTCAAAATAAAATTAAAAATAATAATGATCTGCAGTAAGTTACGTAAGGCTTGCAGTCCTGGTGATTGTCTTGTTTTTACCCCAGCGGTTCAGTTTCCATTACAAATTCAGTACTGCATTTTTGAAAGAGTACAATTTTTTTAGCTTTAATTTGTTCTCTTGTATAGAAAAGAAGCCTTTAAGGTTGGCTTTTCATTAATTGCAGAATATGGAGGATTTCTTGTTACTCTAAGCCACTGTTGTAAGTAAGTATCAGTGAGTAAACTTAAGTGACATAAGTACTAATTAATCAAAAAAAACTTCTATTTCAGTATTAGCATCAAAGGTAAATTTGTTCTTTAAAAGATGGTAATTTGAGTGATAATGGAGTTTTACTGCTTTTTCATTCTGGGATCTAATAGCATTTTGGTTTATGAAATGAACTATTAATCTTCAACATTAATAGTTTACTCATTGTATAGAAGAATCAAAGTGGAGTGATAATACTGGATAATTAAAAGGCACTGTCAGCTTTTTTTTAAGTTTAACATTAAACTATAACTAACCTGTAGTGGTGATATACTAGTTAAGAGTTTTTGTTGTGTTTTCATATTGTGATAGTTGCCAGTAGTTCTTCAGAAATGGCACATATTTTTTCCTGAAATTATTCCCTTACTTCCTGAATGTAAATCAAATAGGCTTGTTTGTTACAGCAGTGGGAGACAATTCCTGAGAAAGCTTTTCAGAAATGATGATTTAATCATAGTTACTTCTCAGCATTGCACCTTTATAAATTGTTTGGGATTCTGTTTGAGCATACCCAAATGTTTGTTTTTCTTCCAGGAATAAGCTGGAGGCTATTTTTTTTTTTTCACCTAAAACCGCATAGTTCCACAATATGTTCATTTATTGTCAACTGATAATTATCAATTATAACAGATTATCAACTCTAAAGTAGGTCAGATTTTGAGTCGAATGAGTTCTTTGTCTTTCAAATCATGTATCTGAGTATTGGGTTTATGGTTTATTCCTAAACACTTAGGAAGTCCCATTTTGCAAGTTACTTCAGTATATTAGTACTGTGATTTTGATAAATATAAGATTGTTTCAAGTGTATATTTTACTGAGTAGGTTAAATAGTCTTTGTGCATCAAATAATTTTGAGATATGATTAAACTTATGACTTGCTATTTTCTCCTCTCCTTCTGCAGAATACTGATGCAGCTCTTCTGCCCTGTCTCAGTTATCCTGCATTTGCTTTGGATGATGAGGTTTTGTTCAATCAAACACTAGATAAAATTATTAGAAAATTAAAAGGAAAATATGGGTTTAAAAGATTCCTGAGAGATGGATACAGAACAGCACTGGAGGATAAAACACGGCGCTATTATAAACCAGCAGAAATAAAGGTACTTGGCATATATATATGTAAGAGCAAGTTTCGGTTTTCTGAAGTGTTTAGGCCATCCTTTAAAAAAATAAAACAGATATTGCACCTTTAATATTTGCAGTTTGAATCGCACAGCGATTCCCAATTGTTTCAAATGAAGGAGAGATGCATTTTGTAATTTGGCATGTGCAGCTTTGAGAGATTGCTAAGTCAGCAAGTTAGTCGTTGATTTGTTTTGTAATGAATGTGCTTCCATTTACATTTAGGGTATAGTTGATTTCACATAACAAATAAGAAAGTTATTTATCATTTTATTTAATTTCACAGCTGACTAGAGTCAGAGTGTATAGAAAACAGTTTTGCTTTTGACCACAGTGTTTATCAGTAAAGGTTATCTAAATGAAAATTTACTATTTTTACTCCCCAAATAGTTTATCTGTGGAAAATAAAACATAGATTATATAAATATTCTGCTTGAGAATGAGCCATATGTAAAAGCACAGTTGAAGTGCCTGTAGAATTAAGAGGCTGTAAGCTAAATGAAAAGCTGGTGTCCTAAAATGTTTTCACATTCATCTTTTGTCTTTTGTTGCTCTGAAATAGTTCTATAGGATATGCAAATGTATTTCCTGAAACTAAAATTTGAATCTGAAATAGCTGATTAATTTTTCTTCTTTTTAGCTTTTTGATGGCATTGAATGTGAATTCCCTCTGTTCTTTATTTTCATGATAATTGATGGTAAGTATGGCTTTATGTTCTTGTTTTATAAAGGCATTACAGGCCCTTAGGTGAAGAATACAAAATCATTTTTTGTCCTGCATAAACAAGCAGTGTCTGCTCTAAGGAAGACTCATTGAGAGTCTGCCTCATGGGTTAAAAACCAAGAACAACAACAGAAAAAAAAAAAAAAAAGACAAAACCATAAAACAACCATATTTCAGCATTTGTAACTCGAACTCTGTTCTTACAATATAACTCGATAAGCATTTTTCAAAAGCTTAAATCTATGCCATTCACTCCTGCATTGCTTTTTAAGTCTTAAAAACGTCCACAGTATCAGTACTTCGCAGCAGCACATGAGAGAAAAAGAAGTAGAACAGAGAATATAATGACAAAGTGAATGTTGTCACAGATATTTACAAGTCGGTTGTTCTGCCATAAATGAAACAGAGTTTAGAAGAGAATAAGGCAAAGCAGAAAGCCGGTTGCTCTTTTTAAATGCCTTTGCTTCCTGGCTATGTTTATACATGTAGCCAGTTGGTCTCATGAATAATTAAATACATCCACAACTGAAAGACCTTGTCTGGAGGTTAGGAGACATACTAGAAGAGTTCACAGGATGATTTCAGGATGGAAGCTGGAACTCACACAGAAGGAAGGTCAGAATAAGAAAATCAGTAAGGGTTACAGCCATCAGAAAGATTCATTTGTCTTTCAGCTTTGTAAGTGGATGAAAATCTGGCCATATTTCTAGCAGCTGTTTTTGCTCTTTAGTGTGTGAAATAGTTTTCAAAAAAAGATTGTGAGAGGCGTAGAAGTCTGCTCTCTGCCTTGACTCTTGTGTGCTCACCCATAGATTAAAATATTTTGTGTGAACATGTAATAAGGTTTCACAATTGATTTTTCTGAAGGAATGCTTGACTTTTTTCAAAAGGAGTGAACCCCCAAAAACCCAGGAGAAAGGCATTGACATTTTATGCTGCCCACTTACGGTTTTGGGAAGAGCAAAAAATACAGCTGTCTTTAACTGAAGTTAGTTTCTCAACTTTTCTTGTGTAATAAAGAAAAAGTACAAAATACATAACTTGCAAATATTGTCCTAGTGTTTTTTTGGTTGGTTGGTTGGTTTTGTTTTTTCCCTGTAGCTCAATTTAAGCAAATAGAACAATTATGTCAGTGGATTTTGTGAGCTTGCATCCAAATCCACAAGCTTCATTAATGCAAAATTTGAAGTGCTTACAGAGACACTTAAATTGCAAAAATGGCTAAACTGTATATAATAAGATGTTCTGGTATGTTTGTTTTTGGTGAATGAGTTACTAGTTTGTGGTTTTCTTTTGTCTTGCTTTTGCCTTTCAGAAATAACAATTCCTAAGAGTACAAAAAGACTGCTTTAGTACTAATTTCCCTTTGGGATGTTTCTCAAAAGGAAATGGTTTAGGACTTTGTAGGTGGTAGATACGCATCTGTAGCTGCAAGGAAGGATTGAACTAAATAAATCAATGTTTGTTTTTTTGGGGGGGGGATAATAAGTATTTGAATAGCATTTTTGAAAGCTTTTTTAAATTTCTACTCGTATCTGGAGGATTATGGTGGTTTTGTAGGATAAGGGAAACATGGAAAGAAAGGACATGCACAGGAGCGAAAGATGAAGTTTGACTTCTTTCCCTTTAAATGTTTCAAAACATTTCTGTTTTTAAAAAAGATTACTCTTCTTTGTCAAGTTCATCCAAGTTTTCCTTGATGAGTAGAAATACTTTTGCTATTTTTGATGCATCTTTTCATGTAAGAACTGAACGCTGGTGATAATAGTATTCATCAGACTAATGTTGAGATGACTAAGTTCTACTAGAAAAATGTTTAAGATGCTGGTACTTCCAAACTTAACACTTTTTCCCCTAAAGCACCATCACAAAGAGCTGGCTGTGTATTTAACATCTCAAGATGTGTCACCTGTTCTTAATCTCTATCATGTTAAAATTACTATATCTACATAACTTATCAATGTAAAGATTTCATCTAAATATCTTTGGGGGGGAATTTCTCAATTTACTTTTTCAAGTTCCTATTGTATTGATTTATTGGGAGTTCTAGACAATTCATTCTCAGATCATTTTGAAACTCTGTCCTGAATATATAGAAACAGCCTATGTGTCTCCACCCTGGCATACAAGCTCTGCTTCTTCATTCTACCATAATTAAGGAAGTTATTTACACCTAGCTGGGCTGGTTGTCTGCATCTACTCCACTTCTGAGCCTCTATAAGTTCACAGCTTTACACGGTGATGTAACTTGCAATTAATTTCAGTTTAAGCTAATACAACAATGTCTGACTCATGATCCCTGTGAGATTTAGCTGTGGTAATAAGCGAGCAGTTAGTTTAGTGTTGTACTTCTCATGAACAATTTAGTCTGTAGGCACTGCACCACAGAACAATAAACACTAGATTTTTCTTTTATGAGCACTAAATTCACAGAACAGCTATTTCTTTCATTGAATTAATTATTGTTTGTTTGTGTTTGTAGGTGTTTTTAGAGGAAATTTTGCACAAGTAAAGGAATATCAGGATCTTCTGGATCCTTTGCTTCAACACACATCTGAAGGTATTATTTGATAATTGTTCTTTCAAAACACTATTTTTTTGTCTGAAACTATAAAAAATACACTATTGATGGACATTGCAGTAAACAAAAAGGGAAATAATATCACTGTTTCATGATAGCAAAATACTAATATTGAAATAATCTCTTGGTAGCGTTTTTTAATTGTTTGACCATTTTCAGCCAACAAGTTGTACTGAGGTGACTATTAAATGGAGAAAACCCAAGGTGTTTTGCTCTAATGCAGCTTTCATTTCTTTTGGATATCGTTTCTTATCTGTACTGCATTTTTGTTTCAGTGAAAACATTTTTGTATAGTACAGATAGTGTATGTATTCTGGGAAAAAATTCTGTGGAAATGTTTGGTGAAAAATCAAGTAGTTTACTGTAGTTCTGGGTTTCCGACACTGATTGTGGTTTTGAGAGAAAATGATGAATGACAAGAGTCTGTCTGCTCAAATAGCTACCCGGATAACACTTCAGCTTTATTAGGGGAATACAGTCAAATAATAATGGAAATAGAATTTGATTTATTTACTTACTGTACTTATTTTAAAACTCCATAGGGTGTCCTGTTGTACCCAAGTATTACTATGTGCCAGCTGATTTTGTTGAACTGGAAAAGAAGAATCCTGGCAGTCAGAAACGATTTCCTAGTAACAGTGGACGTGATGGAAAGTTTTTCTTGTGGGGCCAGGCAGTTTACATCATTGCAAAGCTCCTGGGTAAGAGGCTGAAGAAATTCTATCAGGTTTTGACTCATCATAGACAGAGGATATTTATCTTGTTAATGTTTTTCTTGAATCTGAACAAACATACTGGCTTGAATTTCGAAAGGACTCCAGGTAGTATGGGTAGCATGTGTGTCTTCTGCTTTGGTACATATGTGATGGGCAAAGATTGCTTTTTGTTCTTCATGTTGAATTTTTATGCTGCATGCAGCATGCTATGAAGCTTACTGGTGTATTTTATAGACTAATGAGGATCTTCTAAACAATATAGCCTTCTCATTTGTTGTTTCTTTTCCTCACATTCCCTCATATTTTGCATGCAGTAATGCTATTTTTCAATATAATTTCTTTGTTGCTTTGGTTGAGGAAGTTTGTCAAGCTTTCACAATAGGGTCTCTGTTGTAGAAGAAGAGAAAATAATGCCCAGCCACTAGGTATTCAGCTGTTCCATGCAATTGAAAATTCATTCTTTTTTTTTCATTTACTGGCTGCCTTTTCTTAATAGTTTTTACATGCTTTTTGTTGATTCTGTGCTCCCTAGAAATAAGGTATGAGTTTTTAGGATTTTTTTGTTTTTTAGTATAGACCAAATTGGATTCCAGTAAATATGTATTTCTGATAACGGCAATGAACATACACTGAGCGCTTACTTTCAAATAAAAGCGTAAATATTTAAAATTAGCTTAAATTTCATATTATTCTGTTACTACTCATCTTCAATAAGAAATGATTTTGACTAGATATGTAAATTTCTCAGCAGTGTAAGCCAATTTAAAAAACAGAGGGGATAGAACAACAATTCTGGGAACAGCTCTCGCTTTTAAGTACTATTAGGCAGAGGCCATTGGTCTTGCAGTTGTTTGGTTAATCAATTTTATAGTGTCATCAGTACTGCAAATAATTTAAGTAGCATTCATGCCTTCAGCCAGCATGAGAAATCTGATTGCATCCATCTGAAAACAGATGACTGTTTTCCTTAAAATGTGTTTTGGTCACTGATGGGTTAGTATATTAATAAATTCTACATTATTTTAATCTTTTTTTTTTTTTAATAATCTAGCTTGTTTTTTTAAATGCAACCACCTGGACATAGCCTGTGACTCTGCAGGAAGATTCCAGAGCAGGGAGCTGGGTCCTTCCCCGCAGGAGCCAGGCTGCATTCTGGCAGCAGGTGGCTGGGGGAGAGGCTCGCAGGATCTGGTGGCTGAGAACCACTGGCACATCTCCCAGCAGCGGCAGGCTCCTTCTTGGCTTCTTCAGAGCACTGCCCAGCCAGAGTGCCCTTCACTGCCTGCCCGAGTGTTTGCTTTCCACTGCACCATCTATTCAGCTCCCTGCTCCTGCCAAGCACTGATAGGCCTGAGCCAGGATGTATTTTGAGTTTATAAACTGCTCTCTTAATTTACTACACAGCGTAGTATTCAGAAACTTCTTCCTTATCCAGATGTTTATTTTTAATGCAGTAGTTAATTTTCTTTCAGGAAAAAGTTTAAAATCATGGAAGTTTAGGTTGCTTTCCCAACCCCGCCTCCCTTCTCCCCATAGCCGTGTAAAAAACTCCACATATAAAATAAAAGGTTTATATTAGAAAGTGAAGCACTGTTTATAAGTACTACAGTACTATAATTACATGTAGCAAGAATGATACTTGAATCATTATTTTAAATGTAATTTTGTAGACTGTCCTTTTGATGTGTAAATCACTGATCTAAAACAAAGATTACAGCAGCAGAACTGACCGCATAAAATGTTTGCGTGCCTCCTTCACAGAAGCTGCAGAAAGCACTCAAGTTATTCTGTGTTTTTATTATCATTAACTTTCAGCTGACAAATTAGTGAGTCCTAAAGATATTGATCCCATCGGACGTTATGTACCTCCACAAGATCAGCGGAATGTTAGCATGAGATTTTCAAACCAGGTAAGCCTAACCTTAGTATTACAGTGTTATGCTGAAAACATGTTATCGATGTGTTATGCACTCTTCTACTATTAGAATGAAAGTGCTAGGAAAATGCAAGATTGTATGTACTTTTGCTTTATAGATGGAGAATTACTTCTAAAAGAAAGATTTTAACATCTGGGGTTTTTGGGAAGTGGTACATTTGCTTTCAAATTAAGTGATACAATCAAAATGATACATATTATAAGTTTAAATAGCTGCTAATTATTGCATTTCTTTGAGTTGTAAGATATGTCAGGAAGGCAAGAGGAAATTGAAGTTTTTTTATTACCACGACTTCAGAGTATTGAAATACTATTTCTGTTTAGAGCTCCTAAGAGCTTACAAGTATGAAGTTCTTTTTTGGTGTGTGTGGTATATCCAAGTGTTCCTGGATTTGGCTGAAATCCACCGCAGGAATGAGTGCCCAGGGATGGGGAGTGCTTGGAACCTTGCAATTCAAATCTGCAGTAAATAGAATAACAAAACAGAAAGCAGGTATATATGTAGAGGAGTTCTTTTATTAAAGAGTAACAATTGGGTGTATGAAAATGTGCGATTAAAAGAAGTTTTTTTGAGCCTTTTTGTTTCTCCATATGAAAAATATATATCTGAAAAGTTTTTTTTAGCACTTTGCATTTGTTATTGAAGCATAAAATATTAAATACTGCATATTAAGTAAGGTGCATATAAGCCTACAAAGGTAAAATCTCTGTGAAAACCATTGTTGCTGGCAAGTAACCTTCCTTTCTCTAAAAATTACCTCTGCAGAGTCAGAGATTATTTCATTATTTTCACAAATAACATGAAAGAACTGCGTTTTTACCTAATTTACTTCAAATCAGTTGTTTCATCTTAAAGTTTTGTTTGGTCCCAGATGTAAAAGAAACTTTTTAAAGGAATTTAAAGCTTTGGAAGAATTTCAAAAATTTCAGATACATTGTTTCTTATATTTGAGAAACTTCCTACATTACCAGCTTGTACAACACTACCAATGCTTCGAAATGTAAACAAGGGGAAAAAATACTACAGCCATCGTCACTTTCTCTCCCTGCCTGTCCTTCTGATATGGACCACGTTTTGATTTGATACATACGGTTGTTCAATGCGTTTTATTATTTCTGGTCTTTTGTGTTGCTCTTTTCTCAGCGTTGAGCAGTATTGATAGAGGAGCTCTGTGCCAAGGTGTCTTCTGTCATTAGTTACGGAGGAATTCTTTGCTCTGTCCTTTTGTGGATGTAAAACCTGTTGTATCGCTGTATTGTACTGCCTGTACAAGCTGTTGAGCGTAGAGCATGAGATGAGCCACGTACACATGTAAGCCTGTAGTTTCATGCTGGAGAAGTACAGTTAGGAAAGTTTAACTGTTCTCATCGTTGAGGATCGCTCATTTAATTCAGATTTCTTAATGTTACCCCTTCAAATTTCTCTGTTCACCACTTAGCCTGATATTACTCTAGTCAGAAAAGAAAGTGCCATGTTCTAGTCTTCTATGTTTCCATATAACCTTTTGAAAGTTGGCAGCATTGGTATGTTCTCAGCATTTTAACCTCTGCTAAGATTTGGCAGTTTTGCAGTTTTGCTGAGGTATATTATACAGGAATGTAAGGCTGGTAATGTAACTGTGCTGTAGCTACTAGGTCGAAACAAAGAGAACAAAAGAAACTAAGCAGTAACACTAAGGACATGTAATGATTACTCTAACATTGAAATTCACTTAGAATTTGTTCTGAAATACATTTTCGTCTTTATTTCCGTAGTAGAAATATGCAATAACATATCCAGTAAACAAATTTTTTTTGGACCAGCTGTTAATGTATTGGAAACATTTCACTGTACTGAAGAGGCTATACCGTAAGGTTTGCTGCATCTGGTCTCTGAAGGTCTGCCCTTCCTGTAGAATATAGGCCTGTAGGCACACAGAAGTGTGGCCTGATTGAAGGACCTCAGTGGTTGTTTGGAAGGGAGTTTTATCTAGATTTAATACATAGAATGTCAGTATAACTAATGATGTGAATGCATCACTCAGCCTTCAACATCTGAAAGAAAGAGGACAGTCTCATTTGCTATGGAAAATTGTGGGATCAAATGAGCAGTATATTACAGACTTAATGACCACTAATACTAAACTACCTATTCTACTTATAACCAAAAGGAAATGTTTTTTGTCATACTTTAATGTCCCTCCTGAATTTATTTCTCAGTTTTCAGGAAGAGGTCTCACTATGTTCCATTCTGGGGAAATACCAGTGTGGTGCTGCAGCAGGGTTCTCCTCGTTAGCTCTAGACAGTGTTCCAAAACATAATGAAGTCTGATGGCAATCAGCGAGTTTCTCCTTTGCACTAGTAATTTGCTTTGTAAGGCTGAATGGTCAGTAGCATTTCAGTTTAAATACCTTTCAAGTTTTTGTTTTGTTTTGTTTTTAGCAAACAAAACAGAACAAAAAAAAATCCACAAAGTGTGGAATCATCCATGCTCCATTTGCCTTACTGAAAGAAGATAATATGCAGGGCATTCTCTTTCAATGGGGATAACTCTTCAAAACTTCATTGCTCTTAGAAGAGCTATTTTTGTTGTTCCTGTTTCAATATCTCCATATCCAGAAGAGATTATAACAGTTTCAGTTGTTGGATTCTCTTTTGGGAGAATATATGAGGGTCTGCAGTAGTAACAATAACATCAGAAACGTCATGAGTTGGGGTGAGGGTTTTCTGTTTTCATTTTGTGTTTTACTGGAGCACATGAAAGCTGATTTATTGCTGTCATATTAAATTTGAATTCAATAAAAATGATGTTAATAAATTGCAAGGTTAGACTAATTGATCTTCTGGGTTAAAGTGAAATATAAGTATAGAGCTTCAATTAATTGATGGCGTTGTCTGTCAGCATGCAGTGACTGTGTCCTTTTAGTGTTGTGCTTTGTAGATCTAATTTGTAAAGACTTCACTTAAGTTATTGGAAATGAAAGTTAATGTCCCCTGATGATGTTGGGAAGGGAATAGTCAAAATCATTAACTGATTGTTTATTTTCAGGGAACTAAATAAAGTACGTAAAGAAGGAAATAAAGTTGCAAAGTATAGGTAGTCTGGACTGTGTTAGGATCTTTCAGCTACCTAAATTATGCTCAGGTTTATAGAGTGTCTAATTTTGATGGTTTAAAGATTAACATGTTTAATGATTTGTTTTGTCATGTTGCTTATAAGCATATTCTTACCTTTCATTTGCATTAATACAGTTGCCTACTGAAGTTAACACAATTCTGAAAAGGTTAAATGTTATTCTGGAATTTATGGCACACCTATGTCCATAATGTATTTCATTAGAGAGGTCTGGTCTGTTAGTAGTATTGACCGTAAACCATTAAGCAGTATTTAGATGCTTTCAGAAGCAGATGTATTTTGTATCATTTGTAGTTTAGTAGCAGCAAGGTGGGTTCTCTGGCTTAAGTACAATTTCTTATGTTGCATTCTATTTCTGTTTTCCTCCTATTGCTCCATATGCTTGGAAAGCCCAATAGGTACCATTCTAATCTGTGTTCTTGAATAATATGTCCACATTTTCTCACATGTTCAAAATGAATGGATTTTTTTCAGAGTTCTGAGATTTCCTGGGAATTTGTGCAGAAAAGCATATAGCGATAGCATCTGTCCAGTGAGACTGCAGCAAAAGGCTGATATTGAGCTGCTTTCTCTTCCAGTGCCAGGAATGGAGTCAGGGGCTTTCCCTTCAGCCTGCCTCTGACAGTTTATAACCTTGTTACAAACCATGAATTTTTTTGGAGAGCAAGCAAAACTAATCTGTCTTTTCCCTTTGTCTTCTGAAAACACCAGGGTGTATTTATCATTTATCATAGCATGCAGGATGTAGTTGAAACGGATCCTTCTCCCCACCGTCCAATGTGAAAATGCGAGGCGGAAGGGTGCGGAGCGGGGTCTGTTACGGTGTCCTAGGGAGACGGTGATTGATGTGTCAACAGCAGTTTGGCTTGAGTTATTACACAAATGTGAAACAGCACACATTAAAAAACTTTTAATGATAGGATTTAGGTAGTGGACTTATTTAGGACTTCAATGTTTTTCCCCATCTTTTTTTTTTTAATACATAGCGCTATGTGTCACTATCACTAATGAAAAGGGTGACACTATTCATGAATAGTTTGTTCGTTACTTTATCTGTGTTTTTTTCTAGAATACTGAATACTCGTGGTCCTTCAGGTCTTGGTTTAACATTTGTCCGTAATACTTTTTTCAAAGTCAGGCAGTTGTTTACACATTCAGGTCTTCTCAAATAAAGGTGATGGAAGCAGCAAGTCTTCTCAAAAACAATTGCTGTAGGTGTTGATAAATTATTTTGTCTAGTTCATCAATCCGTGAAACCCAGCACATTATAAATAGATTTGAATGAGATATTAAGGAATCAGCAATTTATTAAACTGTTTTCTGGCCTGAGTATCGTTTTCTATATATATAATTATGCAGCACATACAGAGATTTAGTCATACAAAAGCAGGGTGCATTTAGAACTGGTTGTTTTAGCCCAGCCATCCTAAGCCTGAACTTAGCTGCCATGAATACCTCTGAGGCTTTTTTTCTGACTTTTAGCTCAAGATGCATTCATATGAATCTCAGGTTTTGACATGATGAAATTAGAGTAGGGAGGAAATGATAAAACCACACGGAGAAGTCTTATTCTGAGGGGAAATTCACTGTTGTGTGTCTACTTTGTTAATGACCACCTTTGTTAAGTCAGTAAAAAATATTTGCTTGTGTCTGGGGACAGTATCTCATAACCAGATTTGGCGATGTGCCACTTGTGCAACAGATGCATTTGCTCGGTTATGGCCCGTGTTAGAACCACCACTTGCTGGCTGCTATAAATGAGGCATGTCATTGAATGCATCTGTGTGTGAGAGGCATTAGTACCAGTACCACAAAAGGACATACCTCCGTGGAGATTCAGAATACAGATTTGTGTTCAGCTGGTTACCTAGTCCCACTCTTTGAGATGTAGTAATAATTAAGCTGAGACTTAACTTGAAGACTGCTCCCAAGTTAGATCCCAGGCTGGATATAAATCAAAGCAGGGAGCTGTTCGTTCTCTGGGGAGTCATTGCTTTATATTTTAAAAATTCAAAACACTGATTGTGGTAGAGAACTGGTTTGTGTTTTATTAGTGTTTGTATAAAAGAGATCGATAGCATGATTAACGGATTCTGAGAGGAACATCTGTTAATGCCACTTGAACTTTTGATTTCTTTATCTGATCTGTTTGTGCACGTCTCTTATTCATGTGGCAAAACCACCAGCATTTTTAGCAGAAATATAGTGCAGAGGTACTTTTGGGAATGTTTTATCAGGAATTTCTTCTGTAAATCCCAACGATCTAACTTGATGGCAAGGCTCATAGATGACTGAACAAGCAAGCACTCAGTTTTTGTTCCAAATTAATCCATCTATCCATCTATCTGCACAGAAGATGTTGTATTTCTGTATAATCAATTGATAGAAGATGTATTTAATTTTTGTCATTCGTGTTCTGGTAGTTTCTAGACAAAAGTAGGCATAAAACCCCACAAATCCCTTAGAAATGAAAATGTGTTGTGCTCTTTTTAGTTCTTTCGATTTTTTTTTTTTTCCCAGTCATTCAACTACAGAGAAAGAATAAACAGGGAATAAGTCAGACCTCTTGTCTTTTTAGCTAGCCATGCATGTTGCCGCTGAAAACAAAAGCCATTTCAAGACCCACGATGTTGATTTTTTTATTTCACACAACATCCTGAATATATTCCTATTTGCATAACTTCCTGATGTAATGTAAAATACTGTTCCTTACTTCAAACACAGAGTTGTCTGTTATAAACAATGCAAGGAAATGCTGTTATCTCCTGTTAAATGTAATACATCATATATATATATATGTATATAAAGCATATATTATATGTAATTTTATGTGTAAATAAAGCTCTTACTAGCTTTCAGATCCAAGTATTTCAGAGTAGAGGGTTGAAATCAGTTCATTATTTTAAAACGGATATTATCAATTGCCTGTTACTTCCCTCTTTACGAAAATATGTTTATCAAAATGTTATGTTGTATCATGTGAAGGAAATATATTGATTGTACAACTTACAAATTTTTGTATAAAGCCAAGTATTTCTCCTACATCATTTTTTAAATTAAAAAAAATAAATAAATAGTGGAAATGAATACCAGAAGCTTTTTTATTATTAATGCTTCAACATATATCTTGCAAAGTATTATTGACAGGACAGTCTTCCCATAGTTCTGAGACTTACAAGTTTTAGTTTGTGGTGGTCTTTCATTTTGCTTACAAATAGGAAAAACAATGCAGTGATGTCTGTCATGCTCATGAATGGTTTAAATAGACATTACCCCTGTTCACGTTGTATCTAACAAAATAGTAATGCAAATAATTACTTTTTCACTGTTTTCTAGGGTCCTTTAGAAAATGATTTGGTAGTGCATGTGGCCCTCATAGCAGAAAGTCAACGGTAGGTATTTGCTTTTACTAAGAATATATACAGTAAGTAAGTGCTGAACAATGCACATCTTAAATTTGCTATAGGTGTTCAAGGAAATGTTCAATTTCATCCTGCTACTCATCTAGCTGAGGCCAAGATAATTGCTAAAGCTAAGACTACTTTTTGATTAAAATTGTTATTGTTTTGTTTGTAGCCTACAGGTTTTTCTGAACACATATGGAATCCAAACTCAGACTCCCCAGCAGGTGGAACCAATTCAGATATGGGCTCAAAAAGAACTTGTCAAAGTAAGGAACTCTGCACTGAAAATTACCTATCTATCTGTCTGTCTGTCTATCTGTCTATCTATCTATCTCTTGTAACTAAATTAGTTTATATCAAGCTGTTAGAATTGTATCTCCTTAGATTTGTTATCTGCCCTTTTTTTGTGTTATTCTAATTCAGTTGCGTATCTTGATATGCCAGTACTGGTCAGTTATACATGCCTAGTTAGAGCTTCCAGTGAAGCACTGAAGCCCAGACATTACCTGATTAGGCTTACTACCTGAGCTACTCTCAAAAAAAAAATATATATATATATATATTAGTAATGCAGTAGACTAAGGGAAACTTGATGGACAAACACAAGCAAATGCGTAATGGTCAAAGAAATGGATATAAGGCAATAGGCATAAGCCATCATATAATTTGATAGTACAGCCTCTATAAAATACATTATACAGTCTTCTTTAACTGTTTCTTCTACAAGTCTGCTGCATTGGCTGTATCCAGGAAGTTTGGTGTTTAAATCCTGCTTGATTTACCCCTTTGACTCAGTTTGTGGTCAAATCTGTGGCCAAAAATCCTGGGGTGAAGAGAATTTTCAGAATCTCCTTCATCCCCTGTGAAGGTTTCAGATATTTCTCTTCCTATACAGGCTTGTAGTCCCGTGGCAGAGTACTGCATCCCCTTGCTTCCAAGGGCTGTGCCTGTTAGTCCTTACTCATGCTGAGCCTCGCTGATGATGGCAGCTTAGAGGCATGTGTTCAAGTAGCTGTCAATGCCATGTGAAGCCAGTAGTCTAAGGTGAGTGGCATCTACAGGCCACACGGATCCATTTCAGCATTCTGTTAGCACTACCAAGGCCTCTTTTTGGTTAGTCATTTTTAGCATTTTAGATACAACACTTTGGCCTATGTTGAGTAAGAGTCTGAAGCTATCCGCTCCTGTTTGTCCTGGAAATACATTCAAAGCAGAAAGGCTGTGACAGATGCTGTTGTGAATGATCTGCAATTGTAGGCAAACATCAAAAGTCCTAAGAAAATCTATATGATTACGGGGTGCCTATTTATCTCTGTGGTAACCCGTCCTTTCCTCTGAAAAAAGCCTTGCAAAGTGTCTTGTCTGCACATAAATAAGCTTTAACTAGCTGCAGGAGGCTGTCAGACAGGTAAGGTGAGCAAGAATCACAGATGCGCACTTGATGTATTTATACTTCTCCACGTGAAGTTTGGTCATGGACCAGGTACGTGAAGGTCTTGCCAAACTGAATTATACAGTTGTCTCAAACAGGCCTGATGAATTCTGAACGTCTTGGGGAAGTACAATCCATGTATGTAGTTTCAGTCCTGAAGTTGTTACTGATTTGTTCCATGACTGCAGCTATGCAAGTCTCTCCCTCTGAAAATAGGATCACATGGCAGATGCCATTATCTATATTAGAAGCTTCTAGGACACAGAGAAAAACAAAACCAAAAATAGAGTAGAAATACATCCTCACAGACTTGAGAAGTCTGAGGTATGTTGCTGATTGATGTAATAAAACCTTGCCAGCTTACTCAGAAAGATGATTACCCCCAAATGATGCCTGCCATTAACGTCTGAAAAATACTTACAGAGAAAACAAATATCCCTGTTTACATTCAGCCTTGTTCACTTCTCAACCCATTTTTGCTCACTGGTTTTCTTGATGGTATATTTCAGAAGGGATTCTCTGACTGTATTTGTCTTCTAAAACTGAAATTTTGGTTCAACAGATAGATACCCCATACAGTTACTATAGTTTTATATATTGTCTCTCTGTCATACGTTATTTCTTTGGTCTCCCTGACAAAAATATGAGACCTTCACTATATATATATATATTTATTATTATTAATTAAGTTCTTAGCTATGACACCTTTGTTAAGATTTCTTTTTCAAAAGCTGGTGGAATTCTGACAATTCTTGTGTTTTCTTTATACTCACGGTGGGTAGGTACATATACTTTTAGAAAGAATGTCATGAAAAAATTGAATCACCTGATTAAATCCCCTGATCCGCTTTTCCTAGTGGACTTCCAGAAAAGGCTGTGTCTTTATGTCTATTACCATTTTTCTAGTCTCCATTATGTACTGCAAAAACATTCTTTTGATTTTGTTATGCGTATATGGGTTATGTAAAGCTGTTAATGTTTGATGTCTCCATTCCTTTCAGCTTGAATATAGTTATTCAGAGTGAACGAACAGTTGGTGTAGGAAGTTTTGTTTATTTTCCTTTCTATTTCTTGGTATTTATGCATAAACATAGGCTATATCTGGAAGGCCCCAAGCTGACAGCAGTAAAAAGCTATTGAGTGTAATGTTTGTTCAAATGTTCACTTTCATTTGCTCCTGAATTTTCTTCTTATAAAATAAAGAAATATTGAGCTTAGAAAAATGTTTAAAACTCCTGTTATAAAATCATAATATGAATTAAGTTTTAGTAATAATGGGCTTTTCACCTAAAACAACCCGAATAAGGGAAAAAGTACAGCTTTCCGTTGGGTTTAACTCCTACGTTTATGTTGTTTTGCCCACAGCTTAGTTGCATTTTTACGGTTTATTCTGATACGCTGTAAGAAATTAAGGTTATTCCTTTAATATGTAAGTATTACAAAGTTACACCAGTTGAAGTAATACGAGGCATGCATAATTTAATGTAACTCAAATCAGAATCAAGTAATGAATAATAAGATAACTCCCTCTTGCTTTTTCTGGTCGATGCATCAATTTTGCATGCATTTACTAAAAGTAGGATAAGGAAGGATCTTTAGATGGCTCCTGTATTACTGTTTTATCTTTATATCCACATAGGAAAAGCATTACAGAAAGAAATACTGGACAATCAATACAAATGATCTGTTGGGGTCTTATTGAAACAAATAAATAATAAAGTGTCCATGAGCAATCTGAAGATTTAAAAAATACTACAGATTTTGTAGATAAGAAAAATAACAGGAGTAATAAGCTAAAAATAAGACCTAAAACAAGAAACAACAGGTTTTTGCTGAGTTTTGAAGCTGTGCAGATAGGCAGGGCTTCTGTGGTGCTTTGCAGAAGCCAAGAGTTGGACCCATGCATCTCAGTCATTTGAAGAAAGGAATAAAAGAATTAAAGCAACAGAAAAAATGATCGTATTTTATGAATCTTGCTTTCTAATTAAAATAGAATGCAGACAGCTTCCTGTGTGAGTATAAGGAAGTCATATATAGGTTTTCTTCAGTTTTTGTGATTATTTCTCACAGGCTTACTTCCATTTGGGAGTCAATGACAAACTGGGATTATCTGGAAGACCGGACAGGCCCATAGGATGCCTTGGAACATCAAAGGTTGTTGCAAGAAATTTTCTAATTTTTATATAATTGTTACTAATGTCTATTTCAGATAAACTTTGCATTAGTCTCTGAACTGTTTTAAATGGAATTTAAGTGTAATTTTATTTTATGCGTATGTCTTACTTTTTAAGTCTTTTTAACGTATTTTGCTATTAAGAATGCACATGCTCCTTCTTACTATTAAACCTGTCATGTTTTTTAGGCATCTAGCAACAGTAAAACTCAGCCAAAACAGGATTAGTGGTGAAGTGAGACAGTTTAACTGGAATAAAATGTAGATCTGCATACCTTATAAAAACCAGAGTGCTTAAAACTAAATATGTAGTTTTATGTAAATATGTAAATATGTTTGTTTGCTTTTTTCTTTAACACAACTCTTCTACATTCATTATTTCTTTGATAGTTTCAAAATACCTTTTTTTCTTTTCAGCTACTTTAATGTTTCAAATATTTTAAAGAAAATATTAATAGAAACCTTATCTCCTAATAGATTTATCGAATACTAGGAAAGACCGTAGTCTGCTACTCGATCATTTTTGATCTAAGTGATTTCTACATGTCTCAGGATGTCATGATGCTGATTGATGACATTAAGGTAAGACAGATCTATCTTAACTTTCCCTTTGAGAAACTGACAAAAATAGTCTGTAGAAGAATAAACTGTGGAATTAGATAAAATACTAGTGTGCAAGGTGTACACTGTGTAGTGTGTATTCTTCTAATACAAAAATAAACTTGCAATTCATGTTGGAAAGAGTATTAAGATTAATATTTTATCAGCCCAGTATGAATTCTAGCGAGTATCTTTATCTAACAAAAGAAACTCACCTTGAAGTGATTGGGAATGCTTTAATGCAGCAGGCAAATTATCCTTTGTTTCTTTGGGAAAACAGATGTTTGAGGCTGCAAAAAGGAGTGAGACTGGACTACTTATGGGAAATACGAAAGCTTCATCTGGAGGAAACATTACTAAACTTTGTGCAAATATTAAAAATTGCTGTTCTTACCCAACTTTAAGGATGGCAGTGGTGTGTAGCTTACCTGCTAAGTCCCCTGGGCTTGAGCAACTACTTCCAGTGCATGGAAGGTGGCACTGGTTATTCCATGCAGTGATTCAGGACTTGGATTCCTGTGCATATGTCCTAGGACGTAACATGTATCCTGACTACAGATTTAGTCTGTGATCAGGAGTATTTTCAGAAAATCTGTGAATAAGCAGTACTTGAAAACAACATGTTCTTATAACTCTTGTTTTATTTATTAGCCAAGTTTTTTGTAGCCTCTTGGGTTTTTTAGTGCTGTTACTTTAAGGTAGCTCTTCCAATATCTTGGATTGTGTATTCTAGTACATTGTGCTTGTGTATTTTTTTGTGACTAACGTGACTTTCTTACCTAGAATGCGCTGCAGTTCATTAAGCAGTACTGGAAAATGCATGGTCGTCCACTGTTCGTTGTACTTATCCGTGAAGACAATATAAGGTAGAGAAAGATAAAAGCATCGTTTTCAGTGTCATTTTTACCTCGTTGGAAAATTAACGGGGCTTTGTTTAAAATTTCAGAGGGAGCAGATTCAATCCAATATTAGATATGTTGGCAGCCTTTAAAAAAGGGATTGTTGGAGGAGTGAAAGTTCATGTTGACAGAGTACAGGTATGATGTTTTTCCTGAATGGACTGTTCTTATTTCCTAATATTGGTAAATATATTCTTATTACTTGTGCTTTTCATGTGACTTCTGAACATTTTACTTGGTATCATAAAATTAAGAAGTCAAGGACCAAGACGTTTGGTACAGTTTTTCTTTTATCTCTGAAATAACATGGGCTTATTTTAATTCCTTTTGATGAGTCTTTTGAAAGCATTTATCTTCACAGAGGATTTTCAGAAGGGAGGAGGTTTTTTTTTTATGCTCAGATGTCTTGTGAAATTACCACCAAAGAAAAAATCCATGATGTCAAGCATTAAGGGATTTCTTTGATTTGATAATCAATAGGAAAAAAGGTATTTCACGTATATTAACATTTTTAGAAGAACAAAGGTCTATTTTTTTAACATCTTTGCTGCTTGAATTTATCTTAAAGTAGGAACGTTGCTTCATTAAAATGTGAAAATTATTGAGTCAGGTGCTGTTTTTAGGTACTCATATGTGCTATCTTAGTTTACACCTATTGAAGAACCCCTCTTTTTGTTAGAGGGAGGACCAAAGACACAGATAAAGAACCTGTGGAAATAATGGAAGAACTACAAACAAATATTTGGCTTTAATGCAACTATTAAAAAAAACAACAACAACAAAAACCTAATAATAATAAAAAAACCTGTATGAGATATGATGCTTTAATTTTTTACCGTGAGCTCCCTAAGTTTTAATCTGTTAACTAAAGCCATGATTTACCATGATTTGAATTATTCCACTGATGACTGGTCTAGCAGAGGCATTATCTACCTTCCCAGCTCTGTCACTGGTTATTGTCACTGCTTCAGTTCTGATGACTTTGTGTATAACCATGCTCTAACCCAAAACTTGAAAATGATCTGTCGGAAAGCAAAACGAAGCCAGATTTGGTTTACAACAGCTAATGCTGCAGAACTGAAGGGCTTATAACTTCTGTAGATAGAAAAAATGGATAGAATTATGCAGAAATCACTTCCAAGGTTCCCAGGGATCTGCTACTGAGAGAGTTGTTAGTGTAACAGGGCTGTAGTGTAAGTACAGTTATATATTTGTTCAACCCCCCCTGAAGACTTTTGAATGAAATCTGTTAAAAAACATTAAAAATGCCCTATGCTTTTTCCAGAGAGAAATCTTTACCACATCCATAAATACTAACATCTCCTTATGTAAAACTACAATAGTTTTAGTTATGTTGTAGCATATTAATTATTAAGATATAATTCCTGTTATGGCAGTAAGCAAAAGATATATAAAATGGTTTGGGTTATGTGGAAATTGCCTTGCATCTCTTACTTATTGTGAACTTCCCTTTCTACTTCACAGCTTTCCAAAACCTTTACTTCTCTTCCCCTCTTTATAATGGTACATGTTGGTGGTCAGTGCAGTTATTGGTGCTTTCTCTGTCAGTTCAGACGTTATCTCTCAATTTTAATGCATACTTGTCACATTTTGGAAAGAGTCTCATTTTGTTATGGGGGAGAAGTTGGGGCAAGAACAAGGGACGTGTCTAACTTGTGGTGTTTTCTTAAATAATTCATGCATTCCAACAAAAGATGTATTGAATCTTTGTGAAGTCTTCATCCGCTTCATTTAGATGCGTATGTCTAAAAGAGCTTAGAGGTGGGATGTGTCTCAGATTGGATGAATGCTCTTTTTTCTTGTAAAACACACACAATGTGATTTCATTTAAAAATGTGTACCCTTTTAACACTTTTTTATTATTTTGATCATCTTACAGTATCAATATTTTACTGCAAACTTCTGTACAATGAAAATGGAATTTAAACATCTGTAGTGTGCTCAATTTTGTTTAGCTAATGAGAATCATCAAAAAGCATTCTTAAAAATAGTGTGGTATAATATGTTTCATAAAAATTTGAGTGAATTAATTGTAATTACTACCTCATATATATGAAACACTGAGTTTCAGGTTTGTAATATTCTGCTACAGAAATAATCATAAGCTGCACGTGATCTGTACACTTCAGGGCAGGCATGCCTGCATTCAGAAATGACTACAGAGTAGAAAGTGCTGCTATTTTGTGTTTTCCTGAAAGACCAGTAAGACTAACAGGAAAAGTAGCCATCCTTCAGATGTGCCTGAAACAACAAACATGATCTAGAACAGGAGTATCATGCTGGACTCTAAGGAATGTGAATCCTTGATCTCAGGTATTTTCATCAGGTGTGTTTTTCTGGGGGAGCAGAGCTGGATGTTGGTTGTTTAAGATGTATGTTGCAGGCAGAAGAACAGCAGAACCCCAGCAAAAAAGAGAAAGCAGCCCTAAGAGACTTCTCTCGTCCTAAGAGATCTTAAGAAAAAATGAAATAAACTGTGGAATTGTAAAAGTATTTGGAACAGTTAAGAAACTACTTTCCAAATGGAAACCACCAGCAACATATGGAGAACGTGGCTCCTAGATCAAACAACTGCTATATACTTATGTACGTTTCTGCATCTTTTTAAATTTTAATTGTCAATTTTTTTATTTCAGACGTTAATATCTGGAGCAGTTGTTGAGCAACTTGACTTCCTAAGAATCACTGAAACAGAAGAGTAAGGCCATGTGTAAATAATAATGGTGAAGTATTTGATAATTAAAATGTTTTTTGAACTGTGAAGAAATGAAATACTTATTTTTCAGTGTTCCTGTATTTAAGAGTTTGGAGGAGCTGGACCTTCCAAAACATTCAAAGGTCAAGAGACAGTCTAGTACTCCAAATGTTTCTGAACTTGAGCAGCAACCAGACGTAAATATTAATGACTGGAAAAACAAGTCAACATATGAGATTCTGCAGAAACTTAATGTAAGAAAACTTGATAAAAATGCAGTGTAACTTCATTCTCATGAAATAACATACGGTATGCTGGTACATAGCAGCCTAATTAGATCAACATGATTGCTGCTATGGTTCGATGTTAATAATATGGCTAGTAACATAAAACGTCTGATGTGCGTCTTCATACTTAGCAGTACTTTCTGGCTTGTCATGCTGTAACTGTTGGCTTCCATTTCCCCTAGCTATCCAAATCTTCTGGTAATAAATGACCATCTAAAACGGGATCAATTTGTTGTGCATCTTATGAATAAATATTTCTAGACTGAAGTCCAAAAGACTTCAACAGTTGATGTTCACTGATAAACTGATAATTTCTTCATGATGTTGAGGGAAAGTCCCAATCTGTTGTTTTTCCTGTATCTAGAAGAAAACTACCAGTGACTGTTTCTAGATCCAGTGCTCAGCAGGAGCACAGAAAATATTGTACATGCTTCCCTATGATATCACTAGAATTTCAGCTGTAAATGACAGGACCCGCGAGCAGAAAATCAGGAAACATTTCTGATGCCAAATTATTACAGGCCTTTTGTCTGCACTTAATATTTTTAATAGCTTTTCTCTTTTTTGCTTCACTGAAAATCTGAAGGCTATTTGCGGTTATGTTGTTGCTGTTTTTTTTTTTAAGGACTGCAATTGCCTTGCAAGTCAAGCATTACTTTCAAGTATATTGCTTAAAAGGGAAGGACCGAATTTTATCACCAAGGAAGGTAAGAGCTTCTGTCATTTGAGTATCCTGAATATTTCAGGAAGCAGCTGTATTTTTAGTTGTAATGAACATGAATAATGGCTGTGCATGCAAGCAGTTCTGTAGCTATTTTCTTTGCCATTAAAGCAATTGCTGCATTAAATGGGACATGCAAATTCACAGTGTGGTGAGGAATGAGCTGCTAAGCATATGAACTCTTCTATATTGTATGCAGTTGCTGTATCTGTTTGTAATTCTGAACACATGCATGTAGGAAATAGGGGATTTGACCTTGTATATAAAACTGAAACTAAAGACAAATTTGCGCATTTCTAACGTTTAGTCTGAAACATGTGAAACTATATTGAATTTTTCATTTTAATCTTAGGTAATCAGTTGTTATTTCAATATATCTGTAAAGTTTATTCTACTTGAATTTTATATTATGGCTTTGTGTTAGAGCACAAGATTTAAATTCATGTGAAATAATCCAGAACTGGGTACCTGGACTTCCAGTTTGTGCTGCAAGATTTTTTGCTTTGTTTTTTCCCCACAGACTTTGTTAGCTACCTCTCAGAAAAACTGGAACATTAAGATTCAATAATACTCATTTAGTTATTCCTCAAGCAGTGTAACTTAGCACTTCATGTTATAGATCCCTGCTTCATAATTTTGATAGAGGACAGCTGTTTCTTGTGATGAAGGATTGTCGTTTTGATATAAATACACGTTATATCAGTACTGCTGTATTAAGAATGTCATAGAAAACAATGTAGAGTGGAGTAAAAATCATTGGTCAATACACAGTGTGTTGCTGAAATACAGCGTCAGTCCCAAGTCATGGTCTGAGCACATGCAGCAGGCTTTTCACCACCACTGCCTGTACTGTTGTTGGACTTTGAGAGCCTCAGTAGCTTTCTTTGGTTCTTAGGTTGTGTCTTTCCTCGCTCTGGGAACAACTTGAGGCAGACTTACTGTGTAAGCAACCAGCATAACCGCGTTTGACCACTGACACCATTTAGGTGCAAGAAGTACTGTTGTGCCTCTGGCTGTTCAGACCTAACTTGTACAGACATCCTGTGCAATCCAATATGAAACAGTAGATGGTGATAACCTCTTCAATATGCACCTTGCTTTAAACAGTCTGAGTCACTGACTAAAAGTCTCAAGTCTCAGATGATTAATCAGGTGAACTATTGTTCATATACCAAGTTGAAAACAACTTCTATCTTGGACATCAGCAATGACAACCTTTGTCCAAACATAGCATCAGCTGAATGAACTATGCTGTCAAACACAAGACCACGGATGATGTACCTTCTAGGCCAAATCATTGCATGAATTAGTTTTCCCAATATATCTCAACAATGAACTATGTCATAAGTCGTTCTACAGCAGGAATAGAAAGTCCAGCTGAAGTTCGGTTTGGTTTCTTGTACAATAGCATACAACTGAATGACAGGGGACTTAATGGTATCTAAGTTTTATGTGTTATGCACAATACCTAAGTGCTTTGCTAAAGCTGATTCAGATTTATGTGGACTAATCAAAATTACCTTATTTATATTAAAAGAAAAAGTATGCATCTCTTTAATATGGATTTTTGTTTTTTGTTTGATTTTGGTTTTTGATTTTTTTTTTGATTATTTTTTAATAAATGTGTTTAGGTACCGTTCGTGAACATATTGAAAGAATCTATAGACGAGCTGGCAGCAAAAAACTCTGGTTTGTATACAGATGTCATTATGTTCCTTTTGGTTTTCGCCTTCTTTTTTTTTTCCTAATGTGTTTATAGAAAGTAAAGCTGGTTCCTTACGTACTTAGAGGAGGGGAAAAAAGGGCAGTTTTACCAACAATACTGTATTGTTTCATTGCAGCTGAAGATCTTGTCTGTAATGCTTAAACAAAAACAAGAATTATTTCCTTGGCATTGTCTTTTGAAATAGAAAATAGCAAATTGTTTTTGTTATGAGAATTATTGCAGATGTACAGTTCTAGTTAAGCTCAAATAATGAGAAAAAATAAGAATACTAATATTGTTATTTCTTACATGGTATGGTAAAATAATTCTGTTAGCTTTCTGTAGCAAGGTTGGTAATCAAATACAAATCAGTTAAGTTGATACACTTACGCAGTTTGCTTACTCCCCCTGAAGTAATTTACTTTGAGCCTGACTTTGTCACAGTAACTTCAGAAAGTTTCAGAAACTAGGCTAGTATTTACATGTTAAAAATTAAATTAATTACTTTGCCTTGAAGCTCAGTAGAAATGTCATTTCTTATTATCAAAGAAGTGAGTTGAGCCTGTCCTAAATTCTGTGCTCTCGCTCTGTAACTACTCGTAACAGATGAGACTATAAATGTAAAAACCATTTTTCATTTTAGTTAGTTCATGTAGTGAAATGGGCCTTTGCCGATAGTAAGATAGAACCAAAATACCTTGGTTGTGTTTTTTTAAGGAATAAAAACCAAAAGTATTTTAGAAACAAAATATGTAAACTGTTTTTCATTTCTCTTCCATGATTGCCATGTGACATACATATAGGTTGGTGTTGCGCTACAGTGCTGCATTTGCACAGAAATTTTCTTCTTCTATAGCCCCACATATTACTACTTTACTGGTACATGGGAAACAGGTAAAGTGCCCAGAGGCCTGAAATGGAACTCCATGAGACTTTTTGGCTTTTTTGCATTTTGATGGTATCAGCTAATGCATTTTTGAGATGCTTTGCTCTTGATCTTAAAAAGTGCGTAGCAATATTCACAGGAATCAATATCAACTGTTTGAATTTTATACTAACACTACAGGATATTTCAACTCTTTCAGTAGCTCTGTTGATGAATGATTCTTAGCAACCTCAAAGCCTGTGCTAGCAAAGTTTGAATACAGGTTTACGAAGTTTGCATTTTATCAGGAAAAATTATAATTAAAGATATAAATATCTTTAAACGTCTTGTTGATTTATGAAATTTTTTTTACACACAGCCCATCTGAAAGCAAGCAGTTCACGCAGGTCTCTTTTTTCCATGCAGTACATGTAAAGCACTACCTCACTGTGGAAAAGAAACCAAAGCCTTCATGTTACACGTTGCACTTTCTCTTGCAACATCTTTGTGATGGGGCCTAAAAAGTTCCCTTTTTTGTTTGCTTATCTTGCAAAATGAAGAAAATGTCACAAAAGAGATGTTGGCATTTCATTCTTTTCAAGATAACGTGGAGAAAAGAACAGGCTTTCTATGACATCTGTAGTTTAATGAGTTCTAACTAATTTATTTTTGATCCATTAACCTATATCTAGACTAAAAAATGAAAATCTAGACAAGAGAATTGAAAATCTGATCAGAATTCCACATTATAGATATTGTATGTATTCAGTTAATTTGGGGATCAATGAATGCTGTGGCAGACTTCAAAATTATATATGAATTCATTAAACTAGCGTTTGATATGTAGTGGGATTGCTCTGTTTTCTACCCTCAGGTCTGTTGTGCGCTTCGCAGCAAGTCTTTTAGGTAAACTAGTGGACAGCCTTGCACCATCTATTACTAATGTTTTAGTTCAGGGCAAGCAGGTAAGTCTTTAATTTTCAGAAATGTATTAAGGAGTGATAACAGAAAATAAACGGCCGTTTTCATTTTGAAGGCTGCAGATGCTTCTTTTAAAAGTACCCAATAGTTTAAAATATCCTTTCTGAAGAAGAAAAAGCTAGAGAAAATCAAGATACATTTAATATTTGAATATACTATAGGCTAATACATTTTTATAGATTTTAGTTTTCTGCTCCAAACAGATTTTAATAATCATTTCTGCCCTTCCTACAGAGGACTCTTAATTTTTTCTCCCAGTACAGTAATATTAATTAAACTTATGCAGAGCTATTTTCAAATAGTAGTAATGGTATATTATATATTTTTAGAATAAAATATATACGTATATGCAATGCTACTATGACACATTTGTCCCCGTTATACTCCAGACTGAGGTCTGGGTGTGTGCCTCTAGCACTGTGCAGGTATAGAGGAAGGTGCATCTGCATGTAGCATGATTTTCAGCTCTTTATTTTCAAGTTTTTAAGCAAACTTGCTATTTCCAAGTTTTTAACCAAATTAGCATTTGTCAATCCCTTTATAATAAATATCTTTATTATAGGAGAAAAAATAGCGTTATCGTGTTTCACTAACAGTAGATTAAAAGAAAATTAAAATTTTATTTCTTAATTTTGATTTGATTTGATTTTTGTGGTTGAACAATCCAGTACCAGCATTATAATACAGTTTCTTAAAATGAAGGCTGTAACTTCTGGGTTGCTATTAGAAATAAGAAAACAAAATTCAGAATTAAGCAAATTCATATTTTTAAGTAAATTCCACAGCTCAATGCTAGAAATGAAAGAACATCTAAATCTGCTGTCTAGGCTTGATTGTCCACCCAATTTTGAACCCAAAGCAATGCACTTTTGTTTCCATATGGCAAAAAAATCTCCATATTTACTGTGGTCTTTACTGAATTTTGTTATTTTAATAGCATCCGCCTAACACTGTTAGCAATTGTCAAGAACTGACATCCAATTATTTTAGTGTTGTGAAACTTGTGCATGAAAAGCAGAGCTCATGAAGTTTAGTTTATGAATTCCTTCTATGGTGCTTTTATTCCTGTCTAAATCCTCTGAATTGTCTTCAATATACTGCAGGTGACACTTGGAGCTTTTGGCCAAGAGGAAGAAGTCATTTCTAATCCCTTATCCCCCGCAGTCATTAAGAACATCATCTATGAAAAATGTCATTTACAAGATGAAAGAGAAGCTGTGGTTCAGCAGGAACTCGTCATCCATATTGGTTGGATCATCTCAAATTCACCTGAACTTTTCAGTGGCATGCTGAAGATACGAATTGGGTCAGTAAAGTATCTGATTTGCTTACTACTAGTATTGCAGGGGAATATGCATGCTTCAACAGAGATTGTTGTTACATTGCAAAAAAAGGTTGTATGTAATATGATGCAGCAAAATGGGTATGCTTCAGGTTTACATTTCTAGGAAGCAGGCTTTAAATTATCATGCCAGAAGCGGGTACGTAACTGGCCTTATATTTGCCAGTCAACAGTATAAAGTGGAGGAAGGGTGGTCCTTATAACACCTTATTTGAAGCTTTCCGCTAATGTGGTGAACTGTAGAATTTCTAAATGCTTGATCTTTATCAGGTTAGGGCTTCAAACCCAAAAACACTGTAGTGGGATTTTACAGATGCATTTTGTACAACAAATGGTTAGTAGTAAGCATGCTACCTCCAGGTCACCCTATCCTGCCAGTAGTCAACATGCACAATGTTCTACCTGGCTCACCTAGCAGACGGTGACAGCAAAGCCTTTCAATGCCTTTTGCTCGCTCAAGCAGGTACCTATGTAAGTAGGTTTGGGGCAAATGGGTAAAGGGGAGAGACAAACAAATGCAACAAAAAAATAAATGCAACAATCTAGGAAAGATACTGCAGGAATTTGATTCCTTTCTGAAATGAAAAAATCCTCCAAGACCAGATATGCTTGTAGTTGCATTCTGTAGTTTCCAGTAAGTGCTAAGCTTTTAATATAGTTTTAATATAATGAGCTTGAAATACAGTTTTGTCTAATTCACTCTTAAAAGTCCAGTAACTATGAGCAACAAATCCCTTGGAGATGGTGTTTCAAGATACTTAAACTATTTCTTTTCAGAGCTTCAGCACAATAAGCTGCATAAAAAGATGCCTTGTTCTTCTACAGTGTTGTATGTAATGGGAACTTCAGGTAACAAAAGCCTTCTGTAGTTCAAATGCATGTAGCATTTAAGGCATCCCTAGAATATTGTAAGGCACCTAGGTAGTGAATCTGAGTACCCAACATCTGGCATAATGAAGACATAGTTCAAGAGCAGATCTTGATACAAACATGCATCTGCCGTGGTAAAAAAAAAAACCTGACTGATCCTATAATGTGATGCTAAAAGTCTTTTATTCTAGAAAATAAAAAATTAGTATCCTTATTGCAGACATGCACAATGCTTCTTGACTGCTTATCAAGGTTAAGCTATATATAGCTTAGAAACCACAAACATGATTCAAGCCTGAAACATCATTTACCACATCGATTGTTCTTTTTAGTTCTTTGATAATATGACTACAAATAGTTCATACTTCAGTGCTGTCATATTCCATGGTATCTGCATTTACATTGCTATCTACTGTGATTATTTTTTCACAGTTAGGAACAGACAATTGCATTTGGCTAAGTACCTCTTTGAAGAGGACAGCTGCTGGTGACTGAACTGTATAGAATTAGTGAGCATCCTTTAAGATTAGAACTTCAGTGGTCCGTATGTTTTGATAGGGAAAACGTGACATGTCAGCACTGGAGGTAGATACCAGCAGTCTTTTTTCTACCATGTAAGATTCCTGTTACTACATTAGAAGTACTTGCCAGTCATTATAAAACCAAAACCTTCTCAATCAAATCACCTGTGTTACATCTAACTGCAAGTACATCTTTCACTGAAATACACTTCCTGTAACCTCTACAGGTCCATGTTACTCCTCTTCCCCGAGCTCATTCTCTGCAACTAGTCCCTTTTTGAAGTTTTTTGTTTTCTTTCTTCCAAGCTTAATTCTAGAGATTCAATTTCCTTTTATTCTAGTGTTATCACCCACTCCAGTGAGCAGAATTATTAACCTTCTTACAGAATGAGCATTCCAGTTTGATAATGATTTGATTTAGTGTCTTGTTATTGATTTGTTTTCAGGGTTTCATGCTGAAATAGATCAAGTTCTTGACAGTCCTATTACTGTAAAAACCTCCAATCAGCTGACTTCTACCCACCCCTTATCTGTGAAGTGTGGTAGGAGGTCCACTCTTCACTTTGCTGTGTCACATAGGCCACTGCAAACAGACAAGACCACTGAATGACTTGCATAGAGATGTATTTGAGAAAAACACATCAACAAAACAATTCAAGCCAGTTCTGTTTGTTTGTTAATCTTAGTAACGAGACAAATGCTATTCACACAGTGAACTAAATCAAAGCAGCGTGTTCTGGACAATGTAGTACGCCCAATGTTGCCTCATTCTCCTCATATCTTGTACCTTCAGTGAGTGATCCTAGAAACCTCAAATGTAAAACAATGTTGAATTGGTTGGCCTGACATCTCAAAATTCTATGCAGTTATTAAAAAATCCTTCAGTACAAAAATCCTTCAGTACAATCCTTCTGTGACTTGACTGAGGGAAACAAAAAATGTTTGTAGGTCAGGTAATAACATACCTGCAGAATGCGACTGTATTGCTGACAAGGTAAATATTTTAGCAATACTTCACTTTTCTCTCTGATAGATGGAGTAAAAACAGCTCTTTGACATATCCCAGACTTGATTGGGTGTTATGTGATAGACTATATGAAGAAAAACTAGTGACGTTTCTTTACCCTTTTGACAGGAATAGCTACTTGAATTGAAACAATGTGGGTGTTCAGTTACTCTGCTTCATATGTATTATTTCATCTTTAATATGACATTTGAAGCTGCAGCATTGTTTTATATTATGTGCAGAAGAAAAATCAACATTTTCCTTCAATAACTTGCAAAGTCCTGCTTCTCGAGTCCTAAGGTTGAAAAATCATCAGTTTCCATGTTTTTATTTAATCATTTTTTCTTTCAAAAAGGAGTAGCAAAAGAAGTGTCATAGACTGCAAAAAGGGGCCTCAAAGGTTAAAACTGTTAATAAGCCTTGAAGTTTTTTTTCAGGGTAAAATGATTTAATTTTCTTTCCTAAGCTCATCAGCAAAATGCACATACTGTCAATACAACCTTTGCAAAGGTTGTATGTAATTAATGGATTGTTTCCTCCCTTTACTTCAGATGGATTATCCATGCTATGAAGTACGAACTGAAGTTCCGTGCCGGAGATATGCCAGCCAAGGACCTGTACCAGATGTCCCCTAGTGAAGTGAAGCAGCTTTTGCTGGATATTCTTCAACCCCAGCAGCAGGGGAGGTAATGAGATGTGTGGAGTTTGTGTCACCTGTTCTCATTCCTAATAGACTGTTCAAGTAATTTACATTTCTGAAATACTTTGTATACATCTTAAATCAGCAGGTATCTGCAATCAGTAGTAACACTTATTTAAGGAGAGGCAGCAAAGGTGCACTTTTTCATTCTTTCAGCTGTGTCCAAGTTTTACAGTTGCTTCTTTTGTAGTGCAGCTTCATTTTTCACCTTTATCCTTGTGGAAGCCTTAATTTATAGTAATAATCTATGATAATCTATATAATAATAATATATATTGCCTAATCTAATTAGGCAATACTGTGAAGTATTGTATTCCTCAATGTAGGGAGAGGAGTCAGAACTAATCAAGACTGCCTACTTAAGTAACTAACCTTAAGGAAAACAAAATTAAGTTTGTCTGCTATTCAGTGCCTTTTTTTCTAGCTTACATGAATTAAGAATGGATTTTCTCTAGAATACTCAAGAGAGAGCTTTGCTGCCTGAAACTAGTTACAGTTTGGAGAAAAGATTATAAGGTGCCAAAAAGAGCATTCATTGTGATGCAGGCATGCAAGAAAAAACAGTTAAAATTACAGTATTTCCACTTACCTATATTGAAAAGACTGAAGTTAAAAGTCCTCCCATAGGTTTTACTTCTAGTTAAATTAGATTAAACTTTGGCACATAATACTGCTGATCGTTTTTCTAGGCCTTCACTGAATGGATGATGGCAACTACAACCTTCGCTCACATCATACTACTTCATTTTTGCTCAATTCAAAATCCACTCTATTTTTTAAATCCACTCTTTTTTAGATCTGTAGTCTTTAATGCTTCAGAAACAAACTCCTTAATGTGGTGTCTGCTCCCTCTTATTTAATTTGCGTGATGTAGAGTCTCTCTGTAGTCCACTATACTGTATATTCTGTATTTTCTCCCATGCTTTTCAGTGTCTGTTGCAGTTATTAATACTAGCTTTTTAGTTGCTGTCTCATGTTGATGTTGACGTTATTTCTCTCAAAACCTTAACGAAAGCATTAACTTGCTTGTAATCAGAGCTCAGCTTCAAAGGGGAACTGTCAGTACTCTTACCTTATAAAAACAGATCCTCTACTAAAAGTTCGCAAACTAGCAGCAGACAATAACATTTGGGAAAACTTTTCTGTTAAGTATGTGCAGTACTGCTACACAAGACTAATCCTGATCTTTGAAACCACCCATACCACTTTACCATTTCGATGGCTGCCAGTTCTTAAAATTCTGTTGCTGGTCTATCAGACATTTTTATCCCATGCTAATCTACCTTAGCAATTGTGCTGAAATGCATTTTTCTAACCTGGTGTTTGAAGTAGAACGATAGCTGTTTCTAATCCACTACCTACCACATTTTATATTTTATGGATGTAGAATTTCTTTGAGCTATATTTACATAATGAATTGTTTTGCCTACATGGTATGAGGAAACAAATAAAGTGGATTTTTTTTTTTTTTTCTGAGCTTATAAATTAGCTTGTCATGGGAACCAAACAAATTTTGTTGCTAAATACACCATGGCTTCTGTTTTATGCATGTTTCAGTCTTCTGTGACTGAACTGACAGACATGATAAATTCAGCCTATTACCTTTACTGTACTGCAGTGGATAGACTTCGTATTTTGTGTGTGTGTGTGTGTGTTTTTTCCCTCCAGGTACATAAAGCACAAACACACACATAAGAATAACATTCTAACCACTACTTTCTGACCATCTTGATTTTATTCTCTTCAGAGTCTAACATCCCAGGCACAACATGTACTGCCTATGCATCGTTAATAGGTGTTTTATCACGGCTTACCTTACTGGCTTATACCACAGAACATGTGACCTGGTTCTGAATCTGAAACAGCTTTTTGTTTCCAACTATCAATTTCCTTTGTCCACAGAGGCTGGCTTAACAGACGACAAATAGATGGTTCTCTGAATCGAACTCCTGCTGGATTCTATGACAGGGTGTGGCAGATCTTGGAGAGAACTCCTAACGGTTTAATAGTAGCAGGGAAGTTTTTACCACAGGTAAAACATGCACAGATGCTCAATTATTTCTGCTCTACCTTAACAATAATACCATTCACCATTAATAGTAATATTTATTGTACGCCATAACATATTACTTCAGGATAATTTGTTCCTTTTCTCATATATATATATAGAATCATATTTACTTTTTGGTTTTGAGTAAAGTACAATTAGAATAGAATGGATGTCATTTACTTCTGTTACAACGTTTTTGTAGGACTATAAGATTAAAATGCACTTTCCAAGTCATGGAGTCCAAAGCTGTGCTGTCACAGGCTCTGAAATCTGCTTCCTATTTGATGCTGCAGTGGTCACATTTTTTAATTGTGTATTATTTATCCAGCAAGCACGCGGGCTGTATTGGGGTGGGGAGTGACTTAATGCAAACGATCTTTTCTCTGTAAAATTATTATTCGTCTTTCAGCAACCAACTTTATCGGATATGACGATGTACGAAATGAATTTTTCCCTCCTGGTTGAAGATATGCTGCAAAATATTGATCAGCCAGAATACAGGCAAATTATTGTAGAGGTATGTGGCCTACAATGGAAGAAATTTCATAATGTGCATGTGTTGCTGCTTAAAATAAATAAATAAATACATACATATTGTAGAAATATAGTTTAAAATTCAAACAATTGCTTCAGTGCTTTCTCCATGCATTTTGTGTGATTAAACTGGTTACTGTGAGCATGCTCAGAATATACTAAGTTTTTGATGTTTTCCTTCTTTTTATTTCCTTCCAGTTGCTAAATAAGTAAATACTAATGAGAGTGCCAATACACTTACGAAGACTGATTGTTTATTAAGTCCTTAGCCTGTGCCTTTTCTTAGTGATTTTCCAAGTCTAGGGAAAAATTTGCTCTAAAACATCAATTTGCCATGCAATAGCTTCTTCTTTCCCATTTTGCTGAGGCTTTCTAGTAAGTTTCTTTGTGTTACTGACTCAACTAACTTTCAGTTTCCTAGGGTTTTAAAGCAAGAGACTTCTTTAAACTCCTTCCCCCACCAGTGCAGCTAATAACGGATACTTTTAGAACAGATCAAGAGCATATGTACCTTTGGTAACTGACATCTGTGCTGTCAGCAGTGGTCATTGTCAGTTCCCAAGTATGTGTCTGTGATGCCTGCGAGTTTTTTTTCCCCCAGTAGAATTAATTCAAATCCATCTCAGTTCTGGCTAACAGCTAATGGTCATGCTGCTTGCTGGAACATCCCCAGTTTTTGCTAAAAGAAAACACAGTTATCAAAACCAAAGATGACCCATATAGATTCTACTGCCTATTTCTATAGGTCACTCATCATATTTGTCTTCCTATTTTAAATCTTTCAGTTATAGAAATGTAAATTTTCTTGAACCAACATTTTTTGTGTCTCTTGGCTTTGTTGTTTACGAACTTCGCAATTATCCCATGTCTATACATTAAAGCATCAACAGCTGAGGTTCACTGTTTGCTGCTTTTCACTCTCTCCATTGCCTGAGCACCGTTGTGCAGCCTCTCACTTGACTGAATAAACTGGAAAATAACTTCTTGACTCCCAAAGTGAGATGTTAATGTCAATCTTTTCTGCAGTGTCCTTAACTAGGTAGTCACCAGAAATTGTAACTTTTCAGGAAAGTCGGCCTTCTTTCAGTGATTCTTTCATAAAAGTCACAGTTCTTTTATCTGCACACTATTACTTGTGCCACTATTAAATTGCTTCCTGCTTGAAACAAGCATATGCAGTTATTTACAATGCTTTTTATGTAACCTGAATTTTAACAAATTAAAGTCTTACCGTCTTCTTCTGCCTTCTAGTTGTTGATGGTCATATCTGTTATTTTGGAGAGAAATCCAGAGTTAGAGTTCCAGGACAAAGTGGACTTGGACAAAGTGGTGCAAGAAGCATTTCATGACTTTCAGAAAGATCACAACAGGTCAAAGGGAGCTGCGAAACAAGTGAGTAAAATACTGCTGTCTTACAGCATTTACTGTTCTTCTTGAAGTTTGCTATATTGTTCATATTATGCAGTGAAAAATTAAAAAGCAAATTGTTAGGGAGATCAGAATAGAACACAAATACAAATGAATATACCCAAATGCTGCATAAGTCTGCCAAAAGCCTACAAGCAGAGGTAAAACATGCACTTTATTTGTTGAATTGTGAAATCAAAGCATTGGAGTAAGGACACTCACAGTGTTAACCAGCT
This sequence comes from Nettapus auritus, assembly GCA_011076525.1. Lineage (NCBI taxonomy): Eukaryota > Metazoa > Chordata > Aves > Anseriformes > Anatidae > Nettapus > Nettapus auritus. The sequence continues at coordinate 18,450,822 of CM021775.1, read as the reverse complement.
CTGAAATGGATAAAGCTGAAATGCTTAGGATGTTCATTAAATGGGTTAAGAGGTAATTGCAGCGCAAAACTAGAATAGTTTTCTAGTTTAGAATACCAGAAATTTGTAAGGAAGCAAAACCTAATGCTCAGCAAGTATTAATTTAGGATCTTAGTTACTAAGATACTAAGAAAAACTTATTAACCAAAGAACTCGTTGACAATATTAACGTAGGAATTTTAAAGGCAAAACTGTTCTTAGCTACTGATTTTTCCCCTATGGTTGTATTCACAACCTAGCAAGCTTTTAATCTTTAAGGCTTAAAAACCAAATAAATGAAACTTGATCATCAAGTAGTTTTTAAGATTTACTTCACTAGGCTATCAGGTTTTATGCTTGAAAGGCCTCTAAGCAGTCTCACTACAAGTTTTGGTGCCTCAAAGCTCGGTAATCCTGTAATAAAGCCAGGTTCACTTGACTGGTTGAAGAAAGAAATGAGTCAAGCAGTAGGACAAGTCCCTCTGCTACTGAGGATGATCTTACTCGCTCAGTCTGGCATTGTACTGTGCACAGTATGTTCAGAGATCTGTGCTAGCCCTGAAAAACCGATTGGTTCAGAACACTTAGGTGCAAAAGCACTGCCTGTGGTTGAGTTTAGCTATTTAGAGATGAGGAAGAATGTGGTCCTCAAGTATTTTTTCAGAAGTTTTAAGGTTCACTTCCTTGTAACTACTTTTGTGTAATGAGACTCGAAAGAAATCCACATAGTTAGCCGTAGCAACACGTCACCTTGCACAATCCCTTTGTTTTTAAAAGGACATAATTTTCTTTAAATTATGTTTCTTTTGTCCTCGTCATTTTGGGAGGGTAATGATTCTGTGGTTGCAGCCATAGCAAAACCAGACATATCATCCACACAAATGGCTATTAAGTGCCAGCTCTGCACGCTATCTTGTTATATGCTACCAATTACAGTGACAGGCTGGAAATCCCTACGGCTGTAAACCGAAAGAAAAATCCGATGCAAAAAATGATTTGTACTGCTGCTGCCCTAGCTTCCGTTTAAGTGATGGATTTTCTTTTTTTTACTAAACCCAGATCTAGTTAGAATGATGCCTTTCGTCTGTTAAAGAGAAATCCCAGTTTCGAGTTGTGATTAGTATGTTTAAAGAGTCGGAACTTCCAACAAGAACATACATGAACATTTTCTGAAACCTTAGTGGCCTTTATTGCCAAGCATATACCCAGTGGAAGTTAACTGTAGCCTATCTGATGATATTCTGTCTCAGATTTTCCTAACAAATAGTGCTAAAAGAACTCATAACTTGTCTGAAAGGTGTTCTTCCATTCAGTTGGTTTGCAAATATTTTGATTTTTTCCCTTTGAACATGTAATTAGTATTAAAAGTGATTACTCCAGTAACTTCAAACACACCCTAAAACTACAGAAGTGTCATAGTTTCATCACACAATCTCTACCCGTGATTTAATAATATAATTGGAAAGTAACCTATTTCCTGACTTGAAGAGTTGAACCTCTATTATAACAGCCAATACATAACTGGAGAAAAAGCAGCTGTTTTAACATCATTAACTGAGCAAAACAGGTGTTCAGTGAAGAAAACCTGTTTGCTGATCTTATCTGATTAACAAAATGAGCTCATATGCTACCTGTGGTTTACTTCTTCGATCTTTATTTTTAAATAAATCTTTCGTCAGTATCTCTGCATGCGCACACATGGAGCTGGATCACAATCACATTGTGGTAGCACAGTAAGTTACCGCACAGTAGTCATTTATCTGTGTGTTTTAAGATAGCGATTGTTCTCTGTCACCTATTACAATTGAAAAATATGGAGAAGGTAGCACTGGAAAATTCAGAAAGGATATAAATACAGGATGTTTTATTAACGTTTTCCACATGTTCGGATAGCACATGTAGAATATATCTGAAAATTGAGCAGAATTATAGTATAGCTTTTCCGTTTGAAAAACACATTTGCATTTCTGACACATCCAGGCTGTTTCTCCTGTTCACTTGAGTTTGTTTGCCTTTCATAACCAACGCTGAACAGAACCATCTTTTCTCTCTGCTGCAGGATGACATGACTGCATTCTACAACACTCACCCAGTCGGAAAAAAGGGAACGTGCAGCTACTTGAGTAAGGCTGTGATCACCTTATTGCTAGAAGGCGAAGTGAAGTCAAGCAGTGATGATCCTTGTACTGTTAGCTAAAGCTTCAAATACAGCATAGGAGTTGCTGCTTTATATAGGGTTCTATGTATTTTGCATGCACGTATTAAAATACTGTTTTGAAGAGTAACCCTGGCTAGTAATACAAATACCTATACCATCCTTTGCTAAAAGTGCCATTAAAGACACAAAGTGCACCTTAATTTTCCTTTCTCAACTATGCAGCATGATGCTGAAAGCACATGAAGTTAGTCCTGCGATATCTTAATTAAGTAGAGTGGTATTGTACCTTTGGTGTTAAATTTATGCATTTACCATAACTGGTATCTTAGAGAAACACAGTGTAAGATTCTGTCCTTGTACCTCTTATTTATTTATAATTACAAACAAGTTTATTGTAAATTCTAAATTAAATTCAGAAAATACTATAGTTAACTAATGCATACCAAACTGTGGAAATATGAAACCTAGATATTATTTTATTTTATTTTTTTGATTTTGCACAGAAAATAGAATCAAGTAAAATAATTAAGAAGTTGTTATTCTTGGAAAAAAAAATCAGTTCAATTAACAGCAGACATTTAGTTGTTTGGGTTTTAATTTACCACTTGATACACAGGTTTCATTGCAAGAGAATGGCTTTTTATAAGCTCTAGCAATAAACATCACTAGTTTCCCATTTTCAGTATCTGTATAAAGGGAAACATATGATAACAACATAAATTGTTTTTATAAAAAAAAGGCAAGCAAACTATTTAAATTTAGTATCAATGAAGAAAAAGCTTTGTATTAAGTGAGCTATTAATGCGTGAAAGAATTAAAGATAAATTTATTTGTCTCCCAAATGTGTGAAAACATTGTATGCTAAATGCTTTATTTTGGTAAAAGTAATAAAAATCAAATGCTTTTAAAAAACTTTCAATAAAAATACTTTTAGAGTTGTGCAGACTCTCACTGAGTTTAGTGGCAACCTTTTCATGTGCTACTGGGTGAACCCACTCCTAAAGCTTCAGAACTGGTCCTAAAACATTTTGATAATGGAATTTACAGATCAGCTACAACTCAATTGTCAATAAATTGTTGCCATTTTGATATTAAAGGCAGGTAATTCAAGTCAGAGGGCAAAACTAATGTCAGAAGTGATGGAGCGAAGCTCAGTATGAGAGGAGTACTGAGAAAGGCAGTGGTTAGTGGTTAGTCCTGATTTGCAGAACGTCCCTAGCAATCACAGAATCAATCCTTCTTAAACCAAAATGGTGGCAGAATTTGTTTTTGAGGGAGGACAGTAAGCCATTAAGAAATATCTTGCCAAGGGATGCAGAGACTTAGAAAGGTCAGAATAGCTAATCTTGGGTTAATAGTCAGCAGAGTGGTCTTACCACTCATCCTCACGTTTACCATTCAGTGGAGGGTGGTTCATGGGAATAAAGGCTAACACAGTGGTTTGTGGATACATTGAGTGTTAGTACATTTAATATTGTCTAAGGGGCTGTAGAATTGCTCTAACTGCAGCAAGAAGGTAACAAACAGCAGAATCAGTTGGCAGCATTGCAAAAAAACGGAACAAGCTACTCGTTTAAACAACAATTCAACGTATCCTCACTTTGTTCTTTAAGTTTAGTACTGCCTTAAGACTTATCAAGTACAGAAAATCTACCTGCTGGGATTGTTTGTTAATTTTTATATTGCTTGCAAAGCTACAACGAGCTATGGAGCAGTGATTACATAGGTAGTAAGCGTGTGTCTTCCTAGTACTTTTAAAAATATTCTGAAATTGATACATCTCTTGCAATACAGAACATAACACAGTCACCTAAAGGACTACAGTCAGGTCAGGTGGAAATCAGCCACAGCTCTTCATGAAGATGCTCTTCATTATCTTCATTTCTATTTTTCTTTAGGTGACCATAATGTAAAAGGCATATTTCTTAATAGAGTACATAATCAAAGTAATAATGGAGAACGATGCAGCTTACCTAACAAGATAAAGGTGGTTTCCTCAGCAGGCCCGGCCTTTTCTTCCCACCGCAGCTTATAGACCCTTAGACCAAGTGTAGTGCTGTTTGAGGAGTTTTTTCCTTCATTTATGAGAATAAACAGGAAACAAGTTGTTTAGCGACCTACTCTTTGTTCCATCCCTCCCCTTTTGTTTCTCCTTTTGTACAGTTTATGTTGCGTTAAACTATTTAACACGTCCACGTTGTGTTAAAGTATTTTATATGGATGAAAGAACAAAAGGTGGATTTCTGCAAACTGCAATACGTTCACCTAAGCAAACCACATTTTCCTCTGCTATTAGCAGTAGTGGAAACACCACCTTGCAGTGGCAACTCCTGATGTAATAAACATAACACCCATTCCCTACTCCCAAACTCACCTTGAATTTTGCCCAAACCGTCATCTTCACATTGGATTACTGTGACACTTAATAGGTGTCATGTTCACAGTGTATCAGATGTTTCAAACTGCTCCATTTGTCGAGAGAATTCAGATGGTAAGAAGTTGATGCAATTCAAAATCTATTCTCTTGCCATTCTTGCTGTTAGCTTGTTGCTTTCTTCTGTATAAGTTTTCCATCTTGTTTTGCCTGCTATCAGTTTGTGCAAATGACACGGAACTTCTCCTTTATATTTAAAAGAAACAGACAACCAGACTATTAATAAAATCAATCTGAGAAATTCTCTTCATTACTTTCTAATCCACCACAGCAGAAAATGTAGCAAGAGATCCTTGAATTGAACAGGCTGTTGTAGGAACAATTCTGAATGTGATGCTACAAAAACAATGGCAGCTGGGGGATTTTTCTTAATCAAGGTCTGTCAGCATGCAGCATATTTGGTAACACCAAGCTTAGCATCCGTATGATAATACCATTAGATAGCTACCATTCCGCTTTTGTTATTCAGATCTTAAATACTTTTGTTTTCACTGCTATTTAAAGTATTTTCTTGAGTATTACACGTGGATTTCATGACATGAAAACTCCTCAAGGAATCATCAGGATTCATGACCAGTGTCATTATAAAATAATATGTACGTACCTCCTACAGTTTTCAGAAGTCTACCTACTTGACCAAAAGTATTTTTGAGACTTAAAATTCGTAATCATTCTCTAAAAATGCTTTTCAGCTACATGAGTGCAGAGAACACGTCTTAATCTTTATCCGGAAAAAAAAAGGTTAATTTGAAGTACCAATACATCAACTTTTATTTTACATCACTATTCTGATTTCTTTCTGCCATCCTTACTTTTTCTTCTCTGATAGCAAAAAATTCAGAGTTCAAGTCCTGATTCAAAACCCTGTAAAGCCTGTCCAGCAATGATTACAACTGGGTCTCAAGCTTGTAAGAGAAAAAAAACACTGAAAGTGGGAGTGGTGGAGCAGTCAGATGCCTAAAATATAAATTAAGAAGATACAGAGGTGCAATTAACTCCACTGAAGCCTGTAAATCTCTCATCCCAAAATCGAACAAGAAAATGACTTGATTGGATTTTTAGATAATTATGATCCAAAAAAAATGCCTGCCAAACACATTCTGTTCTCCAAAAGTGTGACAATCCTTTGAACTACACCCTAACAAATTAAGTCTTGAAGCATGAGAAAAGAAAATTGTAAGCCAAAAAAAAAAAGACACTCTGTGCTTTGCCATAAACACAGAAAATGAATATTGTGAAACACTGCTGAGAGTTCAAAGGAAACTGCTGGATTACATACACCATTCCTTCCTACTGCTACTCCTTTCCTATTGAAATGTGGGAGAAGTCATGGGCTGTGCGCTTGAATACGGGGAGATGGCCGGAGTGAAGCATAGCTGGGGGCTGAATTAGAGAGAAAAGGTATTTCCTCTTGGCTTAGTGGGCTTTTTTGTTTGGTTGGTTTTGTGGGACTAGAATAAGGAAGTTGTATTCCATTATGTCACACTGTAATACTAGGAACTAAAAATGTCAGACGGGTTTTTTTTCCACCTGGGCAAGTTTTTCATTTTGGGGTATTAGCAACACTCAGAAGAAAAACAGATGTAGAAACACCACGTATCATGAAGATAAATAATCTGCTTGTGGTGAGTCTTACCTGAATCCGAAACATTCTCCTAAAAGGTTTGCAAGAGTTCCTTACAAAACCATTCTGTAAAGTGTGCATTTCACACAAGGGAAGGGGCAGAGGGAAAAAAACCAACTTCCCTAGTCATCAGCCAAATGCACATGGATAATTTTGACCTGATCTGAAAATAAGTTGCACTTAAGTCTCTTATTCATAACACAGCAAAACTTGAAGGTGAAAGAGGTGCTGTGTAGAATAAATGTTTCCTTATAGTACCGAACAGCAAAGTCTGAGTTAAGCTGAACCTGATCTGTGTAGGTAAGTGGCATGAACCTTAACCAGCCCTTTCATAGTGCCACTAGCTACAATTTTTAGCACAGAAGTTGAGGCCAAGCACAGGGGGGGGAAACGTGACATGGCATACATGAAAAATGAATAAAATATGTTGCAATCATTTCTTACTCAACTTTCTCATTCGTTAAGCATTCAAATGAAAAGAGGCCTGGAGACTATGCATAAAACCAGAAAATCTGCTCAGATTGCAAGAAATGACTCAGGTGCGAGGGGATATAGGAAGATATCCACTTGGATATCACTCCATCAAGGTAGTAAATATATAACTTACAGAAAGCAATTGTTGGTTTAAAAGAAACAAAACAAAACAAAACAACAACGAAACACACAACACACCAAACCTCTATTTCTACATCACTGCAGAGTGATTAAGCTCAGACAATGCATGTGTGTCCCCCCGTGGCTTATGCTCCAAAAACTAACGTGCAATTGGGCAGCTAAGCCCAGTTTGAACAGGAATAGGAGAAATACAGAAGTGTGTGTTTTGACTTCATTGCCTAAGCTCGATGCAAGAAGCTGAAGTTCCTGCTTTGCTTATGGAAGGCTACTATATTACGAAGTGATATCTGCAACAGGGTTGTCAGTTAGCCATGCCTGTAGAATCTGAAATTACCGATTTTGCTTGTGTATGAGTCATTAGGCTGCGCTTCAGACTCTCATAGGAGATGACTAATCTAACTCATAGGCAAACAAACCCAACAATTTTCTCTGATCCAGTGGCAGACAGTATGTATTTAGTTAGGTAAGTTACACAGCTGAGCTTCTATTTCCTGAAGATAAATCGTGCTGCAAAGTTTATAACGGAAATGTAAGCAACATGCTTAGAGAAAATTTTAGAATATTCGCTTTACTTACAGTGTTTACATGCTTCTACTCTATAACCTATGATAAGAAAACAAAAAATATTAGCAGATTCACATATACTTGGAAGGTACCTAATGTTGCTGGCTAGGACTTAATAATATGCAAGAAGAAACAAAACTGTCTTTAAATGACACACAAATAAAAGGAATAGTATTAGGGTTCATAACATCTTCAAGTAATGCCTCCAGATTGCTGGCACCTAGCTAACTAAATCCAAAATTATTTTCTTTGTGAACAAATGTCATTGACTACTAAGTGGTTTTATTCTCAAGTGCTAGGAACTTCAAGGGTTTAAAAATAAGTGAAATGATTAATTGATGCATTTTAGTCTTACTTTCGGTGATTTTTACTCTGTATTTAAGTTTTATTGCCTGAATAGCAAAACATCAACACTGGAAAATTCAACAAGCTCTTAGTTCTGTAATTCCACCTGCCTGTGTTCTTCAAGAGTATTTACTTTATTCTTTTCACCTGGGAATTTTCATGAAAAAGTGTGATTATCACACTGCTACTCACTCTTTATAATGGTTATCATGTTTTAGAGGACATACAATAGCACTCATTCTCCTTGTGTTTGCACTATACAAAATGCCATCCTCCTCCTCAAAGAACTGATCTGAGTGTAACACAGGAGAAAACACAGAGTGAACTGGGGAAGGGAACCAAGAAAGGCATGTTGTGGTGTCTGTGAGCGTGACTGCTGTAATCCCTGCAAGCAGCAGGCAAAGGAAAATCTACTTTAAAAATTGCTTCCTCGCCTCCTTACTGTTTCAGAGCACACCTAGAAGATACGATGGTAAAAATATCAATGAGCAGTTTCACCTCATGATCATTTGTGCTCCCACCACCGATTACGAGAGCAACAGCAGAACTACACAAGAGGTCTTCGGCCAACAAAGTCCTAAATTGGTAGCAGTATCTCAAACATAACATAAAAGACTCGTAATGTTAGGGCCTAGAAGATAACACAGATCTGTCTTATCACAATGTTATTATGACAAATGACCAGTGTGCTTCTGGGACCAAATTGCTTTTATCTACACAGTCCTTTGTTCTTTTTTTTTTTTTTTTTTTAAAGCTTACTAATTTTTATATATATATAAAATAATTTTAAAAAAACAGGCTTATTCATGTTCCTTTCGCTATCGGTACTGTAACTCCAGCTGAAATCAATAACAGCAGGGTACAAGTTCTGTGAGATTTATTGAGATTCCCAGAGCCATAGCCAAGAATAACATTAAACTTAGCCCATCTAATGAGAGCTATACTAAACATCAGTAATGAAGATGCACACTGGGCAGACAGAAAGAAGGTTTCCTGGCAAAGAGTGAATCACAGAACAACTGTCTCTGTGTGTTCCAGAAATAGACAAAATAGGGGATTTACTAATACCAGTGATTTTCATTTCAACTGTCTTATCACAAAACCAATGAAACTAGAGTTGCTATAAAGCTCTTCTAAAAATCAACAGGTTTCAAGAGAATGAGACAAATCTACAGTTCTGTGACTGCTTTACAATAGACCTTTGAGTCTAGGTCCATAAATTCTTGATCCCAGCATCACATGGTCATTCAAGAAGTTGAATTACACATTCTTTATGAAGTGTTAAAAACACAAAACAAATAGCTGTTGAAGCTTGTATCTTAGCTCAACTCTCCTTTTAAAATGTCAAATACTCAGCAGAAAGTTTAAATTAGAGCTATAGTTGGCACAGATATAGATGACACGTGAAAGTACTGAAGTACCTAAGACTTCCCAAGACAAGTACTCATCTTAATTGCTTCTATATTGCCTTTTTAATAAATAAAATAAAAATCAGTAGATCACATAGTATTGATATGCAGTTAGAGATGCATGTCTCTAAGTACCCTAAACTATGTCATTTCATATTTCTTTTTATTTTTTAACTTTATGATGTTCATTTGTTTGCCTGACGTTCTACTCCAGATCTGCTTTGGCTGACAGTGCTCATTCCCCCAGCACTGAAAACACGACTGATATTTTTGCTTGTCCCTGCGCTCCGTAGTTACTTAAGAAAAAATGCACTAGACATTTCTTTATCAGTAACAAATGAAACAAATGATCAGAAACAGGGCTAACAGAAATCAAAATTAGTAGTAAATATGTTATTTTTGCATTTTTTATGACTTTCTTGGAAGGGAAGTACTGAATGGTCCAAAGAATCTTCTACTTAACTAGTATTGAAATCCATTTTGAATCCTATGTGCCTCCTGCTCATGAACAATCAGAATATTTCTAGGAATACTTCCAATGTCACTTTCCAGGAGTTTCACACGTCACATGAGCCCAATGCCATTCATTTGAATCATTCAACTTTTATGGCTTGTATAGGAGTCAACTCAAGTGACAGAGGGACAGTATTTTCAAGGAACCAACTTGGGTATTTTTCCATGTTCTCCTGTAAGCAAGTTTGCTTTGCAGCAAAATTTCAGTTGAGTATTTTCAGAGTTTACAGGTATTTTACATCAATGAATTCATTTTTTCATGCTACAGGAAAACAGAAGCAGCTACCATAATAATGGTCAAGACTGACTACTAGAAGGAACTGTTTTAGAACAATCGCATAGCACACTATTTAAATCAAATGAGCATCTATTAACGTAAGTTGTATACAATTTACAATGTACAATGGTGTTCCTGCTGCTTATACAAATTCCCTAGGATTTGGATAAGAATTTCAACTTACCTTAACTGATTTTTAAATGGTCAGATATTCTTAAAATATGAAACTATTTTTTTACAGTGTAGAGGGGAAAAAAGATAAATTTAGAGGAGAACAAGATCTAAGCCTCTATCTCACAAAGCAAATGCTGATACCTAGAACCGTTCAAAATATTTTAAAACTGTACTCAGGTAGAAGTTTGGCTCTGCAAAATGGATAACATGGGAATGCAAAATTTATCTTTAACTAGATTTAACGCAATCATTCCTAGATGAGAACATTTTTACATTTTTGCTTAAGTTTTCTGACTTTGTTTCTCATTAAGTGAGGAATGAGTAAACACAAAGAGAAAGCATAAGGATCTTGGTACAAATAAGTATAAACTCATAAACATCTATAGCATGTACAATAATCAGTGACGACTAATGCTGTTAGCTGAAGAATTTTTTGATATCATACAGAAGCGCAGATGTACTAAAAAACATTTCACATGTAAATGTTTGCTCACAAACAAAATCAGCTCAACACAACACAGAATTCCCACTTCAAATGCTCAGATGTTTAAATTAAGTGGTGTCATTGCATTACAAGGTAGAAAAAAAAATCATTTATTTAGAGGGCTGCAATCTCCCTTGCTTCTCAGGTGTCTATACTGAATTTTTAGAATGCTCAAACTATTTGGTCACATCTAGTATACAATACACAAAAGTACTTTTCCAAATTTCTAATTTTACCTCTTTCAGGCATAAAAAGAATTTTTTACTGTTCCATGTTTTTTTGTAGCTTTCCTCTTGTGGTTCCACAATTCAGGATACCAGGTCTGTAAAACTTTGGATTAATCACCAAGAAGTTCAATACCCACCACAGTTACCACCATTAAGTTTAATTAGGATCAAGTATAAGTATACAACCATAATTCTGTTTTATGGACCAGAATACACACTATGGAGTTACCATGTAGTCTGCCATAAAGTGGCCTAGATAGTAGTCCATATAATATCGAGGCAGCAGGCACAAAGTGAGCACACAAAAATACACATACAAACCACACAAAACTTAAGCAAATAGGGCAACACTTACAAAATAACTTTTAGTGTCATTCATACAATTCTTCTGACCCCACATAAGAAGCTATTAGATCACTAAACATGAAATCATTTCCATCACATCAGATGAAAACCGTATAGTTTACAGAATTAAATAGATTTGTGGGCGCATGTGTTACGCTTTAAACCTCATAGCTACTTTGCTTTGCCTGGGTCACCACATTCTTCTCTCCTGTGTCAAGTGCTTTCACATTTCCTATCATACTGCATTTAAAAGTGCCAACGCTTTTACTGAAAGCAGAAAGCCGCCTTGAAAAAGTGAGATCCTCTTTAGCAAATACAGCAAGTCGTGCAACAAATTGCATTTGGTATTTAAAAACTACATTCATATTAATTCTCCATCCCTCACCCAATATTTTCACATTCCACCTTCCACAAGTCCCCTGTTCCTAGCATTCCCTTTGGGAGATCATGAAATACTGTGGATAATTACAGTCATTTTCTACACATTTACAAAAGCATTTTTTACTGCTATTTATAATGCTGTTTGGCCTCCAAACACTAATGCAAAACAAACATTAACAGTTATTAAATGGAGAAACAGGGGTATTATTTAGGACTACTTTTATGGTATTTTACTTACCACGATGTAAGCCTTCAGTCCAACCATTGCACATATTCTTCTCAGAGCCGAAACACTCTTACAGCTCTTCTAGTAAGCATCAGACTAGGATACTCTCGGTGATATTTACAGATGATTTCTCTTCGAGCATCCCTAAAGACTGAAGGAGGAAAACAAACAATATTTAGAGCTGATACAGAAAAATCCTAAAAAATCCCCAAAGACTGCTGAAGTAATCAAGTAAATATTCCATTCTAATTTCAAGCTATTGCATATTTTATTCAAAAGTTATCCATTGTCCGGGTCAGTTCAGGAGATAATATGCCTTGCTATAACAGCTATTATCAACAAAGCATGGACTGATTACACTTAGCAGATAGCTGAAGAGCTTTGTCAACAAGCTTTTCGGCCTCTAATGACCATTGCTAAACATCCAACAAGAGATGATCATTTCTTCAAGTTCTCACAAAATTATTTGTTCAGAAGAACAATATCAGAAGTGCTGAAGGATAGCACGTCCATTCCATAATAAGCAATTTACATGCAAGATACGGTTTATGTCAGCTCAAACCCAAATCTGACACAGCTTCGTGGAACAAAACACTTCTGAAAAAGTTTTTTTCCTTTTTTTTTTTTTTCCTTTTTTTTTTTTTTGTTTGTTTGTTGTTTTTTTTTTTTTGTTTTATTTGTGTGTGTTTTTCCTCTCCATGTGGTTAGCATTTTTGTTTCAATTAATCTTTTAGATGCAGCCTTCCATCCCTCGGCTGTACTGTGTTCCACAGCAGCCAGGCCCACCACAGAACGTTGCACACAGTGGTTGCACTATCTACAGGAAGCTGCAAAGCGGAGATACTCACTTGTACAAATCTATTTCAGGTCTGTGCCATGCTTTACCTCCCTCCTCCCTCCCAAGAGGAATTTAACATCAGTGATGGGTCCCACTGACACCTCCTCTGGGTTGTAGGCCCAAAGATTTATGACAAAATCAGAAGATACTTGAAAGCTTTCATTGTATATGTGGTCTGTGGAGATGCTGCCGTTAAATGGCTTTGCTTTCATGTCTGATTTTACTGCACACATGGCAGTAACATCCAAAACCACCCCCCAAAGGTGTGTACACAAATCACTGATATGATGCTGGAAAGGATAAGTTACTGTATTCACAAGAATGCTTCAACATGATAGCAAAACAAGTCTGATTTGGCAGTCTGATTTTTTGATCTCAGCTGGAAAGAACCTGAAGTATGGCTAGGATCTTTTCTTCTCCTCACAAGAAACAACTGACAACTACACCCATACCATCTAGAAAAAGAAGTCACATTTCTAGCTGTAATAAATAAATAATCTCTCTCTTCAAAGTGTAGATTTCTTACATCAAACATGCAAGAGCCTTCTGCTCCACAACCCCCAGCAGCAGCTCCAGTAGGTTACTGTGACTCGTCAATGAGCAGGCAGACATCTGTTTAAATAGCAAGCTCAGGAGACAATGGTCCCTCCTAATGTATTTTTTACTTCGATTTTCCATGGCACCCATAAACAAACATTATTGGAAGAATTCTAGTATTACATGGCATAGAACAGCACAGCTTCTTCAGAGTTTTTTGAACATTCAAATACATTATTGTGAGACCTGCTCCTCAAGACTTTTTTTTTTGAGAAAATTGTACTTTTTTTGAGAAAATTGATAGCAAGTGGTATCAGAACATGAAAACATGTAATAGTACTTGTGTGGGAACAAAATGTTGGTTTTGAGTTACATTGCTTAAAGGGAAGGAGTGGGGTATTGAAATATGCTTGCAGTGGTAAGAAAGCTTAGCAGACGACCTTGTAAAATGCAGACAACCAGACTCCTTAGAGCAACTAGGCAAAAATCACGGTGTCAAGTCAGATAAGTGAAGAACCATGACCACTTCAAGGAGTAAAAAAGTCAAAAGAAATTTGAAAGATAACAGGCCGGCAACTGAAGGCCGTGTATTGTCTGTGAAGCATCGGATAGGTTGTGAACCTGGATTTCCCAGTCAATGGGGAAACAGGAGGGTCCCAGCTGTAGAGAAATAAAGTATATAAACTGTACTGTGTGACTGGTAGGCTCCTGCTTGTGGGACGCCCGCCATTGCAATTGCAAATATACTTGCTGCTTCACTGAGATCCTCGCCTGAGCCTCTGTTATCGACAGAGTGTTTCTCACATTTGGATTTCATTTGTCTTTGAAACTGGTTTCTGAACTCCTGTTCTTACTCAGACTTTGTCATTTTGACCTTCCTGTCTTTTGATGGTATTGGGCAAGACCAAGAGAGAAAGCTCATGAACTCTTGTAAAATTAAGCTTTCTTCACAGAGCAGGTTTTCAGATCCAATCCTGTCAGCCTTTATATCAATTCCGTGACTTCACATGAGCTTTCGGTCAAATGTCAAGTGACAAAATGTATTTACTGCTTATGCAGATGTCTTTTTTTCTTATCACTATCTGGTTCCCAGTACTGGAGTATTCCTTACCTTCAATCAGATTAAAAGCATACTTGTAAGAACTCATTTTGTATCTTCAAGCCTTTTTGTCAATCATCCCATCACAGCTAAAAAAAAATCACAGAATCATCTATGATTGTGCAGTGGGTTGCACAACTTTAGCCCATTCCCCCTCGTCCTGTCACCAGGCACGTGGGAGAACAGACCAACCCCCACCTCGCTACAGCCTCCTTTCAGGTACCTGTAGAGTGCAATAAGGTCGCCCCTGAGCCTCCTCTTCTCCAGGATGAACAGTCCCAGCTCCCTCAGCCACTCCTCGTAAGACTTGTTCTCCAGAGCCCTCACCAGCTTCGTTGCCCAAATATATCTGATTACAATTTCAAGTCCTGTATTGGTGTTGACCCTCTCATTTGCTTTAAATGCTTTTAATTTTTTTTAATTATTTTTTTTTTTAATTTTTCTTTTAATTTCAGAACACTTTCCTTGTCATGAAAAATACCTTGTACATTACTGAGTATAAATAATAAAGGTTAAGAGACAGCTGGAAATTAAGTGCTAGGTGGTAAATTGACACATCCGAAGTGCACCATCACTATGCTAACTGCTGTGCAATTTGCATATAGAATGAATAAGCCTGAAAAGACAACAGCGGTTTATTAATTTAATGTAATCTGCCTGAAAATGAGGAAAGCATAGGTAAATATTTGTATGTGGGATGTCAGTTGTCTCTTTTACTCTGTCATTACACACTGTTGTTTAGTTTGTATCTAAATGACCTGCTATACTGGAATCCAGTTCTGTACCAAGCCTCAATAATAGAAATTATGTCTTCAAAAACATTTTATGGTTCCGTTTGTGCAAGGATGCGACCTGTTAGTATGGCACATGAGAGATGAGATGGAAGACAAAGGCAATTAAAGAATTAGTTATCTAACTCCACTATTCTACAGATAGCGGTAGTTCTTCCTTTCGAATTATTTTTTTATTGTTCTTGCTTTGAAATAAAATAAGCTATGCTTGAACTGACAACTACACAACCACTATGTGGTTGGTGGCAATGTCAGGAGATCGAAAGGAAGCCTCAAACCGTTTAGGTTGAATTCACTCAAAAAGAGACCAACAAACACCTGATCCGCATTCTGCGTGCACTTTCTGGTTTTTAGATATTTTCAAACACCAGCTTTCAAACTTCAAACGTATTTTTACATGCAAATACTTAGGCCAAACATCAAAACACTTGGCTTACAGGGACAGGCATAGACAAAATCTAAATGTCTCACTCTCAGGTTAGTGGCAACCCTGTTAGATGGCCCAACTAATTCTCACCTGAGTTGGCACAAGCCCTTGTCTAGTCCACTCTAAAAACTGTATCTATATTAAATGCATTTTTTTTCCCCACCAAATCTTTAGAGCATGACATTACAGACAAAAAATCCCATATAGTCATGGACTCCACTTCCTCACGGATACCATTTTCACACTTTCTAACTACTGCACCGTCATCTCGTGCATTTGCATTGCAAAGAGCACCTTGAGCTAGGCTGACGGATGCAAGAGACGAAGCTAGATTTAATTAAGACTACTAATGAATAAAACATGCCTGTATCAGTGGGACTGAGGCTTTCCTAAAAGTTTTGCTGAAAGAACAGCCCTTTAATGTAGAAGGCCGCTTCTGACTGCTAACGACAATGTCTTACATACTGTCATTAAAAAACAAACTGTAAAAAACAAAAAACTGGCACAAAGTTATGATCAATACGTGAGCTTTATTACTTTACTAAACTAGTTTTATTAAAAACGTGCACTGCCACGATGTCAGCAAGTGGGAGTACTCTGTACAGGATTTTCAAATACACTCAGTTGAACTGCTTGATGCTGTTCTATGTTATACCAAATTCCATCAGCTTCTGTGTGAATAATGGGGAACAATTCCCCAAGTGTTACTCAAATTCATTTCTTGGGGTTGCTACTGACTCCTGTGACCATGCACAAGCCGGTACCCCCTGTACCTTGTGCCATCCAGCTGTTAAAAGGGTTATAAAATTATCTGTTTGAGGCTGTTGGCTCAGCTGTGGAGTTGGTTAAGGGACATTCTACAGGAGTTAAGAAACACAAAATTACTTTAGAAGATTTTCTGTATCTTTTACAGAAAACTTCAAATGCCCATGCCTCCAGGTTGGGAAATTCTGTACTGACAGACCTAAGATTTAGAAGAGAAAAAACGAACAACTCTGCAACTGCCTGGCATTATCCCCACAGCTTCAATGGATGCAACCTAGGTCAGCACAAAGCAGCTGAAATTTTGAAATAAGTATTATTTTAAGTCCCCCTCTCTCACAAAGATCCTGATGACAAAAGATGTGTTAGAAATCCTGACATTCTTGGGTTGAAAGCCCACCTGCAGTTGCTACATTGCTAAAGCGAAGCTTTTGTAAAAGAAGAAAAAAAAATCTGGTTTTCCCTTTCTGTTTTAGGTAAGAAAAACTACCAGAACAGATGGGTAATATCCACAGGAAAAATGTCTTCCAAGTACCTAATGATTTTGCAACCACAAAATAAATTTATGATGAAACTAGCCATTTTTCTGGGGAAAACAAACAAACAGAGCAGGTAAGTTTGCTTTTAGGACAGCTCTAAAAGTTGCATCTTTGCTTGTTTCTGATGATAACAAAGTACAATACTCCAAGACAAATTCTGAATAAAGCTAGAACATTTTATTAAACAGAAAATAATGGCCAGGAAAAGCAAACCAAACTAACAAACTAACACAGAAAAAAAGGAAGACCTTACATGCTGCCTCTAGAATAAGGAAGAAAACTTCCTAATTCATCTGCCTACATGACTCATTGGAAATCCTTAATACAGTGAGGCAAATCATCGGAAAACACAAGAGTGGCCACAAGCAGGTAACTTAAAGACAGAAGGCAGAATGAAAATGTGATAGAGGAGGTGCACTCTTGGGTAACACAGATAAACTTTATTACAAGCTTTGTTAGCTTTTATTTGCTTTGATGTGTAGTAGGAAATCTCATTTTTAACATCTCATTATGCTTTCTGTATCATTGCATAAGCAAAGCTAATGCCTTCTTTTTCCTGATAAGGAACAAGCTATGTAATTCAACCTTCTTAGAGATGGGGGGAAACATGAGTAAATGTAAGGAAGGAAGGTTTGGATTTTCCTTCTAACACAGACTATTTTCACAGAGATTAATAAATGCTGCAAGGTTTGCCAGGAGAGATTTCTGTACTAATGTATTCTAAATTTTGTTTCAAAATGCAAACAATTTTATCTTATGGATTCAATATTATTTATTAATTGCTCTGAGAAGAGCTGTTGAGCTCCTAAGATGCTTCGTGACAGGGGTGTTAATAATTCTTTCATGACAAAGTTTGTAATTCAGAAATTCCAAGCCTATATTCAGTAACTAGCCAGACCCAAGATGTTAATAAACTCTTTAAATAAAGGATGTGATATAGTGTGAATCTTAAAAAATAAATTTCCTTCACACTACGTGAAATGAATACTTATACTAGTGGATTCGGATTTTTCTGACTTTTCTCCGCTAGGGACACAAATTAATCACCCCTCTTCGTGTCCTACCCTGAGACACTTTGAGAATTCCATAAAACGCTCTCAGGCATTCACCGTGAGTGTCACATCATAAGGCTGCACATCCAGAATGTTGCTGCGGAGATCAGCCTGTTAATCTGCCCCTTAGCTTCTATTATCACTCTTTCACAGGCTGACAACAATTAGGCTGGTAGCAAGTTAATGAATATAATCCCATTGCTTCTTTAACAATGGCTGGTCTGTCTGTTTTGTTTTTGCTTGCTTGTCTTATACCTCAAATTCCAAGCTGTTAGGGATAAGAATTATGTTTACATTTTCAGGGCATACTAATCCATAACGAGGGCCCTGAACTCTACACGAATAAAACATGACAGATGTTTCTAGTTTGGAAATAGTAGAAATCAAAGTTCTTGATGCTTTGGTGGGCAACATACACCACCCCTGAGAGCACACGGTATACTGATGGGTGGGACCAAGTTTTAAGTGATTAGCACAGCATGCATAGGTATGAACTGACTTCCTCATACTAAGTTAAGAGACAGATTTACAAGATATGTTAGATTTGTGTATCATAGAGGAGTAACTACATATTGACGCAAAACAAGCTTTTTTTTTAATTGTTGGACTAAGCCAGCAAGTGGACCAACTACAGGTGGTGCAGGTCACCTGCTGCCCACCCCAGCCTCCATCTCCTGGCACGTACAGATCTCCAGAGCACGCAACCCACTCTGGAAAGTGCAGGAAGGGAGAGCAGCTGAGAAGCACAAATAGGTCCTGCTTCTAGTTTACTTCTCCTCTGGGGTCTTAGCCAAGGAAGGTAGCTAAACATACCACCTAGAGTTCTAAAGACTTCTGTCTCTTTTTCTCAAAACTCCAGGTGCATTTAGTTTCCCTTGGTACTTACGAGGATGGTCTTTGGACATGCTTCAGGGCTCAGTAGCCTGTTCCATAAAAGCTCCTCCCCAGAATCAAACAGCACCAAACATTCCTACTAAGAATGACAATCAATCTACCCAAAATTAGAACAGCTTTCAAGAAATGAACAAAAACAAGCCCCCTAACACACACTTCAAAGGAAACCACAAAAATGGAGTTAGAAGAGCTGACACATTCAATATAACAACTGGGAGAGAAATAGGGAAATGTGAAATCTTAGTTTTGTAATGACAGAAAGGTTCAAGCATAATTTGCTTTTAGAGAACAAGAACTGTGGAGGTTCTCCTCTAAATGACTTTCACTAACACACGGTTAATAAGAGTCTGCAAGTATCAGCAAGAAGAGAAAAGGCAGGAGGGCTACAGGAAAGGGGAAGGACTATTTCCCAAGGGAAAATGACACAGCTTCACTAGCACAACTGTATTCTCTTTTCCTGTCCATGCAGTTTAACCAGAAGAATAGACACCTTTCCATTTCTTTTTTAAAGGCCATAGAAAGAGGATGAATCTATATAATATGCTGCAAAAATTATTCCAACAATAATCACTAAATTTTCAAGGCTTTCCTTTCAGTTTACTGCTAGTTTTCTAGTTTCTATACCACATAGCCAGAGGAAGACAGATGTACGTACATATTCTTTCAAAGTCTGCATGTCAAAGTTTAAAAACTAAGTAAGATATTAATGTGGAGAGTGTCAACAACTCAAGACATGAACTACTGAAGTTAAATGATTGAAAGACTGAAACAAAATCAAGCTACGCTGGGAAAGCTGAGTTTGTTTCTGTAACCCAGACACCTTTCCCTGTATAATCCTGCCACACACTATGTTCCTAGCTTGCTGTCACTATAAAGTTTATGATTATAGATTGCTGGGGATACCGAGAAGCACATAAGGACAATTTATCTATGATGGCATGCTGTATTAGTAAATATCCAGGTTACATCAGTTAGACAAATGGGAGGATTCAAAGCTTAAGCTTTGAAAAATCTGCTTGTTTAATACTTCTTCCAGAAAGGATTGTTCATATTCCACGACATAAAAAGTTATAGGAGGCGAGGGAAAGCTAGTCAGTAAATGCATTTCTTTAGGAAACATGCTGCATGTAGACCCAGACAGTGCTTCTCCAAGGCAATGTTACCCAGCAGTGAAATGGCTTTCTACTACTTCCAAAAATTATCTTGACAGCATGCATTCTTTTTTCAGGATCTAAACAGGCAAGAACTGTTTTATTGTTTTATGTTAGTCATTTTAGTTATTTTATTATTGTTTCCACACGAAGTGCAATCTATTTTTAGCCTAAAAATTATACTCCACCAATGGATGTTAAACTTGGCCTCTTTTCGTAATGAAATCATATATATTACACTAAAAAAGAGCCAACATGTTTCAGATTCATTGTTGATCAATGACATCCCATTCTCATATAATTATTTTTAAGATGCAGCAAAAGAAAAGCCTTTCAAAATAAACAATCAAGTTTAAATAAGTTATAACTTGACCTGAACATTTTCTTATTCCAATTCTCATCAAAACCATGAGAGCCGAGTCAGTGTAAGATTTGTAGGAACCACCCCGCAGAAACAGGAAAATGCCAAGAGCGGAAGAGGCGAGTATTCTAACATAAACCGCAAAACCACATCACAGACATCCTCCACCCCAGGCTGCAGTTAATCTCTCTGTGTGGAGGTCCATACACATGGATATTTACTGGCATCTATATATCTATCTATGTAGCTGTACATATCTGTGTGTGCAGTTGAGTGGCCTCTATCATCTACACAAGACGGCCTCGACTGATGGATTCGTGAGTGGTTTTTGGTCGGCAAAAGTAGTTTTCAGGGAAACTGCACATGAAGTTAGGATGTTTACTATACTACTGTTCCAGGTAATTCTGTAAAGCTTTGCTCTATCCACTTGCCTTCTCTGTGCCTCTGTTTAGGCATCTAGAAAAGTTAGAAAACAGCATACGCTTCCCTAGTATATTAGAAGGTGGAATGCTCAGACTGTGCAAAACAGAAAGTCACAGTCTTTGCTCACACAGTGAGTAGCTAATGGTTAGCGAAGTCAGACCCCTTCCCCAGTCAACTGGCCTCTCCTGGAAGTATTTACCCTTTAAACTGAGGCAACAGCAGCACTTCCAGTTTTAGTAAAATATACTCTGCAGAACAACATATCTATCCTCAATGTCACTGTTAACATATATCCAAAAATACTCTAGTTATCCTTGAAGGTTTCAATTTTCTCCTATACAGATTTATTCATTCATGGGTTCTGTCATTCTCTGATAATGGGAACACTATACCTTTATAGTTTTATTTTAATATCCTATTTCTTCTTCTCCAGTTTGCTTTGTGACATTTCTACAACAGTTATTTTACTGTACAAAAATGGGAAGTTGTTTTTATGCATATTCTCAGCGAATTCCACTGAGAATTGATGTTTTGGTTTTACTATGAAAATATCATTAGTTAAGCTTGTTGTCTCCACTGGAAGCACAACTGAGTATCCAATAGAAGTCTTTAGAAAAATCTATGGGGAACATGTATGCTAGTATATCTCATACAAAAATTGAAAAGCATTCTTTGCTTTAAACAAAAAAGAACACTTTTTAAAGTTTTGGTGTATGGAAGATACAGAGTGACAAGCGGATACAGGGTATAGATGAACTATATAGATGGTTTTCAGCACTGACAAGGACATTGCACAGAGCCAAAAGTGGCCGCCTGTTTTACCAACACCAGTTCACAAACCCAATATTTAAGTAGCCTGAATAAACCGTTTGGTTACACATTGATTTAGCCATTCTTCTGTGCGGGCAAATAAGTTTGTGAAAATGAAGATACCTGAAACAGAGGCAGGAAACACATCAGGGTTTGCATCATTACAGGGGAAGAAATAATGGAGATTGAAATATGTATTAGCACAAAATATAAAAGTGTAGGAGTAGTTTTCATTAGTCATTGGGCATAACAATAAATGAGTGAGAATATACATATTGTGAGCAAATATGTGAATGAGAAAGAAACATGCCACACCGAACCAAAAGAACCTAGAGAGACCAACCCCTATAAATGAAGACTACCATACATTCAGTGAAGTTATTCTTAGCTTTCAGAAGAAAAACTTCAGAACCTCCTTCCATTATCAAACTTCCATTCTCTCCATGCTATTTGTTATGTATAGTTGCTAAAATCAAGTGAAGACCAGATACCAGAGGAATGGACTAGTTCTCAAAAGTGGGGGACAAAAAGTTGGCTAGAGGGGAAGACATAACTGAGGAAAAATGGCACAAAATAAATGATGCGTTGCATGCAGAAAGCAGGCTACATCTTTGCTACATGGTCAATTCTCTATTCTCTTTTAATCAGCCACTGTTAGTAGCTTGCTATGGTGAGAGAAAATTCCTGAAGACTGACAGAGATAGTATCAATGTTTGAAACAACCACTGTAAAAGACAGTAATAACTCAAATCTATAAACATGTGGGTTTGAACTCTCATGGACCAAAAACTTAATTTAAAAAGCTTCTTAAGAATATAATGGAAGAACAGCTGCAATGTGCAGCTTGATTAAGAATAGCAACATGGAGCAGATTAAAGCAAAAGACAAAACAATGAGCATGCTGCAGCACTGAACCATGTCTCAACCTCCATCACTGCCTACGCGTGATGGCAGGGATTGAAAATGACCCAAACTGTAGCACCTGGTATCTTGCATATTAAACTGCAACTGTCAAATTACCATTTTAAACATAGAAAGAGCACATTTTCAGAAGCAACTCATCTTTGTGATCTGTAATTTACAGCACCCATTACGGCTGACTCAATTTGTTACACATTGTAAATGGGCTTACTTGGCTTACTCTAAGGTAATTTATTTACCAAAAAATGCCTTATATTATTTTGATGCGATGTACAACAAAGCCCCAAGCTGCCAAAGAGGAGAGGGGAAAGGGTAGGAAAAAGGGGGCTGCCGTGACTGCCCCACATAGGCACATCCACACGTTCCTGCTTACTCTGAAAATGAATACAAGTGTCACATTTGCAATATGGCCAAAGCCTTCCATGTAATGCGGAGCCTTAAGCACATTGTAGACTTGGGAACACTTTTCCTTGCAGTTGCACTTCTGCTTTCCTTCTGAGACTAATTATGACTGCTGCCTCAAGCTGCCCTGTCTCTTTCTCACTAGGCCCAGAATTAACCTTGAAAGGAGACTGTCCTTGTACCTCCAGGAAAGAAATCCACAGAAAGGTGAATCAGAAGGATCAATTAAGTGTTCAAAGAAGAAAGAGTGAGAAAAAGCTTATGCCATCTCATTCGATTGGGACTTTACTGGATCCATTTGATACATCACTTTTCATTCTTTTCCTTTCTCACCTGTTCTTAGGCAAATCTGCCTTCTGGACACTCCTCTCTCAACAGACATCTGTTTGTACACAAAGCCTTTCAAGTACTAGGACAAAAAAAGAAAAAAAAAAAAAAAAAGAAGGTGTCTTGCAATTATAGGCTCATACCCTCTCCTCCTGAGGCAAACACCTGAAAATGTCATCCAGAAACACAAGAAACTCATACAATCCTCCTTGTGGATCACTGTTTTAAAATCCACTCCTAACCAAAATGTGTGTATCGAAGACTACCATAAAGACATAAAGAAGAGGTGAAAAGAAACTCTCTAGCACCACTAGTGCAGAATCATTTTCATTGAATAGTACCTGATATGAAGAGCAGAAAACCAGTTCTAAGTATACCAGCAGAGCTACTTCTATTTCAGTCTTCTCTGCATCGAGGAGAGTATTTCCAGGTTTGAGGAAATCTTCAATTTTATTTCTCATCTGCAGCACAATGCCAGCTTTCATTGCTCATGTCCTGTTATGAAACAGAGTGGGACTGACACAATCCAACCTGCCTTGACAGAACCTGAGTTGTCATCTGTGAACTCGGTAAAAGCACTTTTCTTATGCTGCAGTGACACAGAACACTTCAACAAGCTATTTCAACAAGTTCAACATGATAGTTCTTCATAGATTCATTACATTTCTTTAAGATTCTGGTGGGCAAATTTCAGCTGATTTAATTGTATGAATTGGCTCATGATGATGAATGCTAAAACCAACCCAAATAGGAGGCAGTACTATTCTTCCTGGTAGCAAACAGCCATTTCAGTTTAGACAATTTTTGACACCTCATCAAAAGTGTGAGGTTCCAGAAAACTCAGCAAGCAGCATAGCAGCTCATGCCCTGTGAAACAGGGAAATCCCACCCCACTCTCCTGTGCAGTACCCCATTTTTATCGTGTGTTAAGTCAGAGCATTTTCAACTCTCCACACATCAATTTAGTCCAGCAAAAAAATCCATAACTACTGATTCAGGGAAGAGTCCAGCAGTCTCCGCTAGGTCTAGCATAAGGCTGAGTACTCAGCATGCAGCTGAACAGTCACAACGAAGAGAAGCACGTGGGTGCATGCAAGCATGCTCACAACTACATACACCCTTCTCGTAGCACTGCCTTAACCCAGTTGGGTTGGATCAGCCATCTGAGAAACCGCCACCGTAGCTTCAACCTTGACCTGTTGCCCAACTTAGTTCACTGCTTTGCTATACAGGTATTTTTGCCAGAACAACTGATGAAATGTAGCAGCCAAGGGAAGGGAAGAGAAAGATGTCTCTGGATGACAACACTGCTCTAAAGCACTGCCTTAAAAGCAGACGAGCGAGAAATTCCATTGCTCAGGGTAATCTTCACGAAGTATAATAAAAATTAAGAGAAAAGCATCAAAAAAAGGAAAACAGGCTTTAATAGGAAATGAGTGTTAGAAAAGAAACTCAGTAATGACAACCAGAATGGAAGGAACTGGAAAAAATGACGTAATTTGAGTAATTTGCAGGCATACTATTTTTTAAAAAAATTGCAAGTCATCATCTTTTTTGGTAATTCTCAGACACGTTGGCCCAAATCATTGTTATTTAAAAATATGTTTGACATTCTGAATGTGTCAATGTAACTAATTCTGTGGGACTCGGAGTGAGAAACAAAGTGAGAAACAATACTACTTTTGACTTCATGTAGAAGTTTAATGGCCTGGCCATCCATTTATTGTTTTGCAATATGGCTCAATGACGTATCTCAGTATGCTTCATTTAAAATCGAAGTCAGTCAACAGAGATCAGCTTTTCACATTTAGTTGCTGTCATGTTTTTCTCATTCTTGATGTGAACCACAAAACCTTGTCTGACTCCTAGCCTCATTGCATCAAAAGAAAATTTTGATCTCATTCCTTTGGGCTCTTGCTATTGAAATATTTGAAGCTAAAATAGTTTTTGCATGGCAATGTCCTCCAGAGCTCCTTTGTTATACCTAAAAAGGCTCAAACCAACTGATTGTTTTGGTAGAATATATTGGAAGACTTCAATGAACTGTTTTAGCACTCAGATCTGCTGAACATGGACGTTAAAATATTCAGTTCTAAAATATGTTTTGATATCAACCCGTAACACGCAACAATCTGGGAACCTACTAACAAATCACTGATTACATCAAACAGGAAACTACTTCTGGCATCTTTGGCTAGTGGTTGAGCTGGTCTTGGCATGCCACCTCCACATGTGGTCAGAACCCCTTTGCTACCTATGACCGGAAAGAACAAACCTTTCTTAATTTTACCTTAAACTAATATTTGTTTTCGTGACACAGTATCGGTAAATGGCTGATACAGAACAGAATAAAAATAGAATAGAATAAAGCAACCAAACAGAAAACTATTTAGGTGACAATGGCAATAGAAAGGGGAAGAACCTCAAGCCAAAGTCTCAATTCCCTAGTTGAATTTGGCCTTCAGTTTAAAACCAGGAAAGAAGAGCTGGAAGAAAGGACTATTCAGCAAAGGCAAGCATTTGCTTCTAACATAGGCAATAAGGCCTTTTCCTAATGTTATTTTTCTCCCTAGCAGTAACTGCAATCCCATATTATATGGCAGTCGTGGTTCGTAAGAATGGCAAATTTTATAATCCCATTAGAATCTCATAAATAGTCCCTGATCCAAGACATACAACATGAACAGAACTGAGAGCAATATATTCGGCTGGTAAAACACTAATCTATGGTAATTTTATCAATCCCAATAGATATCGTACTCCACTACGTCAACACAGGATTCTAGTAGCAGCTGGGAAAATTCAGGCTCAGTCCACAGTAACATACTACAAGCACTCCCATTCAGACTCCTTCCCTGTCACCAGTGCGCTGATTCTTAGTACACTGAGCTGTTCTTTGTGCTCATCCCACCTCTTCTTAGGATTTTTTTTTTTTTTAAGTCCTACTGTACTTCACATTATGCCAGAGGATACTGCATATAAATTACATCTCTGTGGTTCTATTCAGGTGTGAAAGAAATGATCTGTGATACTTTTCTAGAACTACAAGTTACATCTTCGATCATAAGATAGATTTCAGATTACTATTCCTTTTCATACATCTCTGCATTCAGGCATTTATCAAGTTAGCTTATTTCCAGTCCAAAAATCGAAGTGGAGACACTGAACAGCCTGAAAAGATAGATATTTTTCCTTTAAAGCCACCCAGTTTGGCACCAACCATTGAGTAGAATTTTTAGGTAACTTCCTAAACTGTTCCCATTGCAGCAATTACATATGATGCACGCGTTTTCGTATCAAGTAATTTCACCATTTCTCTCGGGCATTGGGAAGAATTTTTTTCCCCCCAAAAAGAGTAATTTTAAAGTCTGAAGATGATTACTTTGGTGTCACTTTGAGAAAGAGCACAACAGAACCACCGAATATTGAGTTTTTCAGAAGAACATTCTAACTAATTACGACTCTCCAGTGTAGCACTTACACTCTGCCTTCATACTGCTGTCTCACCTTAACACACAATCCTCACTTGACAAAACTCATCGAGGTCATAAGGGACCGTACAACATCATGATACTGCTGTGGATAACATTTAGGTGCATGACAGATCAGAAAGCTAAAACGAAAGGTCACAAAACCAATCCAGATTATAGTGCAGGAACGTTTAAATGACAAAAGGTTATGTCCTAGAAAAGGAACATTTCCTCAAATATTTGCTTCACAGTTTTACTTTTGTGTTCCAAATACTATTACTTCAAAGTAAAGAAATCAAATATTTAGACTGTGTGACAAATAAGCAAATTACATTATTGGACTTCATGATACAGCTAAAAAGTATACTATACACATAAGCATAACTTAATGATATCTTGATATATCAGTTCAACTGCTCTACTACTAGCATTAGCAGGATGTCTGACTTACTTTATATACATAATGGGTCAGTCAGTAAACTTTGGGGTTAATGAGAGAGTTTTTTTATGACCTAAATGAGCTTCAAGTACTTTTCCTTCGACATGTTCATACCTGTCACATCTGAATGTAGAGAACTTGAAGGGGGGTGCTAAAAATCATCTGATTCTCTTTTAAATATATCAGTGAGAACTTCTTACAGAGTTTCTTTTAAAAGCCACTGCTTTATTTTCTCCCTTATTTTTTCAGCTTTGAAGGGTAAAATGAGCAGTCAAGAAACATACTGAATGGAACTAACCCAGCTGAAATCCAAAACAACCCTTCAAGTTGAAAGAATAATTTTTAAAAGATTAATTCAATCTTCTTTTTACTGTACCACACCTACCCCTCACTATGAAAAATTCTTAAATTGGGACATTTATTACCAAGTAATATCCTACCGTTAAGGCAGCTTTTCTTCCTCTGAGTCATTTAAGGTTTCACCAGCAAAACCCCGTGCATGTATGTTCACAAAGGAAAATTGACATTTTCTGCCCACAATGCAGACGCTATAGATTTTGAGAGAACTCATTGCAGAGAGGCCCCTAGAGCTAGCATACAAATCTCAAAAAGTATCTGAAGAGAAAGGCACCATTAATATTAATATGCTTCCAGACAGCCAAAGATTTTTTGTTTAATATAGGTTTGTTCTCTTGTAAAAAGCTTTTATTCAAATAAAACATGAGAAAAGTAAATTTGTTTGTGTTTCTATTTTTCTTTTCTTAGAAGGACAATGCATACCTCCAACTGCTTAAAAGCTTATCGATCATCAGTAGACCACATATTAACATCTTTACTATAGCAATCCAGAGGAAAAAATATTTCATGGATTCTGCACATTAAAAGTTTAAAAGCATACTAGATAGAATTGAAAGCTTAAGTTACAATAGAAGGGGATCGAATGCCTTTAACAAAATGACTGGGAAGCATTAACAACGAGACTTGTACTTAGTTTTCGCTATAAATAAATAATAAAAAAAAAGAGCAGCTCATTATTAGGCATCATTCCTTTAGTTATCATAACTCTGGTATTACATAGCCAGAGGGGAAACAGGTTTAGAAATCATTTCATATGCAGTACTCAGGCCAGGAATTGTTCTGAATGTGACAGGACAAAATAGAGGTTACATCAATTCCAGAAAGTGAACTCCAGCCTGAAGATATTGTAACTCACAGTGAGAGGATATAGAGTTTGAACAAACTTGTATCATTTGAGTGCCTTGTATCACAATTTGTAGAACAAACAAAACAGTGAGTGACAGTATGCAAGAGAAACAGGGTTTATGCATGTGGAACCCAACTAAAATCACTGAAGTAGTTTCAGACTACTGCATTTGTATATATGATATATATTTAGACCTGGTGAACTGAAATGGAAAAGGAAATTATTCCTTAGTTGAAGAAATTCCTTCAACTCTTTCACTCCCCTACAGCAGAGATGCTGTTAAAATATGTAGTGACATTTATAGCTCACCCAAGATTAATTAAAGCATCAGGAAATAAAACTCCAAAATTAGTCCTGGAAAAGCTGCAGGTGCCAAAATGCAATTTGCATACTGAGGGGATGGAATATTTTAAAATTAAATATCATTATGGATCATCTACAAGAAGATAAGAGGAAAAATATACAGTAAACTCCCTCAGTGCTCCCCCCCCCCCCCAACAGCAGCAAAAAACCACCTCATCAAACATCAGCAAAAAGATAACTACAACACAGATGATGATAGCTTTGTTAACCTTCTCATGGCACTCCAACAGCAATAACATACCGCTAGCAGAAGCCACCAAACCTAGGGAGCTAACAGCCTTCCTGAAGTTACTGCACTCTCTCTCTTGTTTTTATTACTTAATTTTCTCTACAACACTAATTCTAGCTGTTTCTTAAATTGTGAAGGATTTTAGAAAAACATCTCTACCTCTCCTGGTCAAAGAGACAAAAGACGCATCAGCCAAATAAATACCTGCAGTATGCTTGCTTCTTTTCTGTGCCTGCACTCATTTGGAAAGCTGTGGCTTGCACTCAGATCCGTAGCATTCATGAAAACTCCACAGAATCGTCTAGGTTGGAAGAGACAAACAAGAAGAACTTACTCTTCTGCAGTTACTCTTTAGGAAGTGACAACAGACATTGTAGGAAATACAGAGGACAGTCTCTTAACAACATATTTTCAATATCAGAACATAACAAATCAGTTTAATGAGATTTTATGCATAATTGTCTTCTATGCATAATTGTCAAGTAATTGCCATAATTACCTTGACAAAATCTTATATAAGCCCAACATTTTCTTATTATTTAGAATTTTTATTTATTTTTTAATAGGATCACAAGCTAGATGGAGGGCTCACATAGCAAAAGACACAGCTTTATATTCATATGGCACATCTGACAAGTTTACACACTCGGAGACACTAAATTCTATCAGCAACAGGCAATAAATAATCCAGGTAAATATTGCCATATGGATGCAATTGCCTCAAGTGGTTTAATTGCTAGTCAATAACTAGTCAATCTGGCATTGGAAAGTTGACATGAAGGAAATAAGACAACAACTGGGAACATTCAGTCTCCAAAACTGAGAATTGCCATTGATTAGGATAGCATGGCAGGCCTTCCCAGCCCTCCTGGAATGGTCAGAATCATTCTTACGTGGCCTTGGCTTTTGATGGAATATCTCCACAAGATATTCAGGTGTAACTTCCGCAGACTAGGGGTGCTTTAGGAAGTTCTTTTGGGATTCATGATCGCAACTTCAAGGCACCGAAAAATATGATCCTTTTGAACTACACAGAACTTAGGTCAGGGAGATCACTCACCAATTACCATAGCAGGCATAACATAAAGAAGATTAATGTAATCTGTTGTTTACTAATAACAGGTCAGAGCAGTGAGAACTGAAAGCAAACTAGAAACACCTTCTCTATTTCCCTTCCACCACCAATTTGAGCTTGTCAGATCTAATCTTTAACCTCAGTGTTTTCATTCTGTCTAAAGCTCATTTTCCACCTGCAACTTCTTTGTGTCTCTAAGTCAAGCACTTACAGGTACGGTTGTAAAAACTAGCATTCATCACAGAAATACAACTAAGAGCAACAATGGAAATCAGAGGAATGGAATAAGCATTCTGTCCTGGAGAAAGAACAAAATATTCCCACAAAATAGAACAAGTGCTGTGAATAAACTTGAAAGAAAATTACTGTAATTTAATTTTTTTTTACTAGCTTATGTTCTACATAATAATTCTACAGCCACTACAGCTCTTTTTAGAACTGTGTTTTCTTATTTATTTATTTTTTTAAATCTGTTATTTATTATCTGAGCTATTTATACAACCTCTATTGCCAACAGCTCTATTTAATATATATAAAAATCTTGGCTATCAAGAAGGCAAAGGAGGGTAGGGAAATATTCATATCAAATCAAGTTCTTTAGGGTGTTAGCATATGCTGTCACTCAGGTTTGTTTAGGATAAAGTCCACCTTCTGGAGACAAAATATTACTACTTTCCTTCTAGGTCACACTGAATTTCCATGTCTAATTCCTAGGCAGTTACTCTATTGAGATTGCTCAAGTGGAAAATTAGACAGTTTACAGGTAAGCAAACAGAACTTATACTTCAGTTACCTCACAGATGGGTTTTCATAGTATCAGCATGCACAAGTATGTTAGAATACTCATCTCATTCCTTGTCTGTTCTAGAAAATGCTTATATTTTTCCTTAAAGATTTCAGTTACAACTGTTTTATTGCCATTTATATATAATCTGACTACCAAACACAAAATCTTTTCTTTAGGTCTAAACATTTTGGTCAGACTCCTCAGAATACCGTTGCAGAACTATATACAGCTGAATTCTTCCTAGGCTATCTGGTTAGCACCATCAAATAATATTAAATTATTTTTGCTGTAAATATTCACATATAGTTGATGTGAGAATTGTATGGACTTTATAGCCCGAAATAACTTTCTCAACTTTGAATTGCTAATTATTTAAATGGAGTTTGTCTGGAACAGGTTGGTTTCATTATCTTAGGTTGAGACATGCATCACAGGCTGTGAATGGTAGGTCTTGAATTTAAAACCTCTTTCTCAATTGAAGAGTTCCTCCAACGTAATCTAAAGCTCAGCAGGCATACTTTTTATCCAAATGACTTGAATCACCCTGGGAAAACATAATGAGGGTTTCCTCACATGAATTAGAGATTTGAAGTTTAGCAAATTCAGAACGAGCGCTCTTCATTTTTCTAGCCTAGAGAGCCAATAGCACTTTCCACTACTACAACTGCTCACCTAAGCAAAAACCAAATTCACAACCGCACTTTGGAAATCATTCAATTCCCTTCTGTGAAAAAGTATTCATCCAAGAATTGTCAGAAAAAGCTTTATGCCTCTTTAAAATACATGATTTTGAAAAAAAAAAAAAAAAAAAAAAAAAAAAAGAAGACAGGTCAGAGTACTAGGAGTCTAGAATAGCAATTAGATAAGAATAAATGAAGATGTAATAAAAGTTAAGGACCTGAATATGGAAAAGATACTATTTTTTTGTACTATTTTTTGTTTTGTTTTCCCACTGAAATTATTCTGGACAAAGAAATAAATTACTAATACTGAAGAAGGAAAAGCTATTTACTTTGAAGGATGCTCTTCTTCAAGGTTTGCACCTTACCATAAATGAATCAAAATGTATGTTTGCTTCAAACATTGCTACAGACCACATTTATTTCTACTAAGTTGAAGATACTAGCTGAAGCCAAGTAGTACTTATATGTGAGGAAATTAGTCTTTTCCCTGTATTTATTGAAGAATCAATAGTTCTGAATTCTTGATCTTCACTTGCAGTTTACCTTATGTTCTTAGCAGTAATTGGAATCTCCAAATACTACTATTACAAGAACTTAAGAATAAAAGCTAGAATATTCTTTGTATTTTTCCTTGCTGTATGAATAAAAATTACATGAAGTATAACTGGAGGAAAGCATAATTTTCTACAATAGTTGTTGTACACTGGATTTGCTAAAGCTTACTTCCTGTAATGAGAAAGAAAACAAACAAAACACACACACACAAAAAAAAAAACAGCAACACCAAAATTACCAAGCAACCAACCAACAAACCTCCAGAAGATTTAATTCACTTTAAAAAGCAATTGTTTTTTAACATGAAGTGCTCTCCCACACAAACTCACTTAAAAGAATGTAGTAATTGTACTGCCTAGGTTACCTACCCACTTAAAAGCAACTACCATTGACCTTTCCCTGACTTTCTTGGTCCTTTCCATCTCATGACTACTAGTCATTGTATTTTTCAGTTAAGTTTCATCTGTCTTGCAAAACCTGTTGGGGGTTGCAGTCTTTGTGATTTTTTTCCTTCTGCTCTCCCAAGACAGTCATATTTGTCACTGTTGCCTTTTTGTGGGCCGTATATGCACACGTTGACCACAAGCAGTTGCTGTATAAAGCTTTTCAGATTATTACGGACAATAACTGACAAGAATTTATCTCAGAATAAAAGGGCCACTCTCCCCATATACAACAGGAAGAGTCCAGTGTGTAGAAACAGTCTTTTCAGAAGCCATCAAGCTGAGCAGGTGTCTCCTAGACTTGCCAGTACTGCTCACTGTGGTGGTTTTACTCGGGTGGGCAGCCGAGCTCCACCACAACCACTCTCTCACTCCCCCTCCTCAAAGAGGAGCGGGGAGAAAATACGATGAAAGGGGCTCAAGGGTTGAGATAAGGACGAGGAGATCGCACAATAATTATTGTGACGGGCAAAACAGACTCAGCATAGGGAGATAGTAAGATTTATTGCTTATTACTAACAAGCTAGAGAAGTGAGAAACAAAGGAAAGAAACCGAAAGCACCTTCCCCCCCCATCCACCCTCTTCCACCTCCTCCCCCCAAGTGGCACAGGGGAACAGGGGGATGGGGGTTATGGTCAGTCTGCAGCACTTCTTCTTCACTGCTCCTTCTCGGTCACTCTCGTCCCCTGTGCTGTTGGGTCCCTCCCACGGGATCCAGTCCTTGCTGAACTGATTCAGTGTGGGCTGCCCACAGGCAGCAGCTCTTCAAGAACTGCTCCAGATATGGGTCCATACCACGGGGTCCATCCCTCGGGAGCAAACTGCTCCAACCTGGGTCCCCCATGGGCAGCAGCTCCTGCTGGGTCACCTGCTCCTGCGTGGGCTCCTCTCCACAGCCTACAGGTCCGGCCCCGAATCTGCTCTGGCAGGGGTCTTCCACAGGCTGCAGTCTCCTTCGGGGCACAGGCTCCACCGTGGTCTCCTCCACAGACTGCAGTGTGGAACCCTGCTCCACCGTGGTACTCCATGGGCTGCAGGGGGACAGCCTGCTTCACCATGGTCCTCACCACAGGCCACAGGGGACTTCTGCTCCGGCACCTGGAGCACCTCTCCTGCTCCTTCTTCGCTGACCTTGGGCCTGCAAGGCTGTTTCTCACTCCTCTCACTCTCTCAGCTTCTCTGTGGCTTTTTTTTTTTTTTTTTTTTTTTTTTTTTTCCCTATCTTAAATATGCTCTCACAGAGGCACAAAACAACATCACTTATTGGTTCAGCTCTGGTCAGCAGTGGGGCCCTTACCTAACATGAGGCAGCTTCTAGATTCTTCTCACAGAAGCCACCCCTATGGCCTCCTGCTACCAAAACCTTGCCATGTAAACCCATTACACTCTCGTAGTCAATACATTTATTTTTGCATAACTGCAGACTATTATAGCACTATGAAATATGTGCACATTACTTAATGGTTGCTCATGAGCAGCACTTGTCTCCCATAATGATTTTTTCCAACCAGTCTCTTAGAAGGGATAATTTGAGAAGAGAAAGCATGTTAAAAATAAAGTCACTTTGCTATAACATCCAGGAGACATAGGTTAGTTTTTCTCTCTTCAGTGGTTTTATAACAATGAAGTGCATGCAAATGTACTGTCTTTTTCTGATTGAAGGAAAGTACATTCACCAAGTCTTGATCAGAAGCAATATATAAACAGCATATTTAAATTATTTTACATTTTACAAAATGTTGTATTTTGTTAACATTTATGATTTTGTCAGCACAAAACTTTTGCTTAACTTATCAGAAGGGGGAAAGTCAAGATTTGTAACTACTCATGAGGTTATGTTGTTGCTAGAATTATTCAAGCTAAATGAAGCAGTAGTTGTTGCAATGCTAAACAAACAAACCTCTCTTTCCTATTACTTGGAGAAATAGCTTTCATTTTATTGCTGCTAGAATGTTGCTATCGATTTCTACAGTTTTCTGTACAACACCTTATGCAAACCACCTTCTGAGATTTACATATTTATACATCTAAAAAAAATCAGCCTATCATCAGGACAAGTAAAATACCATGTATGTACATAATAATGAGAATACAAGAACTGTACCTAGGGAATCTCCACAACTCAGGCAGAAGGTGGGCTTAGGGAAAACGAATGTGCTTGGAGGTGCAGGATTCTGGCTCAGGCAAACTGACAAGACAGACTGCATGAGGGGCTGCCCATGTGGGTGGGTAGCAGGAGATCGGTAGGGTCTGAATGCCTAAGAAACTGGAAAATAACTTTTTGCAGATGGGCTTAGTGCTGCAAACTGCAGGAGAATGGGAGGGAGACTAGTCACGAGGCTATGGCCTCCTTACACCTGCGTGTCAGCAGAGGCAGGGCAGGGACTCAGGTGGGTGAAAAGCCCAGCTGGTGCTGTTGTCCTGTGCCCAGATGGGGACCACAGCACCAGCAGCCTGCAGGGAAGCAGCCTGTGGCAGCCCTGCTAAAACTTGTTCAGATTTATTCAGGAAGCTCAAATCAATTTTTCTGCTACATTAGTTTTCAGTTTTAGACCTTTCTGTCACTAGCTGTCCCCAAAGTTCAAAAAACTTCATTTGCACATATATCCTATTCAATCAAAATGCAAACAGCCCCTTACAAACATAATTGGTTACTTCTGTGATCATCTACCTGGCTGACATCAGACAAACAAAAGATCAGCACTTTTATATATACAGATCCTCTGATGTATTTCTTTAAGGCTACTCTTTCCAAGTCATTTCAGCTGTTTCAGTTGGGCAAGCAGAAACAGCTGCTGTGGACAAAGCAAGCTACAGACGTCTAGCTTACTTTGTCGAGCAATGTAAGACCAAACTACAACCCAGGGAGAATAAAAAGCCTACCAGATCTACTACCATGTTTATTTTAAACGAAATATAGTGGCAAGATATTCTTTACAAGAACGGGCAGACTAAAGGGAATTGGCATGGCTCTCAGGGGGCCCCACCTGAAGTGGGTGGGAAAGCATGAGGTGCAGCAGGGGCTCGCGTGGGCTGCCCTCCATTTTGAGAAACGTGGCTTCAGCAAAGCCGAAGGAAATACCTGGAAGGGCTCGGTGCCTGTGGCCGGTGCAGAGCTGCTCTGACGTTTTTAGCAGCCCTCCTTTTCAGGAGAGCACCTGAATGGTTGCGGTGAGAGGAAAAAGCCACTGCCCGTGCCATGCCTGCCTCAGGTGAAGAGCTTCCCTTATGGCCACTGTCGGCTGAGAAGAAAGAGGCTTGGGGCGCGGAGGGAGGCTGTGAAGGAGGGGGGCTGCCCTCATGCCTCCTCCCTCTGCGAAGCTCAGGGAGGTGATGCTTTGTAGTGCTGCCACTGACCTGAGGAAGCGGTATGAAAAGCTCCCGGTTCCCTTACCCCCTTGTGTCAGCTGCTTACTTTTCCCCCTTTTCGGGGCTGTGGTGACTTTTTAGGGGCTGTTTCAGGAAAAGTTTTGGAGAGGAACATTCTTTTCCTCAGTAACCAGGTGCAGGAACAACACAGCTGTTTAGGGTGGCCTTATTTCAGTCTTCTTTAGGAGCTCCTGGTTTAGAAGAGAATGAGGAGTTGCTGGAAGTCTTCTGAGGAGGATGCTGCCCACCACTCAGAGGAGGATGAAGGTCCCTGTGGAGAAAGAAGGTGGGTGCTAAGTGAAGGAGGCAGACAGTTAGACACAGGGTGTTTCACAAGCTGAGGGGCTGCCTGCAGTCATGGCCCATTTATGAGTGCCTACAACAAACTTCCCTAAATCAAAAATATCTCTGCAGTTCTTTACTGTCAGCTGCCATGTATATAAAATTAATTACTGTGACAGAATAGTATGGAGGTCACAAAACTGCAAAGTAATGGAAGAGAGCAAATTGGAAACCATTAGGTCAGCTTATTAAGGACTGTATTCAAACCATAGCAAGGGTGACTCTAATGTGCTGTAATTTTGGATCAAGAATGGACTAGGTTGATTTCTTTAATAGTTTTTATGGTCTATAAAGTCTATAACTTAAACCATTTAAATTTATTTGAGCATGTTATTATTCAAAAGCAGAGAAGTTATGCTAATAAGATTATTGTTATATTTAAAATGGTGCTAATTTGAGGCTACTAAGAATACAAATGTACAGCTCAAATGTTATATTCTGATTAGTCACGCATTAGTAGAGCATTACATAAAGTAGGTACTTCGTCATTGTTAGAAACAAAATGGCTCGAATGAACAATAGATTACACATTTTTCCATTAGGGGAGGGGATGCACTTGTCAGCAAAACAAAGTGGCTCATAAGAAAACATCAGTGACTAAAAATAAGAATGGAAAGTTGTTGCCCGTAGAAGTAGAAGGGGGAAAAATGTGACACAGCTGCATTGTTATTTGCTGGATACACTTTGAAACTATTTTGTAGTGTTACTTTTAGCAAATAGTTTCTGTTCTTAGACTGGGTTTTCTTTGGGGAAATACGTGATGGAAGAGAAGGTAGGTGTCCTTTATTCATGGATTATTTCATTAATATCTTGGTACTCTTTCCTCAATAAAACTTTTCTTCCTCATGATAAAATGTCATATGTACAAATGCAGTTTGGAATATTTATACTTAATAATTGGAAAAGCAATACTATAATTAATCTTCCTTCTAATTTAGCCATGGAGAGGTTTTTAATGGTTCTATAATGACACCTTGAGGAAAACATATAATTGAAATGTAAAACTGCTTTTGAACTTCAGAAAAAGAGTGGAAGTGTGCTTTTACTTTGTATTTAAGACTGATTTCCTATATAGGCCTTGTCTAAGTTTGGATAAATGTAACTTTTTTTTTTTTAAAAAAAAAAAGCAGATATGTGATAGAGTACTTTTTGAAAATATTTGATGCATTTGCTGGGCTTAGTAATAGATAGGTAAAATTGTTGTGAACTGTGTCATCTTCCAAAGACCTCCATTAGCTGTCAGTTTCCCTGGATGGAAAATAATTTTGATCAGGAAGCTTGTGCTTACGCAACTTCACTACTGTATACCTTGTTACTCTTGATTGTAAGAATAAAAACTGGATCTCTGTTACCCATGAGATGCTGTGTTTAAATAATAATGATAACAAAATTTTAAGATAAATAGATCCAGATAGATTAACAGATGAAACATTTCCCTCCTTTATTTTCATACCAGCCCTCTTGAAATTGGTATTTCATGATTGTTGTCTTCCTTTGGCTGCCACCTTGGATTAATTATCTAGCAGTTGTTAAACAGCCCTAAATCAGTTCATCAGAATAATCTCAGCTTTCATGTATTTTAGCAAGCTAGTTTCTATTTCTGGACTGTCTTAAAAGGAATGGAATATCTTTGTTCAGGATATTTTAGGAAGGTTATTTTCATCATTTAATTCAGTACAGTCATTCTCTCATATTTTTGGGGGGGAATCATGAACTTGACTTTTTCTCCAAACTATGTGAGTAGTACGCTTAATCCTTGAATAAAACTTAAGGTAGTTCTTTTAAACAGGTTCCACCTCTTAGCAATCTTTTAGAATAATTCAAGTGCTGAAATTGATTATTTCACTTGTGAATATTGATGACTTTCTCCTTGACAGTTGGTATAGATAATATCCCCTTAACATCAATAGTTCAAATAATTTTTTTTTTTGGCTGTCTCACTGATAAAAATGTGAAAAATATGCTTTAAAATCAACTTTCTTCATATGTCCCATGATGCATATTGAAGTATATAACCCTTCACCTGCAGATTACTGAATTATTGTCAATTTGAAACATCTTTTTATAATAATACTGCAGCTAAACTGCACATTAATCAGAACTTGCACTTGCAGATATTGTATGTTCAAGTTTCTTGGATTGTTATTTTTGAGGTAAAGGTGCTAGATAGCATCTAGAAACTTGTCTTAGAAGTGAGAATTTGAAGCTGTTATTTGTGCAGAAGGCTAGTTTGGATGGTGTGAATGGGAAAATGGTTCACTGTAAAGCAAATCTTAGTGTCACATGAGCAACTACTATTGATAGCATTTCAAGTACAGTTCTGAGAATAAGGAATCCAGACTGAGATTGTTCTCAGTCTGAGTCTTGTGATGCAATTTGAGTCTTCAGATGGTGGGTAATTTTTTAGGCTCTGAAAGCTGTAGTATCTAGGGAGAATGGAATGAATAGAAAGCTTCAACCTGAATTATAAATTTTCTTGCCTTTGTGAATACAACTTTTGTACTTTAATGTGATCGCTGCTCCTCTTCTATCTGTAACGATAGCTGTATAGATTAGACAGAGACATAAGTACTGCAGAAAAAGACACTTAGCACAATTTATAATTGTCTTATTCAAGTTCTTTGAAGGCCTCTGTCAGAACAGCTAGAAAGCTGAACAAAAAACAAAGAATGCATCTGAGTTGAATTGATGTAGCATGTATGTTGACTGCAATCAAAAAAAAAAAGTTTGTGGCTAGCATATATTAAATGGAAAATGATTTAATGTAAATTGTTTTTGTCAGTAACACTAGACTTGAATTCCGTTGAGCTGCTTATTTGATGTGCAGACTGGTGTTCTTATTGCTTTTACCGTTTGGAGCACGTTATCCTGAAAGGACAAAATTGATTTTAGTATGTAGTGTGGGTTGTTTGTATGTTTGTTTTAGTGGAAGTAGACTTCTTAAAATCATTTTGTTGCAATTACTTTTTCATTTACAGCCTTTTTTGTTGGAGAATTTGCACGGGGAGCAAAAGAAATAACATATTTAATGCCTGGCAGTAAAGCCAAAATCTGAATTGTCAAAGATGGAGCTTTTAATGTCAAAGTGACTGACTGCCAAAAAAGGATTATTGAGAAGCTGGATGGTCTGACTACGTGTCCATTACAAGCCTCTACAAACACAGTGCTGGCATCTGTAGTATAATTTGTGACCACCGTAGCTGTGCTGACAAAAACTGCTTGCCTATACTCTTGTACGACCCAAAATAGGGTTGTGATGATGTGGCTAATCGTAGTTCTTTAATCTGCACTAAATGAATGATTGTCAGACAGATCAAAATGAGGTGATATGACATGAGCAAAGCCCAATAATTTGAATACCAGAAACTATATTATTAACTAGCTAATGTTAATAGCTTTGAGATGTTCTTTTTTATATATGCTGACGTGCATGTGCTTTAGGTAATACTGCAATTCCATTTGCAGTAATACTACCGTAATTCTAAAAAGGGAGGAAAATTGTAGATGGAACTAGATTGCCTCTATTTTGATTTGGTGTCGGTAGTGACACAACTTCTGTGTAACTCTTGTGATGCTCTGTTGCCAGATTAAGGTGACACTGTGGTTGCTATCCTGCCTTCTGCTTTCATTACGATGAGTTTTGAAATAGAGTTTTTAAATTAAAAAAAAAAAAAAAAAGTTTGAACACATTATTAAAGGGAACTTACAAATCCTAGAAAATGCTACCTTTCTAACCCACAGTTAAAATCTTGGCTATATAAATTACAGATATTTATTCAAGTACTTTAGCTTCTTATACGTGATGTGTAAGAGGCAGCTGCAGATTATATTTTCACTGTGATCTTGGGGCAGATTGATTTTTTCCCTGTAGTATCTCTTTTAAACTCTGCTGCGGTAATCTGTGGTCATGAAAATATTCAGAACCTGAGACCTTGTCAGCACAGATAATGGTGATTAAAGTTTATGCAACACTTTCCTTCCTTTGCTAGGTATTTACTGCATTCAGTCTGGAATCTTGCAGATAGGTGTTCTTGAGTGCACTAGAACACTAGGATGGTGCAAAGTGGCTCGTGTGCTGTCTAGTCATGCAGTAGTTCACAGCCCTAACTGGTCCATGTTAGGCAAATCCTTAGTAAATAACAAGAACATGAGTAATAAAATGTCTTGACATACTGAGTTAGAATCATTATATTTTATGATTGGCATTAAGTTCACTAAAATATATCTTACAGAAGAATGCAGTTTCCTTAAAAAATAAAAGATAAGCCTTTTCTTGTTTTTGTTTTCTATCCCATTAAGATATTCTAACATGGCTAAAGAAGCAGTTGAAAAAAAAAAATGCTGCTGAATCACATTGGAGTCTCTATTTTCAAACACAGACTGCATACAAAACAGGGTAATAGAAGAAAGCAAGCCCTACTTATAATGCATGCTCAATTAAAAATGTCAAAACATACCCAGTCTTTTAAGAGTTTTTATAAAATAATTTGCTTCTAATATGTGTAGTTACTAACAAGCAGTACATAAGCCTTAAATCTTTAAGAAATATTTTTCCAAGCATGATTACAAGAAAATTCTTAATACGAAGATGGTACTTAACAGAACTGTCAATTCCAAAGATCAATGATCATTTAACACCCAATTTCTTATGCATTTAATATACAGAAAAAACAATTATAGGTCTTAATTAAAAGACCAGTATGTAAAAAATATTTTCTAATGTAGTTATTAATTTCCTTTAAGGAAACTTCTATATACATCTACATTCTCCAGAGCTTGTGTAGAACTGTATTGCAGATAAATCTTTTTCAGGGGAAAAAAGTGTTTGGTTTTTAAAGTTGCTCTTTCAACAAAGTTAAATTAAGCTTGACTATGACTGTGGGTTGCGTTGCATTAAGGAACTTCTTCATTTTATCTTTGTTACAGTATAAAGCCAATAAAGGTCAATCCAGTGGTTGCACGTGATGTAGGGGTTTGAGTAAATTTCTAAGTTGTCTTGTCGTACCTCTCGTAATTTGTCTTACGCCAGGTGTGATTTTTGGCCTGTTGGATATTCCAATTGTATTTTCTTGCATAATGTATACCCTTAATCTATAGTTTCTCAGAATTGCAACCTTGGTAGCCTTATAAAGAAGGTTAAAATGTCAGTGGTGCCATGTTAATGAGAACTTGCTTGAAAGCTGCATCTCAAACAATACACCAGAAAACTTTATTCCTTTCCAGACTGTGCTGGCTGACTGTTCAGGTTAACCCATATTTTTTAAGGATGAATGGTATTACTTTGGGATATTACCATTCTGTATATAACTCTCAAGTAGTGCACGGTGTTTTATCAAAATGGACCTCTGTCCACGGTCTGCTTCAGCTTTCTTTGGTGCATGTAAATGGGACAAATGAATTATTTACAACCTTTCTAGCTATAGATATTACTATCTGAGTCTTAATTTAAAAACATATGTGCACAGAAGCTCAAGTCAAATGCTATAAAGTTTCTGAGAGACAGGGATAAAATACATGGATATGAAAGACTGCATATGTTCAGAGGCACCTCTGGTCCATTAAGCTGATGCCTCCAGGGACTGTTATAAATTGCTGATTTTTAGCTAATCATTTTATCTTACTCATATGTAACATGAAAGAGGAATTTCCTTCACAGGAATGTAAATTCTGATTTTAATTTCTTTCTTCCTTACCTCCCTCAGTCATAACGTGAAAGTATTTTCGAAATTCAAACTCTACAGTTGCAAGATAATTTCAATGTGCTTCCAAGGAGAGAGGATGGCATACATTGACTTTGTTTTGTCTCCCCTCCCACTCCCTATAAAATGGAATTCATTTGAAGAAAAACAAAAATTGAGGAGGGAGAATGGGAGTGTGTTTGTTTTGTTTAGCAAAAAATCTTGAACACAATTGTATTGATGAAAATAGTCTTGCGTGTCTGCCAGTTGCTCTCAGTTTTACAAGTTTACAATAAAAAGAACTCCAGTGAGTTGAAATTATTCCTTCACATAATCATGTGAGCAACACTCCATTGTGCTCCAGGCAGAATGCATGTCCTATTAAAATGGGCATGAAAGCTTACATGGGCAGGGGAAGAATTCTAAGTACTGAGCAATGCAGAACTTCCCATTTTACCCAGTTCCTTAATGACAGCCTCAGTAAGTTGACATCTATCATTCTAATGCTTGAAAAATATAATTGGAGGATGACCTAAAATTTGAAATTTAATCTCAGCATCTGAACAAGGAAAATCATATTTAAATTTTATAAATTCAGTTTTGCACAATTATGTCTTTCTTTAACTGAAACCAAAGGAAAAGGTTCAGAGATGAAAATAGCAGTTAAAACCCTTCTAAGAGGAGCTGGACACTAGAATTCATGCTTACACCTTTTGAAAGATTTTTTTCCATAGTTTTAAGTTCATTTTCTATTAATTTACTTTAATTCGCTCATTAAAATACTTGTCTGAAATGATGTCTCTAATATGATGGCACTGCTTTTCCATGTCCAGACATAGCAGAGGTCTAGAGAATTAAAAAAAGAAATTATCTTCTGAAATATTGAAGTGTTACAAACTGAACAGTCAGCCTGTGCCTTGCTCTCTTCTGCATTAACTATTTCACTGCAACATCTGTTTACGGTATGCTACCAAGACTAAGTCCTGTATGTGAAGAGCCAGATCTCGTTTCATTTGATATTGGCAGGTGAACCTACCACTGACCTTATGCGACCAAACAATAACAACTAAAAACAGGATTATTATTATTATTATTATTTTTAACTCCAGTTTACAAGTAGGTTGAAATAGCGAGCATATGAAAACCTGATGAGCATTCTGGAACAGTGAAAAC
This sequence comes from Nettapus auritus, assembly GCA_011076525.1. Classification (NCBI taxonomy): domain Eukaryota; kingdom Metazoa; phylum Chordata; class Aves; order Anseriformes; family Anatidae; genus Nettapus; species Nettapus auritus. Next base: position 18,407,883 of record CM021775.1, on the reverse strand, counting down.
TAGCAGTAGACTAATCATATCTGTAGAAACAACACTGAAATTTTTAAGAAAATAACATAGTCAAAGCAAGTAATCCATTCCAGGTTGGGTCAACATCCACTTAATCTGAGTTAGAGTGGAATCAAGTCACAGATTATTCTTTGGGTTTCCAGGTTGCTGATGCAATCTGGATTAACGTTTCCAATTGATACTACATGCTACATCAAAAATCTTAAGGAAAAGGTCTTGATACGAAAGGTCTGGATATGAAAGACTGGCACCAGTGAGTTGATAAGGTTTGTATAGGGCAACTAGACGATATTTTGACACAACACAAAATTGAACATAGAATTGAAGAATTACGGGAAAGCAGTTTTCCAGAGTAAAATAAATTTGTCAGAACAATTGAGAAAAGTACACCTGTTAGACACTAATGTGTGAACTCTGAGTGGCAGACCACCCTCAGTGCACAGCTCTCTGTACTTCTGAAACTGCTTTGTTGAAGTTCAATAAGCCTGGAGATTAACTGCTCCTAAGTTGGTATGTCACGGGTGATTCATTGTCAGCTTTAGCCCAAGTTAAACAGCATTTCATGTGTTATCAGTTTTTTTACTCATCTGAGTTGTCTTTCAAAATCTCATTACTTTTCTTTAATCACACTTTAAAGCAGCTGCACTGTAACATTTTGTGAAGGAAACAAACTTATAGTGTGGCAGCTTTTTGTTTTCTTCTCCTTCCACCCACCGTTGATGTTACCTCACCCCAGGGAATTCTCTAAAACATGTACAGCTGGCTCTGCATCATATCCATGCAGCCACAGAGGCTTGCTGATAGAGACTTTGTCATTCAGCTCATGAAGCATCCTCAGAGGAAGATGTTTGAGCTCAACAGAGCTCAGAACCAGGGTTTTGGGTAGCTGACTGGGCTAAATAATAACTTGCCTGTCCATTGCAAGGGCAGCAAACCTCACCATTAGCCTAGATAGGAGTGCCGGGGAGGAGGCACCTGTTGTTGTCGGTGTTGGTACATGTTAAAGAAAAAAGGGTAGAAAGGAAATTTGTGGCTACAGTCAGCCTGCCCCATAGGAGGTGGAGAAGGAGCACAGTGGTAGTAGCAGCTGAAACGGTACCGGTCTGATGTGCAGGACCTGGGAGCAATGGAGGCCTTTCACTGAAGATGGGACAAAGACACCAAGGCTTTGCAGTAAAAACTATGTCTAATGAGATTTCACCAAAGTGAGCATGTTGTGTTTGCACATGTGTTCCTCATGCAGTCCTGATGTACTAACCATTTTCCAGATGACTTCATACACGAGTTAGATCCTTCTGAGGGAGGACAATGATGGAAGCCATAGCAATGTCATTAATACAGAAAGCACGTGGATGTAATATAATTATTAAAGGATATTCCTTAAAGTCATGGTAAAAAATCCTTGCAGCACTCTACAACTAACAGCCTTAATTCATATATTTTAAAAAAAGGTAAATATGCTTTTCTTATGTTTTTCCAGTCCAAAAATAATAACAATAATAATCATGCAATTACAGAAAAGATGACAGAAAAGAAAGTACCCGTCTCTTAAAATGATTATATTCAAGTTGGATCATATTTGTGAGAAATTCCACGTGGCTCTATGAAGCATCCACTGGGGACTGTTAGGCTGCAAGTATTAGGAAAGATCTTTGAACAATACAGTTTTCTGGAGAAAATGAGCATGAAAGACAGGTTTAAAATGCCTTCTTTTGTATCCAAGTGAAGTTATATTGGATGTTATAAGGACAAGTTTTATGACAATATAAACAGCTCTAGTGTTTAAAAAAGAAGTTTAGTCAATTAAAACATGCTGCTTTTCACAGGCAGGTTGTCTAGATATTGGTCTTAATTTCTTGCTATGGTTCATAAATCTGGCACCAGTGGGTTTTTCTTTTTTTTATTTCTCATTCTGAACAAGAACAATGCAACCCAGTAATCCACAACAACATCCTATGCAGAACGTCTATTATGAGCTGTGCTTTGGTAACAGCACCTGGGAAAGCTAGGATCTCCACGCTTGGCACATAGGTTATGACTCTTGCAGACACTCAGGGGGTTTTGTGTATGAATGAATGAGTTGCTCGAATGGTTTCACTGCTGGCTGCCATTTAACAGAGCTTTTAGATGTGTACCTCATTGATTTGTTAGCTAGAAATCAAAACTACCTGGGGAAGTAGATGGAAGATCATGAGAACAGTAGGAAGTGAAGTAGTAACAGATTTTGTGCTTGTAAAATAAGTAAGTTGGAAACATGGGGGAAAATATATGATCTGTAGATGTAGATTTCATACCAAAACTGGAAGGAAGAGCTTTTAAAAAGTTTCAAGTGCAATGACCCCAAATGAGTAAGAATTTCCTAGTGCCTGTCATCTCTTCTAAAAGATTGTCGTTGCTTTGTTGTGCTGCCTAAAGCAGTGTAAAGCGCAGATCTGATGTCCATATTGACACGTTCCTTACCTGCCTGCTGCAAGGATATACAGCTGCTTCCCTCCCTCTTTAGATTCCTTTTACTGTCTGCTGCTGAGTGCTGCTGATTGCAGAGGGAAGATTAAACTGCCAGAATCATACCACAACATACATAACTTGTCACTTCAGTGACAGTTTCAGTCCTCCTGTTGCTGCAAGTTTAATTCCTATGGTTTTAATGTATAGGAATCTAGTCTAAAAATGCATTTTTAGAAACAAAGACTGAAAAGGTCACTAGACAAAAACTTCCTTTTCAGTACATCGTAGATTAACAAGTATGTACACGTAGAAAGAAATGGAGCTATATGAAGGACAAGTTTTGTAACAGAAGCCTGTATATTTTTCCTGAGTTAAATGAACAGGACAAAGACATCAGGCAAATTTTCTTCTATCGAATTCAATTCAGTCATACTGCAATAAGGCCAGAGCTTTGGCTGGTACTCTGCTGAGCACAGTACATGGCCATGATGCATGGAATTCAAGAATTGTAAAAACTTCACATGATAGTCTATGAAATATTTTAGTTCTATTTTATGAATACGGTCATAGAAACCTAGAAGTAAAATCAGGCCTCACATTTTGATTGTGTGGTAAATGAAAGGAGGTGAAAAAAGACCTTCACAGGGTGTGCTTCTCTTCCCCTAAGGGAAAGAAAAGAGTCAAATGGTATTTTCATCCCCTCATTGTCCCAGTAGTGGAGGAACACTAATGTTGAGAGGAGACATGATGGGCCCTGCTTGCCTGGAAATGGCTGGAGACCTGCCTGTGAATGGGAATTCCTTGCTTTGCTTTGCTTGTGTGTGTGGCTTTTGATTTATCTAGTAAACTGTCTTTATTTCAACCCGTGAGTTATGGTGCTTCGACCTTTCCAATTCTCTTCCCCCTTCGCACCTGGGGAGAGCAAGTAGCTCTGTGGTACTTAGTCGCCTGCCAGGGTTAAAGTACAACAGTAACCTGCAAAGTTAATGAGGTAAGTTTGCTCAACTCTGACTTGTAAACATTAAAATGCAGAGTGTATGTCTGGTACTAATATGTTTATGGGAACTATATGTATAAGCAATATCATAATTCTATTCTTTGGGTTTTGGTGCGTAACAGCTCCATCTGTACGCCACATTTTATTATACTTCAGTAGGAGCGTATCAGTAGCAGTCAAATGGCGGAAATGGTGCTTATAAAACTGCTCAGTATCACTTACTACAAACCAAGTCCAGCACTGTCAAACTGATTCGTAGTGATCACAGTGACTGTTGTGGTTACACAAGGAGGTGGTCTCTCCAAGTCAGAAAAGATCCCATGACAGAAACGTGTTCAATATAGAGCAGGCTCAGTTAGGCTACCTAAGAGCCTTATCATTTCAGCACAGCATCTGCCCGAACTTAAGGAGCCTTATTGCAGGATCTTTAGTGGTCCTAAAGAGAGAAGCCGTGAGCCAGTTTGTCTGTGAAGGTTCATCTTCTGGGAATCGTGTTTAGAAAGGGAGCACGTCCTCTCAAACCGTCATGGTTCAACTCTCATGCGTAGGTGATTGGGAAGTGCAGACATTTCTGGCTAGGCACAAACAGACAAAGCACAGTTAAAGCTTGGAAAAGGTAATCAGGATCTTAAAAAGTCTCTGTCCACTGCTTTAGCCACAAGACAGATCTTTCTCTTATTTAGTCTTTATTACTACAAATGCTTGACATATGGTCAGGTTTAGAGAAAAGCAATCAAGTATCCTTAAGATACTAATATATTTACATTGGACTCTTGCTAAAGTAATATTTTGTAATTTTTTGAAAAACTAGAGGTGAAAAAAAAAAAAAAGGCCACTAGAAATTTGAAAGGCCCAACTGAATTATTCTCATCTGTTCAACTGCCAAATAATTGCTTAACCTTACTATGTATTGTCTATTGTTCTGAGGTTTCTTAAGGAATCGTTTAGCTTTTTTTCTTCAAAAAGCATCTAACTTCGCAGATTTCAAGGCTGGGATGACTTGCAAGGCTTTTTTTTTTTTTTTTTTTTTTTTTTTTTTCCCTGTGTGATTTATCCTATTTCACCAATCTACACACTTTTTTTTTTTCCTGCTGTTTACCATCAGGAAGTGCCATCAGGAGTTACAATTTGAATATTTTCACTTTTATACACCTTACAATTTTACTTGTAACTGAATTTTAAAACTCTTCTCACCAAGTCGTGCGTTTCTCTGTATTGTCTATATTGCATTCTCTTGGCCAAGTATTTTTCCAGAACCGGGTAGAGTGTTCTAGAAGGATTCCTCATGGTGAAAGTGAAAGGTGAGAAATGTGGGCTGTATGGCACTAGTAAATATGTGCATCATTAATGGATATTTTCTCTGGTGCCTTTTGTTTTGTTTCACCTTTTCAGCAAGTTCACTTTACTTCTGGTGTAAAGAAAAAAAAATAACACAACAAAATAATGTTGGTAGTTCTGTGGTTTTTTTCTTTGTTTTGTTTTTTTTGTTCTGTAGTTGGTGCTTTTCTTTTTTTTTTTTTGTCTTTTAAGTGAGATATTTGTATATTTCAAGATGGATCAGGTTATTAGAACTGTGTTGATTCGTTCCAGCTGGGTAAACTTTCTTATTCTTAAAAGTTCTGGATGCTTGCTTATTAGAAAATGTGAATAAGGATCAACTGAACTGCCACTTCCAGAGAAGCTAATAAAAGTGAAATAAGCTTCCTATCAGAAAACAAAATTGCCTTTTATTAGAGCTATATTGCAATATGTGTGTGGTAAGTGCAAGAAAAATAGTGTACAATGTTCTGAATAATAACTGTAGGTGTTTGAAGTGCGGATGTGGCACTTAGGGATGTGGTTTAGTGGTAGACTTGGTACTGTTAGGTTGATGGTCGGACTTCATGATCCTAAGGGTCTTCTCCAACCTAAATTCCGTGATTCTGGGGGATATAAGCAGTGGAGTGTTTTCTCGACACCTATAGAGATAAAATATCCCAGAACAATGACAAAGAAATTATAAAAGAGATGCTACATCTGTACTTACTCTGTAAATTTAACGACTTTTTTGATTGTACTCCTTTTTAACTGTCAAAAAGGGCGAAGTTTTAATGAAATGTACGCAGAATGAATTTTATCATGCATGAAATGGATCTCATTTAGCAACTTACAAAGATATTTTTCCTTGTAGAAAATGAGCATTTTCATTTTGGTGCACATTAGTATCTGAAATTATGGTATCATTCACTGGGTACTTGTTTTTTTGTCACTTTTGTTTTCAGATGGCCTGTATAGGTTATTATTTCAATGAAAAATTCAAGAGGCTGTGGCACAGAGACAAACATAACTCATCCAGTAAATGGCTGGTGTTAGAGAGGTAACTGAAACAAATTAATTTAAACTGTGGCCCGTCTTTTAATTTCCAAAAGAGTGAAGAGTACTGTAAGAGTCAGGGGTTTGTTGCTTTAATCTCTCTTGATAATGATTCTAATTAGTGTTGTGATAATTAGATACAGATGGTTTGCAGGTGGGGAATGCTAGGCTTCCACTTTTCTAAATTGCTCAACGTGTCACCTGCTTCACAGATGAAGAAATTCTGTAGGGCCCTGACCAAAATCCTGTTGATGTAACTGAAAGGCTCTATATGATTTCATAGGCATTTAGAGAAAACCATATATTCCACTGTGCTTCTTGAGATTACTGCCTATTCTGAGCAACTTGCATAATGGTGCAAATGTTATGGATGAAAGCATTGTCCTGAGGACAAATGGTATTCAATGGGATCTGTGTTCATGGGATCTTGCTCAAATTGTACCCCCTGAGTGGACCTGGCCCATCGATCTAGCCTATCCAAATCCCTCTGCAAAGCCTTTCTTTCCTCAAGCAGATTAAGCAATTCATTAGTCTAGTTATTTATTTGTCTTCCCAGATTTTATCTGAAACAATGAAACTGCACAGATAGGGGTACTCTTACTTTTCATGTTTTGTAAGAGCCACTTGTTGTTTTCTGATCTTAAATGTGCGAGAGTGTTGAGCGCTTTTGGACTTAATCTGTGAACTGAAACTACCTTACTTCTGATGGTTCATATTCTTAATATTGCAAAGTATTTTGTTCTTGTTTGTGGTTTTATATGGGAGATAATTCCACCTTTGTTACAAGCTTGAAATGCTAACATAGTATTGTCACAGGGTAGTTGGATCCAAGGAGAGTCTTGCCCCAAAGTAGTGTTTCTTCCACAAGGCAAAATCCCAACAGATGAACTTTCCATTAGGTATTCATGTCATGTCCACCAGGACTGTAACCTTTGAGTTGAGTATGAAATCCAATTCTGGCTGCAGATAATTTCTTCCTCACAAGGCAGAACTGTGAGATCAAATATCAGAAATCAAAACTTGTCGGATATGTTTCCTCCCTGTATCATTCCTTCTGCCCTCTTGGCTGTTGCAAAACCATGAAATTATGCAAATTCAGTTGCATTTACACAATCTCATATAAATCAAACATATTAAAAATTTCAGAGGCTTAAATAATGCAACGTATTACTACAATCTAAATAATAGGGAAGCCTTAATCTTGCTCCTGGCTTACCAAGAACACTGCTGGGCTTGTATGGGACTTTAGCGTTTGGTTATCCTGTTAAAATATAAATTCTTTAAGCTTTGACTCTCTCTTAGATATAGCTATGGCGGATACATCACTGTGACCATGATGTAATGTGGTTCTTCCGAGGTTAGCCAGCTTTGGGGTGTGTATTTTATTTGTCTATCTCATCTTAATTATTGCAACTAAAACTCCTCGTGAGCTATTGGAATATTTGTTCAACGTCTTGAAACAATTTGCAGATTGCACTGGTCCTGCAGCTGCTGTGCTGCTGGTGTCTAAGCAACCCAGTGCAAAAGTAGCTTGGGTAGGCATTCTGCTGTGGCATAGTCACAGAAGATAGCCTTGTAACTGCTCAATTAAACATTGCCTTTAACAACTCTTTCAGCTTATCAATGTGTTTCTTATTGTTGTGTACTTAAATAACAGGGATATTCTAGGCTTAAGTAGATGGGAGGTTTGGGCTTTTAAATAAAGATTCAGCATTTCTTCTTGTAGGACAAATGTCAGCTTAGATTGTGGGTTTGTTTGCAACACGTTTCAGGGGGCAATTTCTTCATTCCTTTGATACAGACAAGACTAGTGTAATTTCCCTAGTAGGGGATGTATGTATTATTTGAGATGCAAATATTATAGATTTTTATAAATGCTGAAATATTTTTCTCATTCCTCCAAGCCTTAGTTAGTTTTTATTTTCTATTTATATTATCACCCGTTGTTTTCCATATACTTCCTCATTTCTATCAAGTTCATCAAGCACATAATACTATTCCAGGTCTTAGAAAACAAAAACTACCCACACCACCAAAAAGTTTAACTTTTTAAAGCATTCTGCACAATGTGATAAGGTGGTCCAGAAAGATACCATTATCCTTGGAAAATTTAGAAGCTTAAAAGTAAGCATTAATTTGGCAGGAATTGAAACCTAATCTATTTTATCCCATTTTAAACTTCAGTGTGCAGCTGCCTGATCAGCTGTGGCCTGACGATCCCTGAGAGGCACACTGCTGTGTGATGGACCGTATTTCCATCTTCTCCTTGACTCTCCTGGTTCTCTTTAGAATGCTTTGTTCCGAAGGGACAGCGAGATCTGCTCTTTTATTTTGGAGTGAACGTGCCTCTCTTTGGACTCCCACACAGGAAAAGGACATGAGAGGATCTAACATAGTGATGTCAAGAAACCAGTAAACCTCCTAATTAGGCATGCCCTAAGTGTGAAACAATGAAATTTGGGGTTCTGCCCACCTCCAGGGAGCAGACAGATAGAGAAGCTGCTGTTTTGTCAGTTCATTATCACCCAGTGCAATGAATAGGAAAAATCTGTTGATGTCACCCGGTTGCTATAGCAATGCCGTCCTTGCTTATCGCTGTTTCTCTGGCAACGGTCCCTTACTTTCTGCTGTATTAACACTCCTTGTTGCTATAAAATTCCTTCATTGTGTTTTATGTATTTGCAGCTCATATCGGGTCAGACGTTAGATGCAGACTTGGTATCTTCCTAATGCTGAGGATTATTGGGCTTTGTCATTTCACACTCATTTTGGTAGGCTTTGAAACTGGGGAGAAAAACAATTTAGGAGGTTACGGAGACATGGGGTAGAAGAGTTGTAGAAATGAAATTCCATTCTATAAGGCCTAGCATTTGTTTGAGAATTACCCCAGTCTGAAGTTAGGGATCTAGGAGTCCTTGTTCGAGTTTAATGCTGGGGTTCCCTTTGGCTGCTCTCTCTCAAGAAGAAAAACCTTCCCTGGACCTGCTGGCTACACTCTTACTGATACAGTCCAGGATGAAACTGGATGTATTTGCTGCAGGGCTGTGTTGCTTGCTGATGTTCAACTGGACCCCCACCTCCTTTTCTTAGAGCTGCTTCCCAGTCAGTCTCCAGCTATGTTATTGCGCGGAGTTATTCCATTCTGGGTAAAAGATTGTATTTGGTTTTGTTGTACTTCATGATCTTCTTATCATTTCTCCAGCCTGCCCAGGTTCTTCTCAGTAACAGCTCTGCCCTCTGCTATATTGACTGCTCCTCCTACCTGGTGGTCATGAACATGAGCAGAGTGCCCTTTGTACAGTCATCCGGGTTGGTAATGAAGGCATTAACAGATCCCTGAGAGAAGCCAGTTGCTACTGGCTGCCAGCGGCCTGGCACATTCAGCCTGGCAATCTAGCCAGTTTTCCCCACATCTTATTGTCCCTATACCCAACTGTTATGTCACCAGTTTGGTGATAAGGAAACTGTGTAGGAGTATCTAAAGTTAAGATAAATGACTTTCACTGTCCTTGCCTTCCTTGTTCGCAGCACCTGTCACCTCGTTGTGCTAAGCAATGAATTTGATCAGACCCTCGGTAAGTCCAGGTTAACAGCCCCGATTATGATCATTTTCATGTACTTAGAAATTGCTTCTAAGAGGATTTGCTCTGTACCCCTTCCAGGGACTTAGGCTGATTAGTCTGCAGTTAGCTGGTCTTCTACCCTTAGAGATGGGTAACAGGTCATTCCACATGTAGAGCTTCTACCCTAGTTGTTACATCAATCATTTGCACTGACAAATTTTGTAGTGCGTTCCTGATAGCTTATGCCCAGCAGATACCAAGGTAGGTAAAATTGTCTGCTAGTACCAGGGCATGGGATCGTGAGGCTTTTTAAGACTGCTTTAAGATGTATAATAATATTTACACCCTAAAGGCCTTACCTTTTAGGGACAAACAACGTAACAGAACTAGAACATAGAGAAGGTAGGTTCAGTTTGTTTCTCCTCTAATCTCTACTTACTTATTGGTTACAGCAGAGGGCCTTGTTCAAGTACTCATAGAAGGGGTTGAGGGTGAGGAAGGAAGATAAGTTAGTGTTTTGAGTGTAAATAGAGTTAATAGCAACCTAGAATTTTCAGAACAAGTTAAAGATGCTTTTTCCATGGGTATTAATTTGATATCAGTATTTCATAACTGAATATTAATATGTTTTATTTATTCTTGATATTTAACTGATTAGGTAATTCAAGAAAACAAAGTTTTTTGATATTTTTTGATATTGGTTACTTTGATTGTCTCTTCACAAATACCCTCTATTTTTTAATCACAGAGTTATGGATGACTGACCTTTGGCACTCCTGTTCATTTCGATGAAAATTGTCATTCAGTGTCCTACAGGTAGAATCAGATTATGCAATGAGTTAGGTATCTGCAGAGACAGGCATTTTGACGTTCAAATAATGTAGTGCAATATTAACTGCTGAAGAAGAAAGGACTTTCTGAAGCTCTTAGTTACAACTCTTAGATTACCTCTCTTCAGATTTATGGATTGATGGATGCTGCATGTTTATGTCTTGTGTCAGCACTGGAGCAGTTCATCACGTAACGCTTATCTCACTGAAGAGTAATACGCTCTCTCTATATTAGGTCATTTTCGAAACCCTTGAGAAAAAAAAATGTACATTGAATTTATAAAGATGAATTTGAACAAGCTTCAAAATTGATTACTCCCTTTAGACCAAGTAACTTCTTTATCTTTTTTATTATTATTGCTGTCTGTGATGCTTGGGTGTTCTGTCATTGCCTGTATAATCCTTAGGGCCTGAATGATGGTATAAAGAAAGAGAGATAGAAGGAATCAACAAGGTTGATTTTAGTGTGTGTTGTTTTTTTTTTTTAATGGAATATATATTTGCTATCAGTATATTTCCTGACATTTTTCCTGATATATTTGTTTTTGAGCTGAATTTTAGATTTCATGGAATTTAACTGCATTAGAATTCTTGTTCAGATAGGTAAGTAGCAGCTCGAGTTCTACAAAAATCAAGGTAACAAACAGCATCTTCACATAATGTTGTTGATGCTTTTGGTTTGTAAAGCCTTAATGAGCATCTGAGCTCATTCAGCTACTTACCGGAGGGATCTATATCATTTTTATCACTTCATTATGTCATGAGAAGACGTGGACTGCATTTTTCCACGTTTCATTACAGAATTAGAAATTTCCAAGAAACTATTTAAATGCAGGTGGGGTAATTCTTGGTGACAATCTAATCTGTTGTTTTAACTTTGTAGATATTCTTGCATTCTTGTCTCCTTTTCTCTTACTGCTTTTTCATCACTAATGTTGGATGAGATGTTGGGGATATGTTTGTATCCAATTGCAAGAGCTATTTGGTGCGATGTTTCAACCAGTAGTCTAAGCCTGTCTGGAGACAATCTCTTGTATTGCATGCTAGATGGTGTTCTGTTCAGGAAGGGAGCTTGGCACTGTGCTGAAGGGCTGGTAGTGAGAAAAGACTACAGCTGTGGTCCTAGAATTTTCATATACCCATTTTCACCAACAATGATCACTTATTTATTGGCCCCAGGGGATTTACCGGAGGAGACAGGGCAGCTCAATCCTGTCAAGTAAAACACTTAAAGTTGATGGCTTACCAAATGAAATAAGCTGTCACCCATGTCATGAGGAGCCCAGAGAGAAACAGGGGAAATATCTGAATCTGAAACATTAACTGGAGGCTTGATGTCAAAGGAAATGTAAGATTAGGCCAAGGAGAATGATCTCTGGTTTCCAGGGTTCCTTTTTTTTTTTTTTTTTTTTTTTTTCCCTGCCATCATCTAACTGTTTCTTGTTATATTTTGTGACCCTTGTGTATTAGTCATTGCTCTTGAGAGGAGATGAGATGGGAAATAATAGTTGAGAAGCAATCAGAAGTTACAGCTCTAAATAGCAGTCTTGACAGTTTCTCAGTAAAAGGTAATTCAACAAATTACCAACGCTTCCTGATGAGAGCACTGATCATAATGCAACAGATGAGTCACTTCAGGCTCGCAGGCCAGTGATCAGCTTCCAGTGCACAGTGGTCTTTGTAATTTGGTATACATCTGCTCTGTTACGTTGCTAATCACAGGTTATCCCAAGTCTGTTCAGTTCCTTGTCCTGTGGCAAGACTTCTGAACGTAAACAACGACTTACAGGAGAACTGAATGAACCAATTGCTGCTCTACTACCTCCGTTCTTACCAGGTGGGATTAAAAGCTGTAGCTGAGAATTTAAGTTATAGGTAAAAACATAATTTATAACTGTATTTTAATTAGTTACATGTTATCAGAAATGTCTGGTTTACTTATTAGAGCAATGGTAATATTGGTAATAGTTAAGCAAATTTATCTTCGTATGAATATACAAGTTCTTCACTTATTCAGTATTCCTGCCATGTTTTGCACAGTGCCTGATCGTATCTTCATATAGCACCTTGTCTATATTCCTGCCCCATCAGTTGGTAGTTGGTCTTTGTGTAGAAAATCTTGGGTTGATGTTTTGAAAATACTTCTGCCAGGTAGCTCCTTGCTGCTAAGTTAGCCAAGCGGTTTCCATAGGCTTGCGTTCTAACCAGCACAGAAGATAGAGAAGATCTTTTGAATGGAGACTAAGAATTTGATTCAGGCTTCGTCTCTGGAGGATCTTCTGATCCCATGAATACTGCAGGATTCTAGGGAGACTGGCTAGCCAAATGAAGTGCCTAAATAGTGTAATGGGAGTATGTTCTTTTATATTGCACGTAAGGCCTGAAAGCATCTTAAAATCTCACTTGGCTGTGGGAACAGCCTCTGAAATGTGGATGAGATCTCTCTGGTGAAAGGAAATGCAGGTGTGAAATATGCTTGCTGTCTGGAGGTACAGCCAGTGGTGAATGATGTGTGCAACTCAAACCTTTTTTCCCAAAGAATTGGACTGTTCTCCAGAATGCATATTTGGGTTATCTGAATTAATGACGGTGTTCCTCAAGGCAGAGGAATTGCGTTCCACAATTAGTTACTCATGCCTTCCATGTATTTTCCAGCTGTTGAGATGAATTTTTAGTTGCTCTGTATAAATACAGCCAAATTACAATGTCTGAGAATGCTGAAGTGAGTCACCAAGATGGCACTTGACAGTTACTGTATATTTTAGACCATATCATGCTATTCCTCTTACTTTAAATCTGTAGTTAAAGAAGCAAAATCACAACATACCTGTTGAAATAAATGAGTTGTGTGATTCCACTTTAATTCTGTGACAACCGAAGTCAAGACAATTGACACATTCTGGCACATCCCATACAGAGTTTTTGCATCTGCTATTTAAAATGTTTGGATGAGACTGCATACAGATAGTTGGTAGTGTTGCTTTTTAATACATAACACATAAAAAAAAAGGGGGGGGGGGGGGGATTAAAAAACAAGAAAAAGGAAAGTTACCTTAGATAAATTGCCAAGGCTTTCCACCAGGTAACCAAGAAATGTATTAAGAATGCTAGATTTGCTGATGGAAATATGGGTGTCAGACAATAAGAATAGCTAGGGTGTAAAATAAATCAAATGTCTTCAAAAGTCATAGGAATAATCAATGAACACTTTGAGGTTTGTGGGACAAAGATAGTGTTCAAAATTTGTCTGTAAACTTAAGCATGTATATTTGTCAGTGTGCTAATTGTAAAAGAAAATTTCCAATCAAAGTAAGACCTTAAAATTATGTAGTCTTGGTTCTTGTTTTCATTAAGCTGTTCAGTTAGAGTGAATGCAATACTATGGACTGATCCATTTAGAGATAGCTTTTAGTGATGATTTTGAATTATTTGTTTATTATGCTTGTGGTCAGCTCTTCATTGATTGGGTTAATTTGGGAGACCAATAAGGGCATTAATCAAGAGCATTCTACTTTCTTCCAGATCAGTCTTGCTGTATAAGTAGTCCCAATCGATGACCACTCAAATCTCCACGCAATGGTGCAGTGCCATAAGAAAAGCTGTGTTAGCCAGTTTAGGAGTTTGTCTTCCTTCTGAGTATTCACCTACATACAGTGGCATGTCTACCAATTACTGATCATTACAGAGTCAGAGAATCATCTAGGTTGGAAGAGACCTCCAAGGTCACCGAGTCCAACCTCTGACCTAATACTAACAAGTCCTCCACTAAACCATATCCCTAAGCTCTACATCTAAACGTCTTTTAAAGACCTCCAGGGATGGTGACTCAACCACTTCCCTGGGCAGCCTATTCCAGTGCCTAACAACCCTTTCGGTAAAGAAGTTCTTCCTAATATCCAACCTAAACCTCCCCTGGTGCAACTTTAGCCCATTCCCCCTCGTCCTGTCACCGGGCACGTGGGAGAACAGACCAACCCCCACCTCGCTACAGCCTCCTTTCAGGTACCTGTAGAGAGCGATAAGGTCGCCCCTGAGCCTCCTCTTCTCCAGGCTAAACAGTCCCAGCTCCCTCAGCCGCTCCTCGTAAGACTTGTTCTCCAGAGCCCTCACCAGCTTCGTAGCCCTTCTTTGGACTCACTCAAGCACCTCCATGTCCTTCTTGTAGTGAGGGGCCCAAAACTGCCACTGTTATTGTCACTGATTATCTCTCTGCTATTGATGTAACGACATTTCTGTAATCTCTTAAATCTCTAAAAAACAAACAAACAAACAAAAAAAACCACCACCAACAAGTTTTTCATTGGCCTCATCCTGCGTCAGATCTTAAGTTTAATAGTGTATTTGGTTTCAAATCTTACAGGGATTTCTAAACTAGTTTCAGTTCTATTTGTATCACTTCTAAAACTTTGTATTCAGTCTTTTGTTATGGTAAAGGTCTAAATTGAAAAAGAAAACCTTTCATCTATATGCATATGCTCTGTGTGTTCTTTGGTGGTTGTCTACATGCACGCATGCTCCATGGTGCAGTGGAGAATTCAGAATAACTCAAAGGAGGATTTCAAATTTAAAACAACAACAACAACCCAACAACCACAAACAAACAAAAACTCCCGGTTTTGTGCTGAACCTTCATGTAGCAGGAACTTGGTTTTAAAACTATTGAAGTATTTTATCTTAGATTCAAGTTTGATCACTTGGCTGGGTTTTGTTTCCAATCTTGTTGCTGACCTGCTGTTTCAATTTAGCACGTAATCTAAAATGTTGTTCAGAAAATATAGCGGTTTTCCATCTGCTGCTCTCCTAACAGACTTTATAGTTCCATCACCTATTTAATACCTTGTAGAGAAAAGTAGTTGCCTGCAATCTTTTCTGTTGCCAATGTTTCCCAAAGAATCTGCTTGGGTTTCTTTTTCTTTTAGGATTTATAAGAAATGGGAAATTATCTCCAATTCTGTGGCCATTGCCATTTTTAAATCTATGTACTGGTCAAGGAAATGTAATGCTGAATGCTTCTTGTTACCAAATAGAACCTGATAGGAATCCCTGTTGAGGAAAAGTAGTGTGTTCTTATACCAAATGCTCTTACATAGAAGCAGGGGACTACAGGTTGTCAGCATATGAGACATGAATGCTTTATTGTGCTAATTTGAGCGTGGTTTGCTCCTCTGAGGTTATTTACGTAATGGTGACCTACAACACCTGCTCTGTTACCGCTTCTCTTATCAGCTTTAGTATGATCTTGGAACAGCATTGACTTATTAAAATGTCAATGAGGTATTCTTTGTAGCATAACAAATGTTAAACTCATTCAGTTTTGACTTTTTTGATAGGTTCTTTACCTTTCTGAAAAAATATTTTAACCTACTTGTTTAGATAATTGTTACAAGTAGCTTGACAAGATTGGGAATAATCTCTGGTGGTTCAGTGTAACAGCAGCCATATGGAACTATAATTTCCAAATCCCACAGATCTTATTTAGTTTATGCTATGTTGGATTACTTGTCAAAGTTGTTTTCATGCCATCTGTAAGAGTTATTACTTTTTCAATTATTTTATTGTAATTTTACTGTAGTTTTTGGTGTCGAGAGGTCTTTTTTCCTCATCAGTTACCAGCACTTGATTTCTTGAATGTCCTATACAGCTTATTTTTTTTTTATTTTTTTTTTCCATGCATCTCTTTTGTTATAGGTCAGGACCTAGGAAATCCTTGAGAAATTATAGTGACTCTAAAGATGAGGTAACATGCATGTTCATGTGTTAAAACCCAGCAATTTATTCCGTTTGGCTTCAGCACTTTAGTACTGTTTTGTTTGTCTACTATTTTGCCTTGCTGTGATACAGCAAGATCCCTTCCATTTCGGCTGTAATTGCTTGGCCCTTCCCACTGCAAAAGTCTCCTGAGGACATTTACGTACCGTCACAATGACCATGCTGAAGACAAGAAATGCAAGGAGAAAAGGAAGTGAAGAATCCTTAAAACAAATAGAAGTTAACTGTCTTAAACACTTTTGGGGTGGGCACCAAAACTGAATGCTTTGCAGAGCCCAACGGGTGGCAGCCGTTACTTCTCTAGCCCCCTGTTTTGTTTTATTAGGACATTCTTTTTTTCCCCTCCTTGTACACGAATGTCTGTGGTCACCCACTGGAGTGCCTCACTGTCCCACTGCTTCCTGTGTGCACAAACCCGTTACAGTGGTTTGAGGTCGGTTGCCACTTTTCGGACAGTCTTGTCTGTGGAACTGCCGCAGGCTATGCGGTTATTTCACAATACTTTCAGAAGGGGAAAAGTGGGAAAAGTTGAAACAAAATCTCAAGTGGTGGTTTAGCAAGATAATTCTTGATTCATGGTCAAAACTCTTTTGTCTTTTTTGTTTGTTTGTTTGCCCTTCCTTCAAATGGTATGTATTTATCTTCTGTTTTCTTTCCATTTCACTATCCTTCTCTCATAAAAGCTCCACCGGGGAAAAAAAAAAAAAAGAAAAAAGCACATCAGCATATGAAGTAAACAGTAAATTGCAGAACTAATTAAAGACTTTCATAGTCCTTTAGCTGGTATTATATTCTTTTTCTCTTCCATATGCCTGTGTTTTTTATTTCTTTTCTATTCGGAGTATTAACCATATTCTTAAAGGGGCTACATCTTCATGGTTTGACAGTGCTTGATACTGTGGCTGGGGGGTGCCTCGTGTCAGTGACTGCAGTGAGATGCGGTTCTAAACGCAAAAAATAAAATGCATATTCTGGACTCTGTTATTCTTATCCTTTATTTTTCTGATCAATTTTTTTCAAGGAAACAATTAAAAGTATGGGTCAAATGTGCGTGAAAAGATTGAAAATAAAATAGAATTTTAGAATCAATCTCTGCATACAATTTACCTCACTGGGGCATCTTGCTCAGTTAGGTTGGATATTAGGAAGAACTTCTTTACTGAAAGGGTTGTTAGGCACTGGAATAGGCTGCCCAGGGAAGTGGCTGGGTCACCATCCCTGGAGGTCTTTAAAAGACATTTAGATGTAGAGCTTAGGGATATGGTTTAGGGGAGGACTTGTTAGTGTTAGGTCAGAGGTTGGACTTGGTGATCTTGGAGGTCTCTTCCAACCTAGACTATTCTGTGATTCTGTTTAAATAGCTCTTCCTACTTTTGCTGACAGATCTACCATTCACTGTTGATCTGCTGAGCCTTGATAGCACTGTTGATAGCATCACTGTTAGTGCAGATGTTCTGGGACTTGGGAGAGCTGGGGGTAGTTTGTATGTTTAAATTTGCAGGTCTTTTACTTGCTTGTCAGCAGTAAAGGTACTACTTCAAGCTATAGCTTGTTTGTACCATGCTTGGATGACTTATTTTTCTATTGCAGCATATACAAAGTGTTGGCTGTTCTATAGGGATTCAGACTTCTTGCTGTTTGTATACTTCAAATTACATCTAGAAAAGTATATTTACAGAGGTAATATGTGGATGCAATTTTAGGTTCTGATATAGATATTACTAGATATTCTAATCGTAGATTCAGTGGCATGTAAATCAGCAAAACAGAAGTCCGTGGTTGCGAGGAGAAGCTACTTGCCTGCTGCCAGAATTACTGAAGAATACCAATGTAGTTTATAGGCTGAAAAATTACATGCATTGAAGATTTGACACCTGGAGGCACTGAAGCCTATCTAGTTGTCTTACTGGTTACGTGCTAATTCCAAGATCAGTAGCCTCTGTCTTGGTGACTTCCTGAACTTAAACTTTGTTCTGGAAGAAGACGAAGGCTATTTTCCAATTAAAATTGAGGCCTGTGCACTCCATGTCCTACTGTTCTATGCCACTACAACAGATTTCCTTTCTGGGTAATCTTTAGAGAACCATAGAATATCCTGAGTTGGAAGGGACCAAGGGAGCATCGACTCCAACTCCTGGCTCTACAGAAAACTGTCTAAAAATCAAACCCTCTGTTTGACAGCACTGTCCAAATACTTCTTGAATTCCGGCAGGCTCTGACCACTGCCCTGGGCAGCCTGTCCCAGTGCCCGACCACCCTTTCAGAGACGTTTGATAGCTGTACATTTAGCCTGGCTTTTGTTAGAGCTTTCACTGTGTAGTAACTTGTAGAAGTATTACAACAAACTTGGTCTTAAAAATCAACATTTTGTTAGAAATATGAACTTAAAAACACTTTACAGATGCTTCTGTATTTAGTCTTAATCTTACCAGGCATAAAATGCGTAAATTTATGCCTTGTTGAAATAGTGTTTCCTGTGTTTAGACAGCTTGTTGATGAGGTGCTGTCTCATCAGAGAAATCATCTTGATTCCCTCAACATTAGCACTGAAGAGGATAGAAAGCTGTTTCCCTCTGCCAAATAGGGTTTTATATTTTAACAAGAGAAGATCACTTTTGATCTAATTCTTTGCTCTGTAGGGTCACTGTATCACCTGGGGCTACATTTTCCAGACAAATGAAAAGCATATGTTTGAGGAACTTGAGAAGTCTTGACCTATAGGTCCAAATGGGATGTACCAGAGTGCCGAGAGAGGTGTCTGAGGTCCTTGGGAGGCTGTTCCCCGTTACAGTTGCTGAGTTGCAGGTTTTGGGGGGGGGTTGGAGAGTGGGAGAGTCTGGATCATGTTTCCCAGAGAGGTTTTTGAATCTGTGCCTTGAAGTCATAAAAACATAGCCTTAAGGAGAACTTGTGTTTCAGAATTTTAGGATTTTGACTAACATGCTTTTCTCTAATTTTGAGAACCTTGCTAATGTTTCCCCTTCTCTGGCTTTGGATTGGAGAGCTATTTCTCACCATTTCTCAGATCTTCAAACTATTGATTTAAAAATGACCACAGGTCATACGCCTGAATGAAGGTGGCAACTAAATGTGTTACAGATTGATGGCTGTCATCACTGTTCGCTCTCATTTCCTCCTGTGATGCTAAGAGTTCCTGGGGCTCTGTTACAATGCATGACCTCAGGGGTTCCCTATCTTTTTGTGTTTTGCAAGGTTTCATTCCTTTTTCTTTGTATTTTCTCTGCTCTGAAACTACATTCACAGTATCTTTAAATCTTTTTTTTTTTTTTTTAACTTGCTTTTAGAGGATTATCATTGGTGTTGCTGTCTAAAATCTTACCTGCAGCTGTATTTTCATACTGTTTACTAAGCTCTTGTAATTCTTCATGTTTTTCTCATCTGGGCAAACATTTCACGCTCATTGCAGAATGAAGGAACTGACCTACACAATGATCAATTTGGGGAAAAAATGCCTGAGGCAGTACCAAAAAAAAATGTTCTATGAGATTGAAAGCCAACTTTACTAAGGAACTTGATGTTACAGTTTACCGTGCAATATTTCTGTAGCATGACATAGTGCAGAAGGCATTAAGGACATAAGATATGTATTTTAAAGTGAATCTGCAATAGATTTTAGATCATATTAGGAAATGGAGGAAAGTGACCTGTTGTGTGTATGTGTAGTAGGGCAGAATAACATTCACAGTGCTTTTTTCAATTAAATGCTCCGAGTTTTACATTGATCTTGTCAGATGCATAACTGCCGAGTAGTCTCCTAGTACTGCTGTGTGGGAAAACCCAATGAAATTATGGAAGGTTCATTGAATTGAAAGGGTGATTTTTTAATAATCTGAAAAGCTGCTGTGTAAAGGGAATATTTATTAAGCTATTGTAGTGCCGCCCTTCTATATCAGAACACTGAAGTGAAGTCGACCATGGTGTGGATATTTATTTATGCATTGTGTATCTTTGGATCTGTATCTTCTTACTCCCTGGGGACTTGCTAAATGTCTTCAAAATCCTTGCAACCTTCCCCAGTATTTTGTTGGTTTTTTCTTCTTTCCTCTCCTGTCATTCATTCTTATCCACTCAGCCAGGTATCTGTGGAGATGGCTAAAGAGTTCACAGACGCTTCAGATACATGGGACTGTTATGTGATGGTGTCAGTTCTGCATTAGTAGTATAAAGAAAGCAAGGAAGAATGGCATGAAAAACAGGCAGGAAATAGGTAGGTATGTTGTTACAGATGTGATTCCAAATAATGACACTTCAAATTTAAACGTTTGCCATGCCACTGAGCTGCTGTTTTGTGGGTCTCTGTGGGTATTGCTCCCGTAGGGATTTGTTGAGATTCTTGAAGTAACCGAGGATAATTTTTAACACTGCTTGGATTCATTTACGTTACTACCACTTCATGCAGGATGTTTCTACTACTCAAAAAGAAGCTGAACTTGGGTGACTGTGACTTCATTAAAGCTCCTAAAACTGGCTGAGTGCCACATCTCCTGAACTTCAGCGGAAATTCATTGCAAGAAATGAGAGGGGCATAGGTTCCCATTTGCCTGCAGCATGAAAGCCTCCTTCTGCCAAACCAATGTGTTTTGTTATATTAAAAAACACTGTTCCTGCTGTGTCGTTTTATGCCAAATGTTCCCTGTGGTTGGGCATGCGGGCTGTAACTACCTTCTGACAATTGCATCAGAGCAAATGAGCTGTGACACTGCTTGCCTATTTTTAAATAAGCTCAATGTTGTCCATCTAATGAAGTGCTAAAGCATACTGTGCCTGGGGGAAATGCAGGCTTTGCATGAGGAGTAGTTAGGAAGAAGTTCTTGTTTTAAGAAGCACAAACAAAACAGAAGTATGATTTCTCAATGTTGCAATAAGCAGCTGCTGTTTAGCTTGAGCCAGTCCTGAGTTGTTGATCTTTAGTCAGAACAGGTAGCATTGATAATCTTGGAGCATGCTGCATTGGCTGTGCTAAATGTGTTAGCTGCAGTTAGGGAGCACTTCTTCAAGTGCATGCTTGGAACTTCTCGTACGTGGTGGTAACGTTCCTTGCCTTTGCAATGGGAGTGTATGGCTGTGAGTATGGATAGTACAGTCATGAGTATACAAAGATTTGAAGATCACCACATTTTAAACTGAATCTATCTTCCTTGGTTTACATTACTTTCTGTTTAAGTGAATAATTAGATGTAAGTAAGAGAAGTTCTAGTTTCTATTTAATTTAATATTGGCCCCAAGATCTTTGACATTTTGACTTCTGTATTGAAGTCTTTGGCTGCCTGAGGTTATCTCCTCATTCCTCTACATGTTTAGCAACTGCTTGTTCTGTTCTCACTTTTTAAAAAATCTATTTGTAAGTGCTGATAATCTGTTAAAGAATATATGCTCTTTTTTTGCCCTCCCAGAATACTGAATGTAATGTAGGTCTGGAACTGCAAAAACTGGCGTTGGAGGACTACTCCTTTTCAGTAAGTGATGTGGCTGTTTGATATGCATGTGATTGGTATGTAATGGATCGTAGAGCAGGTGATGCAATTATCATAGTTATATGCCAGTTGTATTTGTAGTGGATATATATCAAGTTTTATGATTCTTTTGTTGTGAGTGGTGCTGCCTCAGTTGGAGGTAATTTGCATCTGTAGAGGAAAAAAATACAAAACAGATGTTGAATCAGTAACTTCCTTTTAATTTTGTTATATTAAACAAAAAAAGCACGTTGCAGTAAACAAGTTCATTATTTAAAAGCGATTTTGATCCAATAGGTGCTCTATTTAGAGCTTCACAGGTAAAAATTGTAAGAGCTGTACCAAATTGTGACATGCACAAATACTGGGAAAGAATTGGAAGTAGCTCTCACCTGATGTGCGTTCTTGTCTGCCACACCTGTATACGCTGCTTAGGCAGCTGTACCAAATAGCGCATTGAAAGTCTCTGGCCTGTGAAAATTAAACTTGCATTTTAAAAAAGCAGACTTGATGTGCCGTGTGCTTTTCTAAATACGCCACTGCTCCCTTACTGGTGCTACAACCGGCTAGGAAGCTTCACTGATAAAGCTTCCTGGAATGGGGTGTGAAGCAGATGCTAGTATGAGCAGCGAAAATGCAACAGGTCATGCCTGAGATGATAATCATGCTTCTCAGCTCATTAGCACCTTTCCTCTAAGACAATCAGAGCATTTTGAATGTTGAGTTTTATAATACCTATGTGAGCTGCAAGTACAGTATTATTTCTGCATCTTATAGGGAGTAAGCTGAAAGAAATAAAAGGTTGAAGTAATCCAGTGAGCTGCTGACCAAACCAGAAATAACTCAGGTGTTTCTTCCTCCTACTGTTCTTTTAGAACTTGTCCGGTAGCATTTAGCGTATGTCTGGAGAGTGTAGAAGAGAGATATTAGTGCTCTACTTCAAAATGCCGTAACTGGTAAACGAGAAAACTGAATCTATTCCTATTAGGCTTCACTTCACTTGATAGGACCTTATTTTCTGCCAGCAAATGCTTAGAGGTCTGCAGATTGAGAAATGTTGATGAGCACTGAATCTATCAGCAACGATATTCTGGCAAAGCTATCCTTGCAGGAAGAAGGTAGGGACCTCTGAAGACCAAGGGTGCAGCTGGCTAGCAGGAGATGAGGCATACAGCAAAGCTGAGAGGGGGTGTGCGTAATGATACCTGCTGTAAGAAGAGCAGCAGAGCACTGGAAGAGCTGTTTTCTCTTCGTAGCAACAGGTCTTAATTTACAATTGAACGCGTGGTGATTAATCCCCAGCTGTAACCTTTATTAATACATGGAAATGCTTTTCTCTTAAGCCCTCCCTGCCAAAACTCCAGCCATTGGTTATTTTTGGATTGGAGATGCTCAGACTTCACAGCAGTGAGAAGTGAAGAGTTAAATTGGGGGAGGGGGGGGAGCTGCTTTGGCTCAGACACTTTTTCTTTTTTCCCCCTCCAGCCTTGGAAATAAAACAAATCCTTTCATTACAGGAAGGAAAGAGGAGAAGCAAGTACAGACGTTTTGGTACCTTAGCTGAAAGAGGTAATATAAAGCAAGGGGAGAAGAAGCAAGTACAGACGCTTTGGTACTTTGGCTTAAAGATGTAATATAAAGCATTTTGAGGTGGAAGTGTACCATGCAAATGGATCAAGTAGGTTGGTACTATGACAAAGGAGAGTTTGAGACGGCTGGGCAGAATATCAGTAGGCCGTTCAGCTAATTTTTTTTTTTGAGAGTTGATTGTTGAGGGATGTGAAACTGAATTTTGGAGAAAATCTCTTACATGCTATTCTTTACTGTTAAAGAAATAGTATGAGAACTTTGGTTGATCTGGTCTGTGCTGCGTTACTAAGCCATTTCTCTGAAGTAGAAACAATCCTTTTTGATGTACTTTGCAAGTTATTCTGTAGTTGGATTGGAAATAAAAGTCTACCGGGATTCTGAAAACGTAGGGGTTAGTAATCAGATAACAATTATCTCAATCAGATAGAGACAAGACAAGGGGGAATGGTTTTAATCTAAAAGAGTGGAGATTGAGATTAGGAGGAAATTCTTCACTCAGAGGGTGGTGAAGCACTGACACAGGCTGTCAGAAAGGTTGTGGATGCCCTGTCCCTGGAGGTGTTCAAGATCAGGTAAGAAGATGCCCCGGGCAACCTGATCTAGTGGGTGACATCCCTGCCTGTGGCAGGGGAGTTGTAACTAGATGATCTTTAAGGTCTCTTCCAACCCAAGCCATTCCAGGATTTTATGATAATGCTGATGCTTAGTTTTGTATGAAGCTTTGCTGACTGGGATTGAGGACTTTTGCTAAATGGAAACACCATTTCTAGTTGACACAGCATCTGGCTAGAAATTCTTCATTTTCTTACTCTATTCTACTCTGATTGGTTTATAGGCTCAAAGATTAAAAGAATAGGGCCCTTCTACTGTTCTCCAACTCTAATTAGCTAATTTCTTGTGAGTTCTAAACAGATACCAGTTTTGTTCTCAGCAGATGCGTTGGACCTCTTGACTGTCATTTGGGGTTCATCTGAAACACTATTACAAAGTAAGAAATGTCTGAACATATTTTTTAGGGGTGTAAAAAGCTCTCTTATTTGCTTTCACTTTTGTTTTGATCTATTTATGATTGAATTGACTTTCACAGAGCTCGTGTTCTCTGAGCATGCACCAGAAGTATATGCATTGCACGGTTGTTTTAATAGTAACTTGTTTGCTGCATTGAAAGTGATAGTCACTGAAAATTTGACTGAGATCTGTCCTGTATGTGTTTTATTAAAATACGTACTGTTTCTTGTCTGTTTTTAACATGACACAATTTATTGTCAGAAATCTTAGGCCCAAATTTACCTGTAATCTAATTCAAGGGATGTTATTGTACAATCTATAAAGTAAAATCAAATATAGTTGGGTTTGCATAAATTTCCATTATTGGTGATGTTCAGAGTACTGCAGGTAGCTGATAAAGCATTTGCTGGTTTTCTATCTTCCTGTGGCTTGTGAAAAGTATGGCTTCCTCTGATTAAGATGTTTCTTATTGCAAAATAATTTGTGCACGCCTTAGAGTTTTTACTAAATCTCAGCTACTTTTATGGGAAAATCACAGCTTCTGAGATGTCAGCATTTGGTGTTCATTGGTTATTCAGTAGCGCTCTGTCCAACTTGAACAGCTTCAACAGCTGCAAAAGGATTTCCTCTATGTATTAGTGAGATACAAAGTAAAATCCTGTCTTGCATATCCCACATAGTATCTTTTGTCTAGTATAAAAAGAATATCAGGTATATCCTGCCACACAAATTCGTAATAAATCAAGTCTTCCTGTTTAGTTCACTTAACATCACCTTCAGTGGAATTATGAAGGAAAGAAAACCACAAACGCTTCTAATCAACACAGTTGTTAAGAAGATATAAAAACAAAAGAAATGCACTTTTAAAGTACAGTGTTTAAGAGCTTTTGAATTCATGGTTTTTTGATGCATCTTGCATTGGTCTTATATATGCTAATAGGAGTGCAGCATTTAGAGGGAGAATCTCTAGAGGTAGAAAAGATCTTTGGAAGATAAAAGCTTAATTCACAGAATTCCTGTTCCCAGCACTTCTAATAGTCAAACACAAAAGTTTTACAGCAAAATCCCCCTTTACAAAAGATGCTTGAATACATTTTGCACTTCTAAAAATGGGAACTGCTGAGGTCTAAAAGGGATGAAATTATCCTTAATTTATAAGATTGCTTATAACATAAAATGTTCTCCTTTCAACTATAAAGGAATCGTATACATTTATTTATTTTTTTTTTATATATTTTATTTATTTTTGACTGCCTATATAAAGACATGCACAGCATTTTTTTGTCTGCTGCAGAGATGTGTACATTATCCATTTGGGCTTCAACATCATTAACGTCGTGTGTCCCAGTAGAGCTAGCACATTGGGCTGGCACTTAGGAGTTGTGGATGTTGTGAGGAACAGCAGATAAACTGAAACAAGATGAAGAAAAGAAGATCACTTTAATAATAATAATAATAATAAAGGAATGGGTGGAGGTGAGAGAGAAGAGAATAAATGGTGATGAAAAATTCCAGGAAATCCAAAGATGGAAAATAAAAAGAGCAGTACAGACAAAAATACAAGTAATGAAACAAATTTTGAGTTGAGATCTTTATATAATCGTTGAGCTGATGTGTGATGTCAAACATTTCATTAAAAGGATAAGAAACCTCATACAATTTCTTTGCTACTGTTAAATTGAACACTTTAGGAAAAAGAGCTCTGTAATGGTAGTTGTAAATGTTAAATCATGGTTGTTCTTTATAGAAGACCATTATTTCAGTAAGATAGTAAAAGTGTTTTCTAATTCTGACCTTGCTACCTTAATTCCTACAAGAAACTTAGAAATGTCAGTTTTGCATGATTGGAAGCTGGGAATGATGGTTTTTATTGATAGAATCAATAATGCTTGTCGTGTGTTTTCCAGAAGTATTTGCTTCAGTGACTATTTCAATTGAGTGAAGATATTTTTCTTAATTTAAGAAAGGCAACTGGTTTCATTTAACAGAAGAATAGCTGTGTTAAGTGTTTCAGACTTCCCTTGAAAAGAAAGCCTTAGTTTCTACTTTCAGCTAATATGTGGTAGCTGAAATCTGAACTGATGCTACTGTTCTAGTAAAATTCGTTATTGAGTTAGCACATCAGTTAAGAAAATAATTTAGCTACAAATTTGACAGTAACGTTATAATGTGCAACCTTGGAGAGATTTGATTTATTGTTGTAAGAATAAATGAATACGAATTTGATCTAGTAATATTCTGTAAAATTCCACTGCTGTTTTTCACATGCCATTTGATAAGGTGAAAATAATACCGCATCTTCACGGGGGGGAGGAAAAAAAAACAGTATTCCAAGAAGTAAACTTTTAATTTATAACCATAATGATTCAGAGCATTCAGAAAGGTTTCAAAACAGTCCTCAGTAAGCAAAGCACTTCATAGGTGCACATGGGTCAAAAGTACGTTCACACGGATTATAGCTAGTATGGGGTTAAGGTGTTGGTTCACGTGGTCAGTCTCTACAAGATGTGTATAAGCTGTCTTTTAATTCTAAAGTTGAAACTGATAACAGTTTTGCATAACCAATTCCATGTCTTTAGGGTTTCTGGCATAAAACCGTAACTGTTCTGGTTTTGCATTGCAGTGGTAGTTAGAAATATTTCAGATATTCTTCCCTCCTACCTCCCCCCTTTGTTTTTTTAAGAAATACAACAACTTTTACCAGAACTTTCAGTTATTTTTAGCAGAAATGCTATTGAAAATTGCTGTGGGAAAAGTTCCAGAACCCTAGGTCTCTTTATTTTTCCTTGTTGTTCTTATGTTGTGGGGCTGAATTTGTTAAGAGAATGATTCTTACGCCCCCGTTTTTGAAATTTACTTGAAATAATTTGGCTTTTTCCAACTCAACAGCTATACCATGGAGTGTCTCCTACTGCTGCTGATTCACACCATTTGTTCTTTGATACACCTCAGAAACATACTCCTTGTGACTGCAAATCTTGTTATATTCCAGTCTAATTTACAGATTCCTTCAATTTTTATGCAGTTCTGAGTTTTCTCTGCTAGTCTATCCTTTTTCTGTGCCTGTCATTTCCCAAATGTATTTTGAACGGGAATGGAAGATGATCTTTATAAACCTCTGTGTCATAATATCTTTCCATTCATTAATGTCTAGCCTGAACAATTTATTGCTATAGGAGCTTGATGCAAGGAAGTCCTTAGAATTTTGGGTCATGCTTTTGTCTGATTCTTTGGCCACACCACATAGCAGCTCTGTTCTAGTCCTTTGTGAAACGTTTAGTGTTTACCTAGCTCAGAAGCATAAAGTATGGGTTGTGATGTCTCATTATTTTGTAATGGCTGCTCTGAAAATGAAGTACTGTGTAGTTTGAGTTACCACAAACTGGATTGTATCATAGATCCTAGCATTGAGCTGAGCTTCGCCTTCTCAATAATCACAGCAGAGTTTAAATATCTGGCTTGCCGTATAGAATAAGAGCAAAAGCTTCAGGAACAAATCGTAAAGCTCAGGAGATCTGACTTGACTATTCCTAGTATCAGATCATCTGATTTTTAAATATAGCTGTCAGTAGTATTTTAATATTCTATTTTCAACATTCTGTAGAATTTCAAAAATGGATTGTTAGCCTGCATGCAAAACCATCACGAGCTATGTATTAGACAAACACGGTTTTCTGTCATTAGGGCTAACTGGTGAGGCAAGTCTGGGCAGACCTGGATTTTCTCGGTATGATTAAAAACATTAACCAAGCAGTTCCGCTGGCAACGGTGACGTGGGACACATGGTTTGAAACTAACCTCAGGCTGTTGCTTATTGTATCTTTTCAAGAGAAAAAAAAAGGGAGATCGGGGAATCAGCTCCTGTAAATTGTTTGCCTTTTTATGTTTTCTACCTTTTCCAGATGCTCTTCTTGCTGCTGCCTCAAGCTAGGCAGCTTCCTGAGCTAGGCACTAACTTTACAGAGGTAAAAGTAATTTAAAAAGGAAGATATAATTTTAACTAGAGAGTTGGCTAATAGTATGTAATTTAACTTGAACTGAAGTCAATATTCCTGGGTGCAGAAGTATTGCCCTTTGCTATCAGAAATGAATAGCATCGGGGTTGGCAGGAACATTTGGAGTTATCCCATCGCATCATTAATTTATCTGAAATACACTGTGCTTCACTGAGATAATGGCGATCATAAGAAATTCATCTAGTAATTATGTGCAAGGCATAGAAATTCTCTGATCCTACCCTCTGAGCATGGGTGAAGTATTCCTGTAGGCAGCAGCTCCTTAAACAAAGTTCAGCTGCTAACAATCTGCATTTTATATATATTCCTTTACCTAAGGGTGGTAAACATGAGTCCAGTTGGGTTTGTGTGCTTGTAGGCTTTGCAAGAAAGAAGTTGAAAACACCTTTCTCCCTCTTTGCCTGACCTTATCTTTTGCCAGTGGAGTGCAAAACTACCAACCAACCAACAAACCTGTTGGTTTGTTCCGTGGAACGTTACAGATGCAGTGTGACTGACACGGAGTGTAATGGCTATCAAATGAACGTCTGCAGGCCTAAATTCTTCCTTTCTTACTGTTTGCACCATTTTGGTTATCTGGTCAAAAGAGATGAGAGTAAAAGGTTTCTGAAATAGCAGGATTATGAATCTTAGCTATAGAAATACCTGATTTGTTAGGTTATGAAATAGGAAGGCTTTACATAGTATGCAATTTTTAATTTGAGCCATAGAGAGTGGGAAGAAATTACTTGTTTAATGGCTGTCAGTGGTGCCCCTGTTTAAAACAAAACCTACCTGAAATAAAAAGACTTTTTCCTATGCTTCTGGTACGTGCTCTCTTCTCTGCTTTTTTGTGTACTCATACATTTTGAAGGCAAATATTAGAAAATATGTTCAGACAGGGTGAAAACTGAGTTAGTCAGTGGTAGCAGATGACTTTCAGTGATGATTCTGCCTGTTGTCCTTATTTGTTGCATAAGCTTTTGAAAGGTCTCTGCCTAGTAAGGTGGTTGGTACTCCAATTTCTTCATCGTGATTTTTCACACAAAAACAGCACAATAAAACCCTGAAACTTATAACAAAAATAAACAAAAAAACCCTCAAACCTAAGTGACAGTAGGTGGCAAAAGGGGAATACAAACCATTTAGATTTTGGGCACAAGTCAAGTCTTAAAATGGGTGAAGTTTGTTGTGACAAAAGCTTTGTTTTGTAGATGGGATTTTTTTTTCAGTGTTTTGTGTGTGGGTTCCTGGAAGCAGGTAAATGGTTCTTTCAAAGGTTCAGAGTAGATTGAACAGATTCAAATAAGGTGGGTATGAAGGCTTGGGGATAGAGTATGAGAAATAGGTAAGGAGGCCATCCTTCTTAAGTTCTCGTATTAAAAAAAAAAAAAATGTGGAAAAAAAGTGGTAAGATTAAATGTCCAAACCCACACTGTTTTGTATTTTGGCAAAGCAGCCAGGAGAAGAATGAGTCTTTTTCCCAACAGGGCTTTGACATTCTCATTTTATTTATTTTTTAATTCACGTGCTCTCAAACACATTTCAAACTGCATGGGCTCAAGAACGTGACAGATCCCTCTGAGGACTCCTTTGCAGAGCAGAATGCGGAGGCTAGGAAAGGCAAGCCCTTAGAGGGGTCCCCAGCAACTCTTGCCACTTTCCTTTTCCAAGTGGGGTGGAGCTGCCACTTCAACAGAATAAATAGGGATAAATAAAGTAATGGAGCTGTTTGCATCCACAGCCATATGCTTCCTATCCCCACAGGCTCAACACCATCAATCAAATGTGAGTTACAGACACGCTGTACCTCTGTTACATATCAGGTAGCTATTCAGGCATTACCAGATGTAAATTAATTTCCAAGTTTGAAATAAGGAAAAAGCAAGGTAAAAAAATATACCTGCAAACTATTTGCTGAGTCCTTGGTTAAGTCTGTGCAGCATAATGTGCCTCAGCTCCACTTGCAGTATGAGGGGTTCTTTTGGGGTGATCCAAAGACAAATATCAACAGTCAAATTAGTTGAGTAGTGGTGCATGTTCTTCTGGCTTCTGCCATCAGTGTGAGATCCTCATGCACATCTGGTGGACAAAGCTATCGGAGTGATTTAGCTGACCATTGAATCATTTTCCTTCTGGAGAACTGTGCAGGGTGTAAGTACGTATGCTGCTGCTCCTAGTTTACTCAAGAATGATAGTCCTTTTTCAGGTGAGGGCTTGAAGCAGATGCCGTGATTATCCTGAAATTCTTCAAATTCTTCTTGTCTGGTGAGGAGCATTTTTCTTGAGGAAAAACAGGAAGTTCATTCCGTGAAAAACTTAAGAGGGCTTTCCATTATTGAATCATGACTTTTAAATCTAAAACTGTGTCTGTACTGCTGGGTTACTGCTGTATTGGATTGCGTAGAACCTTAATGGGGAGTCAGCTTGCCATCAAAGCTGCAAATTATACTGATACAAGCTAAATAGATCAGAGAAAGCTCACCTGTGCTAATACATAAATGTATGAGCATTAGGGGCTTGTGCTAGCACAGCTGCTCATTGTGGGAGGCGTCTACTTGGCAAAATACAAATTTGTGATGCCTTAGTTAAGGTTTGGGGCACAAGTTGCTGGTTTTGCTGTTGCTTAGAGGCTGCAGCCAGGTGTCATGCATGCTATCCCCAAAGCACCCAGCTGATACCTGACAGTCTACTACACAGTTATCCAACTACTACACCTATATCATTTTGGTAGAATTTAGCTCCCATAGCATTACTACTTTTTTTTTGCCCACATTTATAAAAAGGAAATGTTAGTCTCCATTTTGGAAGATATGCATTTCAAGTGATTAAATGAAATAACCTTTGTTTTCTGCGCTTTGCACTACTCATTTCTCTGAAGTAACGAGGCTGGTACTGAATGCAGTTTCCATACAAAAAGAGTTACTGTGTCCTCGTTTAACACTTGTCTTGCTGTTGTTACTTCTGCTTGCTATTGATGCTTGGCTGGTTACAATCTGACACTGTCTTCTCCTGGTCCCAACATGCAGTCTTAAAATAAAGTGGTGGCAGAAGTTCTTCTGGAGCCAGCAAAGCATAATATAGTTTTAGATGGAGCAGACAAGCAGCAGATAAAGCTGCTGTATTTACGATTGTTGTGCTGGAATGGAAAATAGTGGGATTGTATATGTAGATATATTTAATGTAAAGAATATGTGAATTTCAGCTCCCATGAAAATGCAAGTAGAGGCAATAGCCAGTGAGAAAATACTGGAAAAATACATAGTTTGGCTGCTGATCTGCTAGGTAATTTTTGATTTGAGGATTTTGGGCTAGTTACTTTCACTTCTGAGTGGTTTGTTCCATCCCTTATGCTTTACTTGGTTTAGAGTGTAATTTGTTTTGGAAGTGTAATTATTCCATTTTGTACAGACTACAGTAGATTTTGGACAGATCACAGAATGGTTAGGGTTGGAAGAACCTCTGGAGATCATCTGGTCCAACCCTCCTTTGAATATCGCCAAAGGAGGCTCCACAGCCTCCCTGGGCAGCCTGTCCCAGTGCTCCATCATCCTCACAGTGAGGAAGTGTTTTCCTATATTCAGCTGGAACTTAATGTGCTTCAGTTTCTGCTCATTGCCTCTTGTCCTGTCTCTGGGCACTGCTGAAAAGAGCCTGGTATCCTCCCCTTGACGCCCTCCCTTCAGATGTTTGTACACATCGATGAGATGCCCTTTCAGGTCTCTCCAGGCGAAGCAGGCCCGGTTCTCTCAGCCTCCAGAGGTAACTCTGAGTTCTGATCTGGACTCAGAGCTCTGTTAACCAGGTACTTACAGCAATCGTCACATGTTGTATTTTGTTTTCTTTTTCCACACTGTAAATATCGATGTATTAACATGTCATCTGAACCCCAAGGAGTGCTTCGAATGCAGAGAGGCTGTGAGATTCTAATTGACATCTTAGTTGACATACGTGATATGGCTGTACCGGTGCATGTGATATGCATACACAGAGCTCAGTCTGTGTTCATACTGACACATCCCCATTTGGGTTTCAGATTTAGCTTATGGCCAGTAATTTAAAACTGGGCTGGTGGAATTTAGTTTTCTATAGAGATGTCTCCCAAATCCAGGAAAACAGAGAGACAGGCATTTGTTAACAAAACAGTAATGGTATAGCAATATGGCAAATGTACAGCTAGATTTTGAGATGTGGATGTGATAATTGCACGTGGGGGAAAAAAAAAAAAAACTATTGTCTAGCTTTTACTGTGCAGTTTGAATGGGACATGTACTCAAAGAGTCTTAGTCAAAAGAGAACATTCATTCTTACTTGTCTGCATTAGGAAGCCAATGAGAGATTTGTCTCTTTCACTTTGAATTTGGAGGTTGTTTTATTTACCCCAGAATGATTTGTTGCATTACCTACTCTTTGGCAATAAATCTTTTTATTTTTCTGTAGACTTTCTAGACCTTCTTATTAAGCAATGAAATGATTATTTTAATACACTGAATTCTAACAGGGAAGATTGTGTGATGAAAAAGATGGAAAAGCTGGAATCACATTATAGGACTGCACCGAATTTACATAAAAATTGAAACTGGCACGAGATAAGAACCTACTTTGGACTACTTACTGTAATAGCTATATAATCTCTGAAACTTGATAAAGTAATTTTTTGTGGTAAATAATCTCAGTGCTTACAAATCTAAGCCCTTTAAAATATGGGAATTCAATATAAAGATCATGAGTGGATTTTTACCTGGTGTAATATAAGCAAGCAGGAAAACAGTAGGAGCAGAGTCAGGTTTCATGCCATCATTCTTAGCATTTCATGAAAGATTTGTGACATCCCAGACTATTTTTAAAGAAAGTGGAAACAACCTTCATATCTTCCTGCTAAAACTTGGGGTGAGCTGTAAAAACAAGCTGTTTTGCAAAAGAAATAGCAGAATAGAAAATAAAAACTGGAACTACACATTTAGGGCATGAAATGGCCCCTGAGATTTCTGTTTTTGTGGTTCTGAACGTTGCATTTCCTCTAACCAGAGCAGCACCTAGCGGCTGGGGAACGCACAGCTCTGGAAATGGAGCCGGGTCGTGGTGCTTGGCAAGGAGGAAGGACAGACCTCCCCATCGAGCACGGAGTCATTCCGTGGTCATGACGCTAGGATTGCTATCTGTCAGCTACATGCTACAGTAACTTACTTTAGCAAAAAATGCTACGTATCTCAAGTGCTTTTGATTGCAAACACCAAAATAAAATGCATAGAATTTGTAGCTCCAGATACCAAAGCATTTTGGGAGAAACACAGTGCAGCCGATACAGAGTGTAATGTCAGTGATATTAAAAGTCATAAAATAATGTTGCAGATGGTCTGATGCTTTTGACAGGACAGGTTTTGCTCTACTTAAAGACCTGGTTGACAGTCACTTGGGGGCCAATTTTTAAGGGCAAAGGAGTCCAGGAAGGCTGGACATTCTTCAGGAAGGAAATACCGAAGGCACAGGAGCAGGCAGTCCCTGCGTGCTGAAAGGTGAGCTGCTGATGGGAACACTGTCCTGGCTGAACAGAGAGCTTCTCCAGAAGAAAGAGTTTATGATCTTCTGAAGAAGGGGCAGGTGACTCAGGAGGACTAAAAAGATTTTGTGAGGTAAAGCAGAGAGGAAATGAGAAGGGCAAAAGCCCAGCTAGAATTTTAAATGGCTACTGCAGTGTAAGACAATTAAAACTGTTTTATACAAATATAACAAAAGGAGGACTACGAAGAATATCTATCCTTTACTGGATGCAGAAGGAAACATTGTGATGAAACGTGAGGAGAAGGCTGAGGTACTTAATGTTTTCTTTGCCTCAGTTGTTCCTGGGGTACCCAGGCCCTGAGCTGAAAGGCAGGTAGGGAGCAGAACGCAGCCCTTATAATCTGAGGGGAAATGGTTAGCCACCTGCTACACCACTTGGACACCCACAAAACTACAGGGCCAGGCAGAATCCCCCAAGGGTGCTGAAGGAGCTTGCAAAAGTGATCCCCGAGTCACTTTCAATAATTTGTCAGTAGTCCTGGCGAACCAGGGAGGTCCCAGAAGACTGGAGGTTGGCAAATGTGACTTTCATGTTCTACAAGAAGGGCAGGAAGGAGGATCTGGGGAATTACAGGCCTGGCAGTCTGTCCTTGGTTCCAGGGAAGGTCATGGAGCAGATCACGCAGCACACAGAGGATAAGCAGGTGATGGGATGCAGCCAGCATTGGTTTATGGAGGGTGGGCCCTGCTTGGCTGACCTGATCTCCTGCTGTGACAATGTGACCTGCTTAGTGGACAAGGGAGAGGTTGGGGAAGTTGTTTACTTGGACTTTAGCAAGGCATTTGGTGCTGTTTTCCACAACCTTCTGGAGAAACCGGTTGCTCGTGGCTTTGGCTGATGTAGTGTTTGCCTGGTAAAAGGCTGGAGGGCTGGGCCCAAAGGGTCGCTGCGAATGGAGGGAAAGGCGCTTGGCGGCTGGTCACAGGTGGTGGTCCCCAGGACCCAGTACCTGCTCTAGTGTGGACTTGGAAGTGGTAGGTGATGGGCTTGATGATCTTATGGGTTTTTGCCAACCTAAATAATTCTATGATTTATATCTGGTCTCAGTAAAGAGGTTTGAAGTGTTGTTCAGTTGCTACATGTTATTTCATGCTTGGATGCTGCCTTTGACCTTTGTGACACATATACACCAGCTACATTGATAGTTTAAAACTGCTATGCCATTTGACCCCTGAACACCTTCCTTTTCTCAGTCAGTTAAGATGACACAAAAATTCAGTTACCTAACTGTTTATCTCGGTAGTATGTCTGCTTACATTAAAGGG
Source organism: Nettapus auritus (assembly GCA_011076525.1). Taxonomy (NCBI): domain Eukaryota; kingdom Metazoa; phylum Chordata; class Aves; order Anseriformes; family Anatidae; genus Nettapus; species Nettapus auritus. The sequence continues at coordinate 18,373,020 of CM021775.1, read as the reverse complement.
AAGCATCTCGCAAGTTCTTACACATCAGTTCTGTGCTGGGATGCGGTCGCTGTGCATCTCCCAGCAGCTCAGGATGACACAGGCAGTTACACTGGGGAAAGAGTTAGAAAATGTCACTTATACCCTGTTCCTTTATTTGTTTCTTTTATCTGATATGACTTAGCCTTATCTGCTGGAGGTTGTAGACAGTCCTGCAGATTGTAGTGAAACAACTCACAAGAGTAAAATGCCTGCAGAACCACTCTCTTTTTATCTTGGAAGCTTCTAGCATTTCAGCAAGATAAAGGACTAAGAATAGATTTTCCAAAAGAACTCAGAGAAATCATATTAAAATCCTGGCACTAACTGTCACAGTGGGAACTGCTGAGTTCTGCAGGTTGAACCTCATTTCAATGTTGAGGTTGGAACTAAGTTGTTTTTTATTCTTGATTCCAGTCATGTTTACACAAATGTAGGTGTTGATTTTTGAAAATCTAGTCACATGCAAAAAAACTAGAATCCTGACAGGCTTTGGGGGCTGTGTTAGATTCCTTTTGGAAATTAATTTGCTAGTGAAGTGTAGTCTACCATATTGACTATTAATAAGGAATAAACGAGGGTAGCCATATACACACTTCCTACTTCAGCCTGGCTGTGAGTTGTTAAGGGCTCTGTGAAATTGGCTCTGATTCTGAAGGTTTGCCCAATTACAGTTCTGAGCAGCACGAGCCAGAACCTCTTATTTAGAATTCTTTTTGAGGGAAATTTACATTTGGAGTAGTGGAACTGTAGCTCTTGATCTTCACTTAATTAATACTGACAACATTGCATTCATTCAAACAGAATAAACACAGAAATGTGTAATTTTCATGCCAATTAGACTGGTCAAGTGAGGTTAGCTAATGAAAGAGTGTATTTAACTCAAGAAGGAATTCAGTATTTTTATTTATTTATTTATTTTAAAGTAGTCCTCCACTGTTGTAGAACATGCAGTACACATCACACACCTGGGAAGGTGCTAAACAGTGGTAAAGTTCGAGATATCAGGAAACGGGTAAGACAACAAGGCTGCGATGTCAATGGATGGCGGTAGGTCTCAGTGATGTTGGTGGCTGGCCAGCTCTGTTTCCTGTTGGTGCTGGCTGAGGAGAGGTCTGGTAAGCTCTGCAAAAACCTGAGGACGCAGAGTAGCTGTAGCTGTCAATTTTAATCATGAGCAGAGAGAAGCAGGCGTCGTATCTGCTTGCTAGAACATTGGGAGAGGCTGCGAAGTTCACGGTGGCTGTTTTAGTTTTTTGTCAGGAGAAATTGCCTCAAATATAGTTTTTGAGAATCTCTGCCTGCAGGAATTATGTAGAGAGGCTGAAGTATGGAGAATGATCATCCATGGGAAAGCGGGGGACTCGTGTGGGCTGTGTGCTATTCGTCAAATTCCAGACATGAACTGAGGCAGAGAACTGGTCTGATCGTTGTTACATAAATTGGTAGAGAAATCCATCTGTTATATAAGTGGGGCGCAAATCTCTAAATGGCAAACGGTGTCAGTAACATTTCCTGTGCAGGGGGTGTGCAGTCTGGTCGCATCAGTCAGTACGTATGCACTGAGTCTCTTGTATTTTTGCTCACCATTACTGGGGAGTGACTAGTGACTGAGGCATGTTCTCATTGTTCGGTTTGTACCTCTCCTACCATAGCTATTAATGGATTGAGAAAGTTAATTATTGCATAAGTTGCACATGACACATCTCTCAGATACACAGTTAGTATGAGAAGAACACAAAAACTACAGTTTGAAACTGTAGTGCATTAAGACAATAGTTCTGGCTTTTAAGATTTAACAGATGCATGTATGTTTAAAAAGATTGCCTCCATGGCCTTAGCGTAGTCCAGAGACAACATTAGAAAAAGATAGAGTTCAATTAAAACAAACCAAAAAACAATTCTGTGCATACTGCCTCCTGCCCAGCATCCAGCAACAGAAACTTCCTGCAGCAGTATCTGTGTTACCCTTAAAGCCATCTTAAAGAATATATGAGGCATTTTCTGTTTTCTGGAGATGCTTATACTGTACACTGTTCCCCTGTCCCCCCCCAGGGTGCTCTGCTTTGGGCTGCAGAACTAAATGTCGGGAGATGACTGTGGATTTGCAGGGAAGGGGTGTCCCCAGCCTGAAGCAGGTTGTTCCACTTGCATCTGCTGAGGCTCACAACTTGAAAAGGGTCTGGATAGCCCTGAGGTGGAGGATGAGCGAAAGTCAGGAGGATAAATATAGCGGTTCTGTCTCTATGGAGTTTGCAGGCTGCACAGTTCACGAAGAGAATGTAGTCGGAGGCTTCGCTGGTCTCTGTGGGTCAGTTAGGTTGGACAAACATCCTCTAAGTAAAGCAGAAACCCAGAGAGCTTTTGCTAAACCTGGTCCTCATGTGTGCTCTTGTGCTAGTTGCTCAGATCATGAATATCGCTGCAATGTGCACCTACTGGGGGCCTGGCTGGCAATTCGTGTATCCCTACCACAAAGCAAGCGAGGCAAATATTGGCATCTGGAAGCACTAAGTGCATTTGGAACAATCAGCAGTGAATTTCAGTTTGATTGAACAATTCCTCTATTTAGGCAGCTTGTGCTGTATAATTTTGATTCCAAGTAATCCATGCAGTTTAAGAAAAATGCTATACATGAGTTTATGATGGGTATTGCAATGCTACAGTAACACCTTTGGTGTGATTATACTGTGGGTTTGTATGCAGTGTTTGGAATTTGGTTTGAAGCAATGTTGATTTTTTATCTGGGTCTTCTTACAAGGACTCAATGAGGAAATCTGAAGCTCCTTCCCTATGCAATATCACCCATGCTTCTACAGGGATTATGTACAGCCAAATGTCCAAGGCTATGAAGCTAGTTTGCTTGCTGCAGATGAGTGATGCAAAAGTAGAGTTCGGCTTTTTTACAAGATCTTTTGGCTTACCACACTCAGCTACATGAAAGTTAGAAGAAAAGGGCTTAAGCAAAACCATGACTGTTTATCTATCCTGCTCCGTATATTGCTACTTTGAATGAGAATGCAGGCCACGAAGTAGAAATCTAAGTAAATGTTTCCTGCAAATTTCTGATTTGTAAACTAGATTGAGGGAGAAATTCTTGATGTTCTCAGTCATAGGCTGATGTTCATAACTAGACAGGATTATGCTGGTTAACAAAGAGCTAGAAATGATCTCAAGATCCATATTTTTAGTTTTAGAAGGCAGTTTTGTACATTTGAACAACTTAGGAAGATATTTGTTTAGAAGGCTGAAGCTGAACTGTTGATTACTGACTGATACAACCTTCTCTTGAAGGCTATTATCTGGGAATAATTCTGAGAGGACATCTCAAAAGCAACCATTTTAATGTATAAAAGTGCACAGATGACTTGAAAGGCTACCTTGCAGCAAGGTGGAATTCCTCTGAAGGACAAAGCTGCTATTTCTGAGCTCCACCATCTCCTGTGAAGTGGATGTACCATGGATGCTGCACTGTGCAATGGAATCACTGGCTTTTCTTGCAGATATATGAAATATTTCATTTAAAGTGAAAGAGCTTCACTAAGGGACACAAAGGTCTTCATTTCCAATACCGCTGTTCTTTAAAGATGAGAGAGGACAATGAAGTTTAAGTGTTTGAGAAAGATACAGAAAGTAAAAGCAATCTGGGGTGGGTTTAAGTAGCAATAAGGCAGAGAAATAATGAAGGCGTAAAGAGGGAAAAGTTTCCACAAAAGATGCACTGCAAGATGAAAATTCAGTAGTCCTTCTTCAGCAGATTTATATTTCACTGCACGTAATCCAGATAAACATACCATAAGGAGTGAGTGGACAACAGCAGTGTTTGGGGGTTGACTTGATAGGCTCATTTCCTCTAGTTTAATTCCGTACTTACTGATTGCTCATCACCAGAGTTCTGCCAGATTCCAGAACTGTCTAGGTGATGTGTGATGGTTAACACCGTAAAGTCCTTAAATGCTTCCCTGATTGTGCATGAAATTTATGGATGTATGAATCAATAGAAGCTGTGGCTTCATCAGGAAGTATGATCTCTTGAGAGAAGGAACGTTTCAAGCATTTGATGGATTAGCAATTCAATACTAAATGTCTTGAAGCCTTGTTTTTATACCAGACTAGAGAAATGTATATTAAAAGCTAGGTAACTATTTTCAGTTGCTTGTTACTTACAGTGCAACTAGAACAAGAAAATAAACTAGCTGGGCTAAAGAGTTTTCAAGTTTCAAAGAATTTGAGCAGTTGTAACCCGAGCAGTCCCAGACAGCACACTTGAAACAGGAGATGGTGGGGTTTTGTTGTGGTTTTATTTGTTGATTTTTGTTTTTACAGCAAAGCAGGGAGTATCTACTGGAAAAATATTTTGAGTAGAAGTCACAGTTGAGAAAGAAGTCTTAGAAATAGGTGGCACTCAGGTAAGTTTTCAAGAAAAGACAAAGCACTGGATATTCATCCTGGAGTTGGTATGAACCACGACCTTCAGTGTAGATATCTGTTGTTTTTTTTGCTGTGTGCTTATGGGTCTAAAATTTACCAAGTATTTTCTAACCTTCATAGGGGAATCTACAGTACTCTGCAGCATGAATCTCATTAAAGGCCGCTTTCCCCTGCGGAGAAGCTGTCTAGCCACCATAGTAAGGCTGGTTTGCTAAGGAGAGTAAAATGGGTTCCTATTGAGCTGCATGCTGCTTTGATTAAACTGCTTCAGATACCTGAGCTACTTTCTTTAAATATAGGCAAAGTACCTCTTAGTATGAGACCTTTAAGTGACAGCGGGAATCCACTGACAAAAACAGTGGAATAAAAAAGCGTTAGAACAAACAGCAAAAATGGTCTGTGGGAGAGCGTAGACGGTGTCTGAATGTGAAGAACCGTATTTACTGTGTGATGGCTAGTGAAGTGTAAGCATTGAGAAGGCTTCAATGGAACCTAAAAGGTGAAAAGAATTGGGAGGAGAAAAAGGGGGGGCAAAAAGTATGTTTTAATCATGTTTATTTTGGACGTTAACTATCACCTAAATAACAGACAAAATATTATTTATTTTCAGGTTCCTCTTTCCCCTTTTTTGTTTAGAAAGATAAAAGCTTCTAGCAGCTTACTGCTTTATATGAGCATTCAGACCCATACTCGGAATACAAAATATTACGTCTGAATTTTGAAGCGGTGCTCTAGCCATGCCAAGAACCTTCCATAATTTTCAACAGCTGCTTGTAGGTTTCCTGGCAGTTCACCACCCAGACTATGTGTTGTGGGTGTTGGTTGTGTTTGGAAATGACAAAGCTTTTCTTACATTCTTTATGCTGGTTGTGCTCCACTGCACATTTGTCTGATTTCATAATTAGTTGTATGACATGTATTTCTGGCAATACTGTACCACACATAAAAGGATGAAAGCACATTGTAGTTACAGTACATTCGCATTAGTGAGAGTATACACTCAGTATTGTTGCAGTAGCTTTCATGAATAATTGTGTGCTGTAATAAATAATCAATTTCAATTCATTTTAGTACTGCTATCAGAAGAGACTGAAAACCTCAAATATATACAGTATCTTTCATAAATGTTCTTTCAAGTGCTTGCCATATCTGATCATCTGTGCAGTTACTAGAAGGATCTAAATTTTATCTGAAAGAGGAAGGAAATAGCCTTTAAAAAGTCAAAAGTGCAGGATAGTAGAGCCAAATTTCTGATATCTTGAAATATTTGTGATCAAATCCACTCCATGCATTTCGATATAACTTTTATAATAGCCTAGACCTAATTTTCTTCAGATTTTTCTGTACTGAGGTGTTCATGGAGTCTAACAGGAAAATAAAGTGCTTTCTTATGATTTTAGGAATTATTACCATTCTGAAGAAATAGCAATATTATTGTAAAGTATGCTAGCTTCCTGAAAACTATTTTACCTAATTACTTCTGAGAATGATGCGTTTGCCTTTCTAATTAATTTTAGCTAAAAGGATACTATGTTACAAAGCTAGATTTACAAAGGACCTAACAGTAACTTCGCCAACAAACTGAGCAAGGTATTTCAAACATACATAGCAGTATGAAAGATGACTGATGGTCTTCTGAAAATGAAGTAGCTACTAAGAGTTGGCGGAGAAGAACTAAAGGGGAAAAGGGAGGAGTGAATGGAGACCAGACGTTCATTAATTCTCTGTGTGTGTAGATGCTGTTACTCTGTGTTCTGAAGGTAAGTTCAAGAACAGTCGTGTACAGCCTGAAGCCATGGGAATGGAAGGGCAGAGATTGTGCGACATGAACATTTTGAATAGTTGAGCATGGCTGAAGAGTGATTGTCCATAGTAATGAGGGGAGAAAGGCTGTTAGAGAAGGCTTAACTCAGCTTAAAGTGACAGCTGTTTAGTTTAGCCCGGTGTGTTGTAGTACGTGGTGAAATAGTTCCTAAGAGAGGGAGGTTTTTTTTGAAAATGGCTCACCCATCCGTAGTTTGTTAAAAAATTGTAATTTCAAATATTTTTAAATAGCTTGTATTTTATATAATTCTCAATCTTGTTCCTTGTGGATTTCTAGGCAAATGGTAATGAGATCTAGGTTTAGCTTCCAGTTTTGCTTCAGGCTGTGTAAACTTGAGGTAAGGTCTTGACCAAGTCACTTGATCTGTCTGTATCCCATCTGTAATGAGTGTTAGCACTTCCATGCTCCAGGCTTCTATTTGCTTAGACTGTTTGCAGTGTACAGTCTTCACCTTAAAATTGTGTAATTGGATCTTAGTGTTAGCTGAATGAGTACTAGAAACAAACCCAGTCTCAGACTGCAAGTCTTTAAGTTTCTATTATAGCAGTGGGAGTTCTACCGTCAGGTAAAAATATGGTGTTTTTTTTTTTTTTTTTTTTTTTTTTTTTTTTTTTTCCTTCGCAACAAGTGTGAGTCTACAATCATAAAAACAACTACATGATTGTACCTGGGAACTGAATGTGGTCAAGAGGAATAACCAAGTTTTGTTCTTAGATCTTGAGAACTAATTGTACGGACATTTCACATTGCCTGTCAGGATAGTGCCAGCAGTTGGTTCTAATAGTTGAAACAGTGCTACTCATAATGAAGACTTGCCTGCAGAAAATAAGACAGGGAATGAAGTAGCCATCCATAGTGGGTACTGCCCAGAGATAAATGCGGGAGTTTACACTGGCAAACCTACAACTGAACATCTGTACTTTTTTCCTCTTCAGTTAAAATACGGTGTAATTGGTGTGACTGCAAGATGCTAAAAGTAGTCTTTTTGTCATCACATCATTACTCCACATCCATCATATGGAGCATGCAAGAGAGGAAGGTACGATTTTTAAGGTCTATGATGTTTGCTTATGCAACTTAGTTGCTGTTTCTGGGTGGTCTGAAAATATTCACAAGTGCACCAGTAACATTAAATTGGCTTTATAACAAGGGTGTTCTTGGAAATTTTCTTGAAAACTTCTCAAAAGATTTCTGATTTTAAGAAAGGAGCATTAATATAAAAACTAAACCTACACAGTTTTTCTGGTATAGGACAATTTATGAGATAAAATTAATGTATTACCAGATTGTGTGAGCCATTTGTTGTAGTAGACAGTTTCAGAACTGGTAGAGTTTAGAAATGTCCACGAAAATGCACAAGCTCTTAAACTTTTAAATTAACTAACTTAATTAAAATTTTAAAATGCACTCACAATTAATTATATTTTATCTTTAATCAAAGATAATTAAATCTGATTTGACCAGTAATATTTGTTCAACTGTAAATGTGCAGATATCGATGTGCTAGGATATTTTTATTAATTGCTGAATAGGCAATATTCTTCATTTGTGCATAATTAGAGATTAATCTTGATCACCCTCCGTATGGATTGTTTCTATAGCATAATAAAATGTTGCATACTGATACCAGATCTGATTGTGTGCGCTGAAATCCTACAGTAGTGCTGCCGTGTTTACATACTGTCTGACATACATTAGTAATCCCTGTTTCTCAGCATCATTTATTAATGCGTATGGAGCATAATATACTTAACGCATTGCTGTTTCTTTTCTTAAAGCTATCTTATTTTTAGAATTGTCTTAGTATGTGATTTTACTGCCCTGCAATAGGTAGTGTGTCTCTTGATAGTATAAGACTAATTTACAGATAAATGTATTTGGAATTGTAGGTCTTTGAGAAATACAGTGGTAGGTGGAATGAAGAGGAAAAAAAAAAAAAAAAAAAGACCAAAAAAAAAAACAACCTGTTTTCCCTGTATTTCATTTGATAATCTTTACATATAATTTCTTCTTTAAATACAATTTATCTGAGTGTTTTGGAGCCTCTGGAATATATTTCAAAAATGGGGGGAATAAACTACTTAATGCACACACCAAGTCTTAAATAACACTCTTACATTTGCTCAAGCTGCAGCCTGGCTGTCACATTTACAGGTAGCTCTTAGCAAGGCCTACTCCATTATCTGCTCAACTAAGTATCTTTTGCATCTGATTGAGTTGCTGTTCTTACACGCACCTGAAGAAGTCCACTCAGTTATAATTTAACCAGGAAAAAAAAATCAAATATAATTATTGGAAAATCACCTTTTGTTCATTTTTGTCTATAATAGCTCTGTTGGGAAAAGATAAGTGACTAATCAAAGTAAAAGGCTGCTTAGGAATGAAGCAATATAAAGCTCATCAACAACAGAATTCAGTGATAGACCCTGAGGCAATTTCCAAGCTATTACAACTGCCTGTGGAGACTGCCAGGCTGCGGTGGCTAGAAAAATATCTTTCACAGTTTGATGTGAACTCCTCTGTTTCTCTGTCATCTCTCCTTGCTTTTAGGAGATATTGTGTAGTTAATGAAATAAAGTAGTATATTTACTGTGAAATTTTAACTAAATATATGTATTCTAACAATCCAGTAGTAATGTTACTATAGCGTGTTTATTTCCCTATGCTAATTTTTTAATAGATGTTTGAATTTTAAATATAAGAAGTAGTAATGGGCTGACACAGAGGGAAAAAAAGGCTAGTATAAGAAAAAGCTTATTGCATATCAGCATTTTATTATGATTGGAAATACTTGAAAATACTACAAAAATGAAAAAACTTAAACACCTGAAGCACTACCCTGAGACTGTAAAATGAGGATGTCAAAATAACGTCTATTGTGAAGGAGCAATTCTAATTCCTCTTATGCCATAAAGCAAACTGATTTATTTTTGTTAAGTGTTTTAAACAAAGCTAGGTGACGTTTACAGATCTTTGAAGGCCATACATAGAACAATTGCCTGTGTTTTATTTATTTATTTTATTTAATAGCGTACAAAGACAGTAATCAGAATATGATACTCATACAAAAAGAAGCTATAGTCTTAGCTTTGCCCGTAATGAAAGACTTCAAGTCTCATTTAAAAAAGGTATTGCAAGTAAGTTTAACAAGCTATGGTAGGTAGCTAATGTGGAATGAGATACATGTACAGTAACAGTGGCAGATACATGTACAACTCCGTGTCCTACAGGAGCTCTTTCCAAAGTATGGTCTTTCCTCTTTCTCTTCCCTTCCTTGGTATGTACCTTGGGATGCTGGCAATATGCTGTCTGCTTATAAGTGGGATGGGATGTGGCCCAAGCGATTTTAATTCTTGAACTCTTCGGTCCAAAAAGTGGCTGGAATAAGAAAGTTGCATTTAACAGTATAATTTAACAACAAGATTAGCCTGTAAATAGTTCATTTTACCTGGGTGATGTAGGATAACATCAAACCTTTTGATGCAGCACTTAGAGAAGGAAGGCTCAAAACAAGTAATGCCATTCAAAGTCACAAAGCTAAAGAAAAATCTCTGTTCTAGCTGCAAACCAGTGTGACCCACAGCTGAATAAGAGAGAAGGTTTGGTGTTTTCTTTAGTTAACATTTTAAACCTGAAATGAAAACAGAAGTTACTCTTCAGTTTCATGTAAAAGTGGTCTTAATAGAAATTGAAATTTCATATCAGAAGTTGAAGTGCTGATTTTTTAACACAAGCTTCGTGAATGTTTTCACTCAAAAGACTGTGCAAGGGCAGTTGACTGAAGCAGGCATGCCCAGTTATGAATTTATGAAGAACCAGTTTATTTTGCCACATTTTTTAAGGCAAGTACTAAGTTCCAAAGAGAATCACAGAATCACAGAAAAGTCTAGGTTGGAAGAGACCTACAAGATCATCGAGTCCAACCTCTGACCTAACACTAACAAATCATCCACTAAACCATATCCCTAAGCTCTACATCTAAGCGTCTTTTAAAGACCTCCAGGGATGGTGACTCAACCACTTCCCTGGGCAGCCTGTTCCAGTGACTAACAACCCTTTCAGTAAAGAAGTTCTTCCTAATATCCAACCTAAACCTCCCCTGGCGCAACTTTAGCCCATTTCCCCTCGTCCTGTCACCAGGCACATGGGAGAATCTTGCAGGTCGGGACCACAGCAGTAAGAACACCTATGTGGTGAAGGTACTTTTACCAGTGTTGGACACCTGGGGAATGTATTTCTTAAAAGATGCTACCCCCGTTATTTTGAGAAGCAATCTTCTGGAGCATACTGGTTCTTTTCTCTTTGCTGAATATAAATGCACATATTAAAGGACTAATATTTAATATGGTAACAAACCCATTGTTTATCAGCTCTGGTGGACTGGTGTGTAAACTTTCCTTTAGTACAGACATGGAAAGATAAATTCTATACAAGCATGAATAGTGAAGGTGAGCTCCATGCCAATGTAGAAAAGAATTGTGTATGTAACTTACTTATCTGTGTGTATACAGGTTAGGGAAAGGATTAGCCAGGGAACTCTGGACATGATGAACGTGTGAGGAGAACTAAGGAGATCCCTAATCCTGTCTTGCTGAAATTATGATATCTAAATATTTCTCTTACATGGAGAGAAGTGCACATCATATTGTCTCCCTATTTGGATAGGACCCACAGTACTCAGAGGGGCAAAATGTGTACATATTTGGGGCTTTACAACTGTAAAGGGATTACAGCTAATGTAATCATGCAGTTGGAGGGTCCTTTCCTCGTGTCTGAGCATCAAACCTCTGCATGGATGTGAACCACACTATTGAGTGTTTCTGCTGGGCAACGAGATTGCCTCTGGTCTGCGTAGCATACCTTGACCCTAGTTATCTCACTGCTCAGAATCCTGCTAGATTAAAGTGTTATTAGTTAACCTAATGAATCACTGGGTTACCAGTTTAAACAAATCCCGTGCAATGCATTCTTTTCTTCTTTATGTGCTGAGACCTATTTTCTTACTCTGAGACAGACAGCTTCCCCAGAGGTTACGCACAGCAGTATCGACTGTGTTAAGAACCCTCTAATGAGTCACTGAACCTTATCTCTTTACCTTTGAGCTCTTCTAGAACCTTTTAAAAAACATCTACGTTTAAAATTTGGCATAGTAAGATGGATTTAATGGTGTTAGTTAAATTATTCGAAGGACTGTAGCAGAAACCAGTAGCATTCCTGTGGGCTGTTCATTCTCTGCATATAAAAAGTTACAGGATCTTTGCTGCCTGTATAGCACGGTAACTTTGATCAAAACGTTCTTTTATCACCCAGTTGAGGTTTCATCAAAGACGCTTGGGATACCAGCCTGTAGCACCCACAATCAGCAGGATCTGAAGGCAGTGCTGCCTATCTAAATTAGAGCAAAAATGAAACAAAGGATGTTCAATTGCGTTTGTCCTACTGGTTCTTGTAGTTAGCCATCTTTTCCATCATAAGCATGAATTACCTTGAGACTTTGCACACACGAAGATACAAGGCCACGGTGGTGATTTGCTGGTTTTCATTCTTTTTAGTTCTTCAATAGCTCTCAGAAAAATTCTGCAATACAATAGAAACACAATATTGTATTTCTTATGTGCAAGTAAAACCCGTGGGTGCACATCATAGCTGATAATTTGGTAAATACACTGACTCATGCAAGTGATTTGAACTGAAACTTCTCAATATGTGTAAATGGTCAGCTCTCAGAAGGTTTGTGCTGTATAATTTTGCCTGAATCTCCAGTGAATGCAGAATTCTGTATTTTTCTTCCCATATCTGTTTTTCTTTTTCCTAGGATATAAGTTCTGCTTTCAATTTAGAGCAAATTGAGACTATGGCCTTTTTCTCTTGCTATTAACTTGTAAAATATTTTGCACCTCTAGAAGCCTCCAAGAAAGTACTCCCTGTATTTTCTGAGCAGAGTGACAGCAATTTTATCTGGGTTAGGTGGAGCAGTAGAAAGTTAAGACAGCCTTTTTGCTTGCAGTTTCAACAAATACCCATTTTAGGAATGTTAAAACACTGCCTCTTGAAAACACCACCTCTTGTTTAGCAGGGTAGCTAGCACTGCTTGAGCTGGTTCCCTTCAGGTTAGCACAGGCACTAGTCACCTACACTCCAGCCGCTGTACCTACTTGTACCCCTGCCATTGCTCTTCCTCAGGTCTTCCCTGAAGATTTAGTATAGAAAAATGCTATATTCACGATTTCCCGTCATGTTTCAGTATGCATAATGTGAAATCTCCTCCATTATTTTGTCCTTTTATTACTGGTGGATTATGAACATAGAAATATGACAATACCTACCGAGGTGGGGGCAATTAAATGCTGTAACTGGTGTTGTCCCAAGGGGAGAGAAATCTGAAGAATAGGAGCACATCTAATCAAGCATCTGCCCTTCAAACAAACAAAAAACCTACTGGATCCTTTTATATGGTTGCTGAGTATAAGAAGGGGGTATCTTTGAACATCCTTAATTCTTGCGTTGCTGAATGCTCTCTCATGTGCTCCAGCGGGGAGTTTCCGGCTACTTCACTTGGCCAGTTGTGGTAACCTGGCCTATTTTCTGGGTCTTTGTTGCTAGCTGTAGGGTGAACAGGCTAGCAGCTGACTTGTGTGGCTGTAATCTCATCCTGCACAGATGAAGAGACTTGTCTACATTAGGAAAAAATGGTTTAACCAAAGACTGAATATAGCCCTTTTTATATAAAGCAGAGAATAATTGACAACTCGCTGTGCTGGATGTGCTTGCTATTTAAGATATTTGGTTCTACAGTTCTCGGCTTCTGATGCACCTTTACAAACGGATCTGAAGAATCGGAGTTTAAGAATAAAATACAAAAGCACACTCTGTATATTTCTACTGGTCAAACAAAAGATAACTCCAATCACTTAATATCTTGAAAGAATAGTATATCAACCTCAAACCAAAAACAACAGCTATGATAGAAACTGCAATTAGCAGAAAAGGGAAAACAAGAGCTGGTATGACTAGAGTAAAGACCACCTTAAACTGCCGCAAAAAATACTCAGCGTGAAGCAGACGGCTCACATCCAATTCATCCGTATTATTAGAAAAATGGTTCATTAGCCTGCCAGTGGGAGTTGTATCAAAGAAACTCATTGGGCTCTGTAAGATCTGTGGATAAAGGGAAAGAGCAGAATCAGATGGAAGTCTTTTGTCTTTTGTTGTAGTTAGAATTTATGTAGTAATGCAGACAATAGCTTTGATCTTGGCCAAGATTAAAATTATATGACCAGCAAACACTTTTATTACAGCTTTTACAATATCAGCATTTGTAAAAGCAACTTCTGAAAGTAAAGTAATGCATTTGAAAGTAAAATAAATGTCTTTGAGTCTTTTTGTGTTGATTTTATAAGTCAAACAAAATAAATGCATGAGTCAGGATATCAAGAATTGGACTATTTTGTAGCAAAATTGTACTACCTCCAACTAGCTGTGACTTGTACACTAACAATAGCAACTTAAGTTGCAGATTATAGGTGCTGTTACAGATTTAGGTTACATAGAGTGATAGTTTTTATTTACAAACACCTTTTGCTTCAGAGGGCTTGGACTCTAAGAAAACTGATTGTGCTCCCCCAGGTAGTACTTTCCATTAGGTTCTTTATTTCATAAAAAGGCCTGGATTCATATAACCTGTTTCAGGTATCTAAGATATAGATGTCTTAAGCCTATTATGTAAGCTCTCTTTACTATTAATGAAATATACATTTCTGTAAAACTGTTCATCTGACATTTTGCAAGCATTTTGTCCCAGGACAGGATGAATGTTGCTTAGGAAGCTTTTTTTCTCTTTTTTTTTTCCAGCAGTTGTTAAGGAAGTCTTGCCAAACAGTATTCAATAAGTATTCTCTCCTAACCGTAAAGAACAAAGTAGTTACTTATACTTTTTAAAATAAGTTGTTAGGTATTGTAGAAGGACCCTTTAATGTTGTCTTTGTTAAAATAAAGCCTTTATTGATGCTTAGTATGATCATGGTTGCCATGCAGATTCTGTGGACTAATCAATAAAAGTATGTTCTAGGGCTATCTGAGATCTTTTCAGCACAGAAGGTTTGGTTTAATTACCCAGTGTGGTTCTTTTCTTTTTAAAAATAATTTTTAAAAAGCCATGATCTAAACTTTAGCTCTTCGTGATAGGAGTGGAGAAAGACAGGGCAGCTGGAAGAGAAGGGGACTCATCTATGCTGCTTTCTCTTAAAAACAAAAAACATAAAAATTGAGGTCTGAGGAAAAAAGGTGTATAAAGCAGCTTTAGGAAGTCTCATGTGTAGTAAATCCTTCTTCCGCTTCAGGTAGGAAAGCCATGGAAGGCTGGATCGATAGGCTTTATACAGCGCTTTTGTATTACACAGATGCCACATTTTTTTTATTACTGTATTGAGTTGTAAAACTTCTGTAATAATTTTGATGTGTGAGGTAAGTACTATATCAAATTTTGGCATCTAAAGAATGTATTTTGACCCAAATTGTGTGCTCTCATTTTAATACCTCGCTTTTCATTGGGTAAAACTGCTACATTTCCACTTTCACCCATATTAAGTGCTTAAAGACTCGTTTTTCTGGATAAAAAGGATTCCTTCTGGATTCCTTTCCTCCACTAAACAGAATAATTTATTTTTTCATAGGCTGTACACAAATCAGAGAAAAATTCTTTTGAGTTTTTAAAGACAGGTCTGAACTCCATGTTGTTGTAACAAGTTTCAGATGGCTGTGATAGACTGTTGCTGTATCTTTTCCTTCAGGAATAATAAATCTGAAGATCTTTGCACCCCTTGTATTCTGTACTCTCAGAAATACTGTCAATTGATTTGCACTAGAGTTTCTTTTAATCTTTTTGTATGTAAGTGGTGTAGTTTAACATAAATGGCTTTTAATTTATGATAACAATCTGAATCTATTTATGATAACAATCTTGATTCTGTTCTATTAAAATCAATACACTGCAATTTCCAATACACTTAATCTCTTCTTAAATTCACCTAGAAATGTTCTAGCAGCAAGTTCTGCTGCTGATTTTTATGATAATGTGCTTAAAAGTCCAAAATGTTGCAGACTATGATAAGTCTAATATCCTAGTAAGACCCAAACATAGTTGCTTTCTCTTCACTCTGGCTATATGGTATTTCTTTTCTTTGGCAAAGAGAAATATTTCGGTAGAGAAAATTATTGAGGGGGGGAAAAAAAAGGAACAATATGCATTTTGAGTTTATAAATAGTTATAAAGTTAATAATGCTTTTGTAAATACATTACTTAATATTGTGTTTTTGACACTTAAAAAAAGTTAAAGCAGGGTTATTGAAACAAAAACTGTTTTGATACTGTATAGTTCAGTTTTGAAAAAAGAACTACCGATTTTTGTCTTCTTGAACAGGTTGGTTTACGGGAGCTGCAATACGAAGTGTTGCCTTTTTTTTTTTTTGTGGGACTAGATGTGATTTTGTGCTACTGTCAGCCGATACTAAACATAATTTAGCACAAGAGCCAGACAAAAGAACCTTTGTGTTATTTCATAGGCACGTTTTTCAAATGTACTTACTCATTTGTAGAATCCTTGCTATTGCTAAACGCTGTTATATGGCAAGTACTCCTTCCAGTTTTGTAAGAGTTATTGAATGACTAAGAAATGGTGGTAAATTGCATGCACTTACTGCGAATGATGAATAGATTTAGGTCTGCATACCAAACTCCATTGATATTCCATTTTTCCCTCTTCGTCCTTGACAAAACAAAATATCAATACAAAGAAAGGCACAACCCCAAATTTTGTTCTATGTCAAAGTAGTTATAAAATCAGTTTTCCCCTCTGTGTTTCTGAATTGAACTAGGAGGGCAGAATTTTTCATAGTGTGATTCTACCTTTCCTATGGAATTATAAACCGTCTCACTTGAATTAATTCATTTCCATAATTCTGTTGTAGACTACACTTAGCCCAGACTACAGCCTTTCTATGGTAATACTGTTTATATTTTTTTTTAAAGAAAAATCTGGCAAGGAAGATCTGTTGAGACAAACTAGTACCATTTGAATTACGCTTAACCTTAAAATTCTACTTTGGCAAACCTCTTACTGTCATCGTCATCTCAGAAATACAAATTCAGTGTTTTCATGTGGATAAAGACTCAGGATTTTTGCTGCTGGAGAAGCACATACAAAGTAGATGAACATACAAAGTAGATGAACACAAGTATTTAAATTTTTTTTTTTTTTTTTTTTTTTTTGAGGCCAGAATATGCCTTTTGTTCCCTTTTGCTCTTTTTTAGTATTCTGAGCTAACGCCCAGTTTTATTCCAAGGGGACAGCAGTAGACAACAGTACGTTCTCAAGTGACTGTGTTTGCCTTTAATGACTCTACCTCCATGAAGTGTACTGTTCTTCTTTGCAGTTGTGCATTGGAAATATGCGCTGGTGGTGAAGTGCAACCAAATACATTAAAGTGTCCATCTGAAATAGAGAGGAAAAGATCAGTTAAGTCAAAGTATTTCCATCAGTGTTAAATCAGCCAAGTTTATACATGAGTTTGTTTTTTTCTTTCCATATTCTTCTGTGTTCTTCATGTTTTCAAATATTAATTCTGAATCGTGCAAGGTGAATAGAGCATCTAGGGGAATATTCTTTCAGGATCCTTCTGTGCTGACTTATTTTTTTTCCTCTCTAACCTTAATGTTGAATTAGTTGAGTGTTTGTTATGTTAGCATTTACTCTAGGATATAGTCATGTATTTGATTCATACAGAACATTGTTTTCTAGCTTATCTTTTCAGTCAGCATATGTTGATTTTTTGTACCACCTGCTGGCAATTTGCTTTTATAAGGCTAAAAAGAAAAAGATCAGAAAAATAAAAATAGAATGGCATTTGCTATGTAAATACAGAAGGAGAATAATAAGGGAGAAGGACAGAAGAATATTTCTGTTCCAGGGCCATAAGTACATAGATACGATAAATTCCTTGTGTAATTCTGAATTTAAACATCTATGCTTCAACTACGTACTCAGAAAAATAGGATTGTAATTTACTGGAATGAGAGACTTAAAGCCCTGTAAGTGGCTCAGCATTATGAATATGTCTATGTGAGCATAAATCTGGTTCTGCCTGTCCATTGAGGCTGTAAAAATTTCAGAGTCCAAGACTTGGTTGGGGGCAAAGGGAAACTCATGTTGAGCTAATATACAAGTTAAAAATAAAATAGCCATCAGTTAAGACAACTAGTTTAAGCCTTTTGCATTTTTTTTTTCCTTCAAGGGCCTCTTTTCTGCATTGTTCAGAAATAAGGTTTTCGACATGTGCATCAACCCCTCATAGGGAATCATCTAACAAATATCTCCGTTGGCATAAACAGCATGTGCAAAGCTGATCCATTGGCTCTGACAGCCAGAAAGGTAGAGAGCTCTTTCATCTATCTAACAAGAAGACGTAACTGTAAGTTAGAGGATAGACAACTATACGAAACACAGGATTAAGGGAGATGGTTCTGTATTTATAATTACTGTTGATCCATAACTTACATTCGGTGGTCTTAATCAGATGAGGATTTACTGAACTAAAATAGTTCTGGGTTTCCATGGAACAAATATATCAAGACACACACAAATCTTACGAGGCTTGCTTCTGTGACTTGACCATCTTTATTTGGGTGTTGCTTTTGTTGGCTTTCACACATTCATAAAAACACTGTGAGCTGCCTCCTGATGTTTGATGATAATGGTAATGAGAAAGTATTCCCTCACAGAGCTAGCCGTAACTTGACTAAGGTGTATTGAACCTAAGGAAACTCGTAGCAAGTTTAAACCTCAATTTCACGTCTTTCTAGTTACTTCAGTCAGGTGTCACATCTTTTAAATCCAAGAGTCAGTGAAATAAAAATTGTAATGGGACATGTCTCTTCAGCACAGTGAATTGTGAAAAAGGGAGTGTGGCTGTCTAAAGCTACAAAAGGACTATGTTGGGGAAAAAGGCTAGTGTGAAATCCTCAGTGTGTAGCAGTAACTTGCATTTAAAACTATTTCAAAGCATTCTACAAAATGGATGTTTCTCAAGAAAACTGTTACGTATTTACTAATACTCGGTATTTTGCTCTTAGTGGTTTTGATCTGTTTCAGCTGAAGCATGAGTTTGCTTTCAGTTTTCAAAAAGCGTTAGTCAACCAGTACTTTCCAGAGATCCTTAGCATGTGCTAAATATAAAAGGGGCAGATAGAAATTGGATAGGAAGGCTCTTCATGACTTTGGCTGCCCCTAAATTTAACACTTTTTTTTGGCTACATCACAGTATTTGATTTCAAATCTTTCTGAAGAATTTAAACCTGTCTTTCCCATATCTAAAGTAAGAATTGTAGCTATCAGCTGTTTAAGTGCAATGTACTTGTGAAGAAATTAATATACAAGCTTCAAACAGAAGTGGGTGAGAAATTATAAAACTTCTGTTTAGTTATGTCCTGATGATGTCCTTCTCTAGCCAAGGCAGAGAAAAAGACCTTAGCGAGAACAGCTCAGGTCAGTGGATAACTGATCTATTATAAGCTGACGCACAGATGGTTTCAGTTCCCAAGTTTGAAAGTGGGTCATTTTCATTCCACCAAGATTTTTGAAAGAGAAGGATAAAATCTGAAGGGGGAAAAAATGACTGTGTATCAAGGTGCTGTCTTGTTACCTGATTGCATCACTTCTGTGACTGATCACATTAGCATTTGTTCTGATTATTAGAACTACTACATCATTTGAAATGCATACCTGTCAAGTAGTTGAATTAGCTTAATCAGTTGTAGTATAATTTTTCAACTGTAATTTTTTTCATCTGCATTTTCAATCCCTAAATGCAGATCAAGGAATTGTCGCTTAAAGAAAATATACGACTGACTTCAAAACACTTCAGAATGTTTGTTCCTACGCATAATCAGGATCTTATGTGCTTGGGGGTGGGGGGACACCAAAAAACTCAGTAGTTACATTCACCTTTTGGAAAATAGTGACTTAAGCAGTAACTCCTTTATTCCTTTTGGCTTTTTCTTAAATGGTACTGTAATGTCTTGTATTATAATATGAATGGGAATACTTCAGTCATGTCTCCTTGAGGAAGAATCTCCATATCTGACCCCAGGCTGCATACATGGATTGCATAATTGCATCTGAAATATGAGTTCAACGTTATTTCTTGGCATTTGAGTAAAACCTCATACATTTATATTATTTATTGCATCTGTGCTCTGAAATACGATACTGAACTGTACAGATACATTGCCAACATTGTTCTTCATTTAGCTCTGTTTTCTGTCTGTAAAATTGCAGCTTTTCTGTGCTGTCAGATCTGTGGTATTCTCTTTAGCTCTTGCATAGGTGTTTGTTTTTTTTTTGCGTGTGTGTGAGCGAAGATAAATATTGTTGCACTTTCTAGCATACATTTTAGATGAGAAGCACTGGGTCTAAACTTTTGAGCCCTCTTGCAAACCAACAAGTTAAGTTGACCTAAGCTTTTACTCAGGATTTCTCAGACATGACTGGCAATGTGTTATCAGTGTGACTATCAATTCTGTTGAGCTAAGCCGGTTTCTAATTACCATTAAGAAGTTTTAACTGTGCTCTTTTAAGGCAGTGTAACAAGCCCTAAAAGTCTGAGTTGAAGCAGGTAAGATTTAAGGAAATATGGTTGTGTAAGTGTACAGTCAAATGCAAAATGCCCAATCTTTAAATCTAGTTGCGGTAGCGTCTAGTTGTGACACAGCTTGGTCTTGGAAAAATGTAGAGTTATTAACAATGAAGAGTAGATTTTTATGTTTACAGGAGTGTCCTGGAAGTACAATACCTAGATTGTACTGTTAGATAGCAATGCAAGAACTTATTTCGAGTTTTTGAGAATGTTCCTATTATAGCCTGGAGTAAATTTAAGGATTGTCTTCTCTAAGACTTGTATGCTGTTGCAGTTAGTTTGAACACTGCTGCACAGCAAGAAGAATAAAACAGTGATATGTAATGTTTGTGAATACAAGATCAGAAAAGTTGAAAAAAATCCAGTATTCTGCAAATCAATCAATATACTAATTCTGCTTTGCAAATCAAACCTAAAAATGAGAAAGCTGTTAATGCCATCTTGTTGCGCTACGGGGAATATGCAGTAAATCCCATTATTTATCATACCATAGTGAAGTAAATACTGCATACCATTTGAAGGTAAGTGTTCACATTCACAAGTGAATATAAATTAATGCAGACTTAACTTGTGACTATATTTAATCCTTAAGATTCATGCATTCAAAACTTGTTATCTTGATAAAATTTGTGAAAAGTTAATTCCAAAACGACCAAGTTGCTCCTTACCTATCAATTTTATAGACTTTCAATTAGGGAAGTTGAAGTTTAGCAAACTGCATCAAAAGTTCTTTGAAAAGTAAGGGAATAATTTATGAGAAAAGATTAAGTGAGTTAAATATGCATGGCTTAGTTAAAGAACAGCTCTGTGGTTCGTAAAGGTGTGCGCACATTTAACAGATACAAACAGCACAGTGTGAGTGGAATTCTTAAAGGTCTGCTAATCATCTGACTACAATAGGGAAGCGAAGTTGCTTTTTTGTCTGAAAATCTGAGAGACTAGTGATTTAAAAATTTTAATCTTTGGGTCAGCAGAGTGTGCTTTGGGTAACCTTTAGCATGTTCCAGTAGGATAAGGATTGGGAATTGAAAATAATGAAAAAGTCACAGCAGTTTGAAACAGATCGTGTTGCATTATTTATCGTAATTTCAAAGATGTTTTTGTTTTTTTTAAATGGCTGGAATTAACATAATTAACTAAGGTGCTTGGAAAATATGAATTAGATGTGAATGTAGCACCAAAACAAAACCAAAGTCACGAAAATTTGCACAGCCCTTGTGTAGGTAACTGCTTAAATAATAAAATTCATTGTCTTACTCTGTCAGTTCATGTGAAGGCATCTTTAGAAGTAATACACAGAGCACATTTTCACAGAGCAACATCTCATGAAAAGAATTCATTATGCAAAATGACTCCTCTAGGAAATTATTAAAATGAAACATTAATTGAGAATTTGTTTCATGAGGACAGACAGTCTTAATTTTGGAGCTAAATGGAGACCACAGCGGAATAGGATGAAATGGTTGTTTTTTTTCAACCCCTGGAGTGAAGTCACAGAGTGCTAATATTAAGTTGAAATGAGTGTCAGTTTCCAGCGTTAGAAAACACTTGCACGGGGTTATTAATGCCAAATATAAAGCTCATTTCCTTTCACAAAGCTCTGCGGTATTTTGGACCTGGTGCTATAAAGTGTTGAGCAACCTGACCCCACCCCATTGTGCCATAAACATGAATTTCAGGTTATAAATATATTTTACGGTGTTCTTCACTGTTCATGCCAATTGGGAACAGGACATTTGGATTGGTTTCAATGTACACAAAAGCAATTTACAGTTTCTGCTTGTTTTTGATTAGGACCACATGCTAATTTGGCTGAAGGCACATGCAGATTGCTGAATTTTGAGAATAATTCTTCACAGCCTTTTTCATTTTATGGGTAGAGACTAGAGATCGTTCCATAACATCAAAAGAAAGATGAAGCAAACTTTTCTTAATTTCGCTTTTATATTTATTTCTCTGCTTTTGTGTATACGCACAACTCCTACTTGGCATTTTCTATCACGTTCTGCTCCTCACATCATTTTTATTTTATCATTTTGAGAATCACGTGTGAAGTGAAATGACAGGACCAGCACAAAATTTTTGGATCTGATGTATATTAGTTCTTCCAGTTTGCGCGTGTCTCCAGCCGTGACCAACTCTAGAAGGTCACACAAATAAGAATCTTGCGGTATTGCAAGACTGTTGATTGGCTAGAACTGACACCTTTTTGCCTTTCAGTTTGCACTGCTGTAATATGACGGTGGTGGTAAGCTATCCACAGTGATGTTATATGCTAGATCCTATTAAGGGCGAAAGCTAAGAGCGTGTAACAGATGAGAACGCTCCCGCAACATCCATTGGATTAACAGCCAGCTCAAGGGAAAACAGATGATGATGTTAGATATTCACTACGTTTTACGGTTGTCAAACTGACCTTAAAAATGTTAACTATAGGAAAACTGTGTGCTGAAATGTGTAGAGAGCTTTTGACGCTTACAGACAGAGCCTATCGTGCATTTTTAGGAGTGTGATAGACAACCTGAATACACCACTTACTAATTAACGATATGGTGAGGGCTAAGAACCAGGACATCCTTTGCATTGAATGCGTGCTGTCTGCTCTACTTCTTGAAGTCAATTGTTATTTGCTACACATAACCAGTGGTAACCAGTATCCTCCTCATACTGCTACAGGGCGCACGCAGAGCATCAGGTAACACAACAGCTTGTGTTACCATTCAACGGTGCTGAAATGTCGTATTCGGAAAGTTTAACTCAGCTCAGGTTGTGGCTAAAAATTATCTTGACAATGCATTAACCCAGTTCAAAAGAAAAAGCTCAATTATTTTATAATGAGATAGCTAATGAAATTTCAATTGTTCTGTTTCTGCATTTTATTTTTCAGTTAGAAACAGATGTGACTTACTTCTGCTTTGTTATGTGTTATGGATAGGAATATTTTTTTAAACTCGGTTCATATTTCTGAAGAATTTCTTGCATTTACTTGTCCATCTGCCTCATGTGGTGCTGCGTTAGTCATTACTGCCAACATTGCATTTCCAGAATTTCTTATCCTTCTCCAGATTTTCCTTGAAGCAAAAAAAATTAGAAAGCACATCATTAATTTTAACAATTCTTAAGCAATTGTTTAAGCCTGGTGGCAAATTCCCGGAGAGTTTTCCAGTCATGAAAAAATGTTATTAACGGAGATGAACACAGAAAGCGTTCCAACTCAATGTATTTGTGTGTGCATATATATACCTGTGTACCTTATGGACAGAGGAACTGGAAATCTGATGGGAACGTGTACACAGCTATCAGGCTAGTTTCAAATTTAAAAACAATATTTTATTGGCCTGATATTCATTAACAATACACAGTGGTTCTTAGTCATGGTCAACACACATTTAGGATATTTCCCCTGTTATTTCTCAACAATCTTGTAAACTAGCTGAATGCAAAAAGAAGAAAAAGAAAGAAAGAAAAAAGAGGGGAAGAAAAAGGCAACCATGGGCTCTGGTCCTTGACTGTCTTAGTTGCAGAGTTCAAGGTGATCAGACCTCAAGAGCTCTTCAACAAGGAGAGCTGGAACTGAAGGGGACAGGCTTTTCCCTCTCTCTTCTCTGACCTTAGTGCTTCTCACCCCATCCTCAAAAGAAAAGAGAGTGATCTCAGGGTGGGGGAGAGAGTGCTGGGGATGAGGACTTCTGGTTTTTCTCTTTTCTTTCTGCCAATGGCATCTTGCTTGCTTATTTTGCAGGATTGCTCTGGTTTTATCAGATACTGCTTTTTCTGCAGGATGATTTTGGTTTCATAGGCCACCTTTCCTGCCCACACTATTTGCTTTGTCCTTCATGCAAATTTTACTGTTTGTGGATGTTTTTCTCTACCCCACTTGCGCAGCTGTACCACAAATCTGTTTGCCTGTCTGTGGTACGTAAATACGTAAATATAAGTAACTGTTTCAATGTTCTGTGTCTCGGTTTAAAAACTAATGTTAATTTTAATCTTGCTTTGTCTACTGCTTTAGGGGGGTGCATTTGTAGCCTCTGCCTTGTTTACAAAAGGCTCTCCACCTTTTTTTTCTCCCCCCTTAGAATGTGCCATTGTGACCATGCCATAGCGATCATAAATATCAGTTTTCCAAAGGAGTACAAAGGGTATGTTGTCCCTTTTGCATTTTGATTTTCAGTACCATGTTTCTTTACTGAGCTATAGCATATTGCATACTATCACCATTTCTTCTTGAATGCTTGCCATTTTTGGTATCCAACTGAGGACAGGTGCTTAAACTTAGGAAACTTTAATTTGAGAGAATTTAGTCTAATTGCCATTAACTTTTCCAGTGATATTGCTGACCTTATTTCAATGTCTCAATGGTCTGATTTAAACAAACAAACAAATGAAAACTCTGCATTTTGTTTCTTCTGTATTTCGTTAATCTTTATGCTTTGGTATTCATCATTTACTAGACATAAAAAGAAAAAAAAGAGAGAAAAGGCAAGTTGCTCCCCTTTTTGGTTGTACCAATCCGAATGTTCTCATTC
Source organism: Nettapus auritus (assembly GCA_011076525.1). Classification (NCBI taxonomy): domain Eukaryota; kingdom Metazoa; phylum Chordata; class Aves; order Anseriformes; family Anatidae; genus Nettapus; species Nettapus auritus. The sequence continues at coordinate 18,348,528 of CM021775.1, read as the reverse complement.
TCTCTCTCATTTATCTTTCTGTTGCTACACCCCCGTCATGTCCAAAAACATCACCTGAGAGTCTGGGTTGTATTCCTTTTACTGGAACCAGTGGGATTTTTTTTTTCCCAGTGGGTTTTAGAATTACCCCCCAGTCTCTTTTATTTGAGTTAATATCTCATTTATTTATCCTGATTTCTTTGTGAGATTTTCTGCTCAAGGGTCTTCAAACTGTAACTAGGGTCAGCTTGCCCCAAAGCTGTATTTTAACACCTGAAGTGTGTGTGCATGAGTGCAGATAATTCATATTTTAAAATACATACCTGCATGTATATACATATATTTACAAATGCTCCAGGAATCCTTCTGTTCCCTACTTGTTTTCTGGTGTTTCTCAGTCACTCTAATTCACCTGCATCAAGTTAGAGATCTTTTTCCTCCTCAGTTTTATATCACCTACATATTTGATCAAAGCACAATCCATCTCTTTCCAGTCTTCATAAATATTAATTATGTTAATGAATGTTAAATTAAATATAAATAAAATTAAAAGATTAAATATTAAGAGATCTGGTGTTGGTGGCTAGGAGACCAGATACCCAGAAATTCTCTCCTAGTTAATGTTAGACCGTTTGTAATTGTTATGTTAATGGCCAGCAGCCAATTATACATTTCAGACCACTGTATTCATGTTCATGTCACACTGTATTTACTCCCTAAAATAGATTGTTGAACTATACTGAAACAATTGATAAAAATCAGTATAGATTTCCAGTGATTATAGTACACGACGAGAGAAGTATACTGATTAAAGCTGATGCTTGTTCCCCAGTTCTAAGGCTGCTGTCTTTGTAGCCTGGTCTTGGCTATTTTTTTATGCCTAATCATCACTGAGGGGGAAAAAGAAGTATTATATTTCTACATTTTTTCCTTATTATGATTTCTACTCTTGAGTTTTCACAATGGAAAAGCTAGTTTGTGCTTGACATTTGACATTTTATGTAACCAGAAGGTATTACGTTTTTTTTTTGAAAAGCTGAGCTTACACCTCTTATTCAAACCTGTTTTCAGTGTTGTGGAAGGGAACTGCATGTTCTTTGTGTTTGCTGCTGAAGCATTCCTGCAACTGCATCACGTGGTCTTGTACGTTCAGGTAAATTGCAAGTGTCGTGACAGTTCTGTTGTCTTACTAAATCTTCTTTAAACTTGTAGCGTGTCTTAATATGAATTTAAAATGCAACTCCACAGGGTAAAAAAAAAATAAATAGTGATGGGTGAAAACTAGGTTCCTTGCCTTTGCAGCATGTTCTCTCTAACAATATTTTCTGTATTTATTTTTTTTTTTTTCTGTGAAAGGCTGATTCTTGGGGAGTGTGAGCTGTAAACCATTTGGGATAAAGCAAATACTTTTTTTTTTGTTTGTTTGTTTCCAGGTTCCAGCCTCCTACCCTGTAGTAACTCTCAATCTGTGTGTGTGTGTGTGTGTGTGTGTTTGTTTGTTTTCTTTTCTGTGGAGATCTCTTGTTCATCATTTCAGTAAAGAAAAATAGCTGCTAATTGGGAAAAGGGCGAGCATTCACTACTCCAAAGATTTTAATATTTCTCACCGTGGTTTCCTACTGTAGCAAGGTTGCATTAGGAAGGCTGGGCTACACAACAAGAAGTGCTGTGTCCAGTAGAAGGCAGATGTGGACATACTGGGTTGAGTCTAGTAAAGGGATGCAAAAGTTCTTAAGCATTTAGAGCACCTAACATCTGGAAAGGTGTTATTTAATGCTTGTAAGCTTTTTGAACACGAACCTAAATCTGTTTCTATGAGTGTTTTCATACTGACTCATTCCAGTGTTCATTGTATAGTGACAAATCACTGGTGAGTACTTGATCAATATTATATAAAATAGGAGCTTTGGGGCAAGCTGACCCTAGTTACAGTTTGAAGACCCTTGAGCAGAAAATCTCACAAAGAAATCAGGACAAATAAATGAGATATTAACTCAAATAAATAAATATATATAAATATTACTGTTGAAGCAGGTAAGACTAAAGAATAATATCAGTGAGAAACTGTTTGTGTGAAAACTTTTCAAACCTGTTACTGATTTTTTTTTTTTTAAAAGAGCTAAATTTTGTACACATATTGTGAAAAAGAAACAGGTATTAAGAGTAAAAGAGATCTTAATTAGTTTCTGCATTAAAAGAAAGGTAAGCAGAACACTATTTTGCTTTATTCTACATCCTGTTTAGCAACCATCTCTTAGCCATCTGTGGCCAATTAGTCCTCTTACAGCTACAGACCAAGTAAAGTGCTCCTCTCTCAGCTGTGCTCACAGATTACTCCAGAAGGTGCAAATGTGTAGCAATTTAATATTCCCTAGATTTAATTAAAGGATAAGGACAAAGATGTTGCTGTCATTAATACTTGTATGTGAGAATCGAACCTAATTGACAGGAAGATATGGTCCTCCCTTCCTAAATACCACATAAATAATGAAAGAACCAACTTCTCCTGTTCCCAATTTTCATAATGTAGAAGAAAATAGCTTACATCAAAGGGAATTCATATTAATGTTGATATAGTAAAAACATATGACGTTTTCCAGAGATGACATGAACAAAGAAGATTGTTCCTATCAGGCAAATGAGGGTATGAAAATAAAGAAATGTGAGGAGAATGAAGCAGAATAAATTTCAATATTTATGCAAAAATGGCACTCCTGCGTGGAGCCAGGAGCTGGACTCTGATCCTTGTGGGTCCCTTCCAACTCAGGAAATGCTATGATTGTATGTGTAGAAATTAAGCTTGCTTTTCCTTCTGTTAATTTGTAGTTCATGTTGGTACTGTTCCATCGTTGTGTTTTCCTTGTAATATTGAAGAGTGAATCCCAAAATGGGCGACTGAATTATGGACAGTTGTAATTCTAGTGACATGCCTTGCAGTCTCAGACGTTAGCAGAGGGAAGGCCAACTGAATGGAAGAGCCGTCACTCAGCACAGTTCTGATGAGCATACTGTAACTTTCACATCTCATCGTGAAACTAAATGGTGTATATTACGTCCAACTTAAGAAATTCATGCATATCACAATGACTTAGTTAATCTCATCGCTGTTAATAACAGAAAGTGTAGAGATGGTTCCACGTATACATTATAATGTCTGTTTTCTCTTCTACAACCTTATTTACAGCAGGTTTTTTTGCAAGACACCCAGGAATTTTTCAACACTGATTAGCCTTTTAAATTCTGTAACAGATACTGAAAAGAAGTATATTCACAAAAGTTTTATGAAGTGGCAATAGGTAAAAATGAAGGTAGCTGTAGCTACCAGGTTTTATCTATTTGGTATCATAATATCCTACTGGAGGACCAACTAGATTAAAATGTACAAATGAAACTTATGTACGTTCAATCAGAATGAAATAGCAGAGTGGTTGCCATGTATGTGATATGTTTCATCTACCAAGATTTCAGAATTTCCGACAAATGAGGTCAGTGGTTACCTGACCTGAATTTAGACAACTGTATTAGAGAGGAAATTGGTTCTAGTATATAATTTCCTGAAACATCCTCAGGGAGTACACAGTTATGATTACTTAGTGGCTTTAAATCAATGCAGCTGGAACAATATTTGTAATATATGGCAGCTTAAAAATATTTTCTTAAACATTAAATTATGGATAGCATTTTGGCGAATGACTCGTTAGTATCATGATTAAGTCAGGAATGAAGAACTGCTTGTTTATGTAGCACAGATTCTAACAAATGGCTGTGTGAAGATACAATTTCAAAGAATGACTCCTGTTGAAAGGATTACTTGGCTAGTTCATAGATAGGATAACAGCTTCTATTCAACTTTTATTTTTTTGAAGATTTTTTTCTTTTGGAAAATTGGATAATGTAGATGAAACTCAGCTGAACAACTACAAGTCTGCTTTTTAGGTCATGCTTTGCGTAGGGCATCCTACCCAGGGTCAGGTAGTGAAACATTCTTGTGTTAACTGACCTACAGAATGCAGTTCTGTGCTATCAAACCATTAAAACATAGAAGTGTGACTAAATCTAGGCCAGGCAGTCTATTCAGAGTTCCTGTCCGAACAGATATGATAGAAAGCACATTATGTTATAAAATAAGGAGAAGCAAATGCAGAGGAAAAAAGAACAAAAATACAATAAGAGTTAGATAAAGGGGAAGTAAATGTTCAGTCCTTCCTTGTACTTTGCTTTGAATGTGTCTTAAATACCTGCAAGGACTGCTAAACAACTTGTAAGTTGCAGGTGTTCAGCAGTACTAATGCAAGCCAATGAATCAAGAGAAAGGAAATCTGGGCAATAAATGTGGAGGGGAGTAATGTTATCTGGACCAAAATATACTGCAAGTGGAGCTAAAGAAGCAATGGTAACAAAAGTAGAAGATTTTATACTCAAATAAGATTAAAAATCAAGAAAATATTATACTAGTAGTCCATCAGAATGAAATTGATGTAGATGCCAAACTAACATTGCTTTAATATTGATGTAACCTCTTGTGATACTGTAACGAATTGATGAATAGAATGGGATATATGCAAAGATTTTGTTGCTAAATAAGTGTTTAATGTGTGACTTGAATTTTACAGTATGGTTAGGCCATGAACTAGAAAACATTATTAAAAAATAAGGATAGGCTAACAGAAAATGTGAAGTTGAGGCTGGCTTACTATGTATTGCTACTGCAAAGAGCTCTAGCCAAGTTGTCCATCAATAGTATAGAGATTGTATGTTATGTCCCCACTTCCTGTCAAAGAAAATAAAATGTCCCCTTGCACATAAATAATCCTAGCTTGGTAGAGCAGTTCCTATTAGATAATAATGTTACAATTAGGAGAGCTATAATCTAATTTTTGCTCTAAGGGGCAAAGCTAACAAAAATATACCAAAGAAATATGAACATGAAACCAGGCCCATTCTGCTCTTCCATTCAGTTAAATTACACCGAGGAAACGTTTTTATCTCTCAGTAGCAATTCTCATAAAATGTTGATTTGATATTATGCAGATTAAAGGGTAAAAAATAAAAATCCAGAAAAAACTAATCGAGGTAGTATGACAATGTGCTGCAAAACTAAGCTAAGTCTGAGTTAGAGATTCTCTTTCAATTCCTTATAGCTTTGTACTCATCTGAGAGTTAATCAGCACAGCTTTACTGATTCCATTGCTTTAATTTACCGTGGATATCTCCTGTCCTTCAGAATTTCCTCTGCATCTTTATTATTTTTGTGAAATGTGTCTGTTGTGAAAATCCTGTCTGGCAAAGCAAGACAGGCAAAAGCTCTGCCCCAAGTTATTCCAGCTCAAGTTTCAAATCTGAACAAGAAGTTTGAATCTCCTTTTCGGTACCTATTTTCCCCCCCTTTTTGAAGTTCTCTCTGATTTTTGGATAGAAAATGAAGTTTTAAAGTTCAGTTATTCTTGTAAGGTCTGCTACCACTTGCAAAATGCATTTTGCAATTGCCATGAAAGAATCCGATACGCAGCTTCAGAAATTTCCAAAAGGTCTCACACTGCCATAGTCAGTAATGTGCTGCCAGCCAGCAGCTCTTGGCATGTGCTCAACATGCTGAGCTTTCATAACCAACTGGTAGCTTTTTAATCAAGCTAGATGGGAAAAATCAGATAGATATTCCTTTGTGTGAAGAAAGAACAATTGAGGATATGTAATAAAGAGCCTACATTAAAAAACAGGTTTTAGAATTTCCACTTCAACCTTATAGTGAGTAGAAAAATTAGACGTTAAAAACAAATGAACTATAAATGCAGTTGGGTTACATTATGGCATCCTTTGAATAGCTTACATAAGCTTACTTCCTAGATACAGTATTTTAAAGGTTTTTGAGGAGTTTGTGATTCATGCCAAGACGGTAGGAAACAGAATTCACGCAGCACTCGGAGAAAAAGAAATACTCTTGAGGGAAACAATCTAATGAACAGTTGATTTTGTAAGTTCATCTTGTGCATGGGGATGGACAGTGCCTCTCTATAGTCTCTCACCTGGTAAGGCTGCAAAATGTACATTGTTTCATCAGATGTATTGCAAAATCCTTGCAGTAACTTTATATCACATCAGTCTTACATATTTTTTTCTTCTTCATATTAACTGATGCATAAAAATACAGCTTGGAATCAATTCAAAGCACCAATTTGCATCTTTAAGTAGTGTGCTTGAGTACTTTGTTGCATTGTGAGCCAAATGATTTGTTTGCGAAGAGAAACTCTTAAATTTTTATACTGTAGAGAGAAAATTTGAAAAGAAAATTGGCAAACTTTGTTTTTCTCTTTCATTCACAGACACAGCAGTTGAGGCTGACGAGAAATAGTTTCGAAGGAACACCACTGCATCAAACAATCTGTAAGTTGAAACTAAAAACAGTATGAGAAAGGGAAAGTCTGATGGGAGATTGTGTCATCTTATAACATAGCTGCAGGAGGTTGAGTGAGAGCTTGAGAACTCTCTGAAAGTGCCAGTGAGGGGGCAGAAGAGAAGAAAGTATGTGCATCTCATGCAGAAGAAGAGAATTAAGTTCAGAGAGGTGATGAAATGCTAATAGGCTAGGAGTTTATATTGCGTGGAAACTTAGCAGTAGATGTTGTTATTTAGAGCAGTGTTTTTAATATTCAACATGTAGTACTCTGTAGGCACTATGAAGACGTATCATTTTACAGTTCACTTTTGCAAACGAATTCAAATGGTTGCTGAGATTAACCCCTACAGAATTCACTACAGGTTTTACATTTCTACCACAACCCACAAGAAAAAAAAAATGTCTTCAGTTTATGCAAATTGGCAGCTGCAAAAACTGCTTGTACCTCTTTCCTAACTTTTAAAAAGACAGAATCACTTCCATTTGCCCTCAGATCATGACTCTCTGGAAAAGGCTAATTTCATATAAAGGAAGTTTTTATGTAGTCAAAGCATTTACAATATGGGAACTTTAAGGTCCTAAAACTATGATACGGAGAGGAAAGATTTCACTACTTTTTTATTATTTATAGATGGCATCTAGTGGGCAAAAATAAATATCATTGGGATTAGTAAGCAAGTTAAGGATATAGCAGCTCTAAAACATGTAACGTCAAATATGCACAACCTTAACTAAGCCAATCAAAATGCAAAATGGCTTAAAATTCCTATGCATTGATAAAAGTAATATCTGTTATAATTGTATTTTGTATCTTTGTATTAAATTAACGTCCACTTTAAAGGAATGCTAAATACTATTTCCAAACAGTAATAGTGAGTGCAAAATACTAGAAACATACTTGAAATGAAAATAGATGTACAGCAAGTATATGATACATTTCAAATGGAAGTCTTTATTACTTGACAAATGCAAATTTTCAAAAATATAAAGTAGATCAAGGACAAAGAAACTACCACTTTTTAAAGGAAAACTACCAAGGACATGCTACATTATCTAAGAAATCTTCCCAACCCTCATGTCCTAATAAATTCTAAAGCTCTTCTAAAACATTTAAGTGTTGAAGCATTCAGAGGTACTACATGGATATGAATGTAGGCAGAAACAGTGACCAGACAGCAGAGAGATTCTATCAACACTCCTACCAGGAAAAAATAGGGAGAACTCAGCCATTTTCAGTTGTGATCTACCAGCAGGTGAATTAGTATGCTCAGTGTTCCAGCTGAGCTGCTTTCTTTTGTACTATTTATTGCTTGGCTGTCTGGTGTGAAACAACCTATATAAGGACTGTGTGAGGAACCCAGAAGTACTTCGTAGGATGCATCGACATCTACTCATGCCTATTAAACCTCAAAGAATGATGATTCAGGAGAAAAAAGATAAATACCACCGTTACAAAAATTCTGAAATGAAAATTCAGAATTGGAAAGTATATTTATTTCAAAATATCAAATAAAAAGACACTTTCATAATACAAATCATCACTATATGGTATAAATCTTAGATGATCTCATGAGTTACTCCACTTATTCTATTAAAATATTTTTTTCCATTGGCCATAAATCTTGAGGCAAATGTTTTTACATACAGTAAAGGCTAGGTCATGTTATGTTAATTTAGACAATCATTGTATGCAGTTCTGGCTGCAGCATTAATAGGAACAAAAATGTCTTGATGTGAAAGTCAGTCTATTGCTTACGAAAGTGAAGAGGAAGAATTGAGGCTAAAATTTGTTTATATTATGTCTTGTCCTTCAAAACAGCAATCAGGTCCTAAGTCCTTCAATTGAGAGCAATGTGTATGGAATGAGGTGCAAGGGAAATGGTTAGATATATTCAAAGCAGAGAATTCTGGATTAGGAATTCTGAGTTGTTTTCATGATTGTTCTGCTGATACACCGTAAGCCTGGGGACAGCAACATTACTAATTTCAAGCCTTCATTGTGAAGTACCTTGATCTTATTTTATGGAGATACTGAATTCTTTCATGTTCATACAAGTGAAAGAAAGAGCAGAGTTGGGGGAGAGTGGAACAACTTAAGTGAGTTTTATAGGTATGAAATAAACGCATCTCTGAATTGCTTGATTTTTATTTATTTATTTATTTATTTTTGAAGAAATATGTCTTGCAGAAGACCCATATTGCAAAACAATTAATATATTCTTGTCAACAAGCTCAGGGAGATCATTGCTATCTATCCTTTCAGTCTTTGAAAGATATGGAATTAATGGGACTGTTTACGTGCTTGATGTGGAAGAGGTGGCTTTGTACCTTACTGAACTGAGATCTAAAGCCCATCTGTTTTAGTCACTGAAAATTCCATGAGGTCTAACTGTTGTGTCAGTCCAGCATCACAGAGTGGAAGCAGGAGACTCTGCAGAGCTCAGGTAATAGACACAGATTTATGAGGTGGGAATCACAGTTGTACCACGCCATCTGGGATAGTATGCACTATCTCGTACCATATATCATATTGATGCAGATCTCTGTCAGTCAGATTTGTACAGCATCCATCACAAAGTGTTGGTGCGTAAAGCTGTGTAAAGCAGCTACAAACTGCTAGGCTACAAACTTCAGGTTTCATTTTATAAGAAGGGAATATCAAATGTGAACACAAAGAAGGTATTATTCCTTTTATAGACAGTTGCACGGCCTCTACTGGAATGCTACTTTTAGGCCATCTACTGTTTAAGAAGGATGAAATCTTAATAAATAAATAAATCAGAGATATACTTTAACAGAGAAGCTTAATAAGTTAAGTGGAGGCTTGATCTTGGAGTATTGGTAGTGATCACAGGGGAAGGAATTTTCTGATAGTAGGCAACTCTTCAATCTAATAGGTAAAGATACAGCAGCAGCTGGTCTTAAACTGATATTACAAGCAGAATGCAAATTCTAACAACATAATCAACTATTGAAACACTTAGCTGTGGAGGTGCCTGGTTCTCTTTTATAGCAACTCTTTAAATCACAGCTGAATTCCTCTCCAGGCAATACAGTGCATCTCAGATATTGCAGACTTGATGCAGAAGTTGCTGGTGAGATGCAAAGGAGGTCAGATCACGTGGCCATTGTCCCTTCTGATCTAAAAGCTTCTGAGTTGGAGGCACAGAATTCTCTTAATATCTTAACGCTAGCCTGTTTCTCAATGTGCCGAGAGATTCAGCTAGTCAGAAAAAAGTTCAAAACAGCTGTTGCTTAAATGTTTTCTGCTTAAATATAATCAGATGACAATTTAGAGGAGTAAAGTACTATCTAGACATCCTAATCAAGATGTGTCCCTTTTGTACTGGACACTTAGTTTGTGCAGTAAAATACAGTCCTGGATATTGGGAATTGCTTGTGGAAATTGAAAAGGATTTTAAATCACTCATTGAAATTTTCTGATATGGTTCCAGAATGAGTTAAACTATTTTTAATGACCAGAGGGACTAGTCATTTCTGAAGAAGGGAAGAAAATTACAGCCTGGAGAATAAACATGATGAGATTGGTATTTTTATTTATTTATTTATTTTTTAAACGAAAAGATTCAGATTGAGCGAATTCATCAATAAATATGATGAGCAAGTGTTTAACCTTTAGGTTTGGTTTGTGCTCGCATTCCGAACTAATATAATTAGAGAAGCTTAAACATATGTGAGTGTTGAACATATGTTTACAGAGTAATTATGTTTAACATCAGGAAGTTCACAAAACATTTTCCATATTCCTGTGTTAAGTACTCTTTTGCATTAGTATTTTCTAAATGTCATGTTGAATAGTACATTAAATTCTAGGTTCTTTCTAAGTTGTCTGAGGTGGCTGTTTTACAGAGAAGAATTTTTTCTCAGCTGGAGTGATTTATTAATTAATGATTTAACCATTGTTATTATTTCCATATATCTTTTTACTCTGACATTTTATAGTAGGCCAACAGATTAATGTATTTATAAACTGCATGACTAAGCAAGTTTCTTACTGTAGCTATACTTGTGCATTTCAACGTGCCAGCTTGTATAAACAGTCCTTGCTACTACGATTTCACCTTTGTACAGGATTACCTTTGTTCAGAGCATACCGGGTCAGTGAGTGATTAACAAGGGATAGGCTAAGATAGTTCATTGCATTATGCAATTTTAATATTGCACCTCTTTTCACTATGGGGGGTGGAAGGGGCAAGTTTCTGTAACCAGCTTGTTCATCTGAACTCCCCATAGGCCTGAGTGCTCCCACTCCTTCCCTCGAGCAGGCTTTTGCGCGAATGAACAAAGCACTATTACTGGAGCAAAAAGAGCTACAGGCAGCACACCTGTAACCATGGGTGTTGCCTCCAGCTCTGCTGAACCCCATTACGCTGCACTAAATGTTGCCCTGCATTTGTGGGGTCCTGGGATCAGCCTCAACCCACAGCTCAACCCCCAACCCATGAAAAGCCTGGGAGTGGATTTGGCTGTGTCCAGCCACCACTTGGTGCTGAATCCTCGTGTGGTGAGCGCTTGAAGTTCTGGGCCTTCGCCCCTACGGTGCTGCGGAGAGGTGTTTCTCCATGTCCTCTGTTGGGGTCAGGGCTGCCTGGGGCGCTGGGGAGCCCCTGCCCCAACAGCTCCCTGAAGAAACAGGGCCTGGGCCGACCGTGGGGGAGCGGTGGGAGCCTTTCACTCAAGGAACTAAGCACCTGCAACCAGTAAATGGAACCCCCAAACCTTGCCTTTCACTACCTCCCCTTCTGTTAATGGAGCCTGATGTTACTACGAACTCCTCCGTAGCGCTTCTTGGAATTATTTATTTATTTCACAGGCGCACAAAAGGAAACCCCGAGCCCATTGCAAGTGCTAGCCTGCCACCTGCTGGCCGAGGCTGCCGCGGCACAGCGCCGTCCCCGTGCCCTCACCCCCAGAAAGGGGGAGCCAAACAGAACAAAACGAGGTTGGGCCGGGGCCCGGCGCCTGGCGGGGCCCCCGAGAGGAGCGGGCCGCTCGGCGGCAGGTGCCGCGGGGCGTCCCTCCGGGCCCGGCCGGTCCCTCTCGGGTGCCCGTAGCGGGCGGGGCCGGGCCGTGGGCGGGCGGCGGGGCGCGGCGCGGCGGGCGGCCATGGCGGCGGGCAGCGCCATCCAGATCCCCAGCCGCCTGCCGCTGCTGCTCACCCACGAGGGCGTCCTGCTGCCCGGCTCCACCATGCGGACCAGCGTGGACTCGCCGCGCAACATGCAGCTGGTGCGCAGCCGGCTCCTGAAGGGCACCTCGCTGCGCAGCACCATCATCGGCGTCATCCCCAACACCAGCGACCCCACGTCCGACTGCGACGACCTGCCCTCCCTGCACAGGTGCCGCCTCCGGGGAGCCGGCCCTTGGCGACGGGGCTTCGCTGCCCGGCCGCCCCGAGGCTGCCTCTCCCCTCCCCGGGGCTTCCCCGGAGGGGACGCGGTGGCAGGGACGGGGCTGGCGCCTGCCGGGAAGTCGGGAAAGCGAGGCCGGGGTGCAGGAGAATAGCGCGATTCGGTGAAGTTCAGGGTCATTTAGGCTCTACCTGTTATTGCTTTTTGTTGTGGTTTAATAAAAGTAGCACAGGTACTAAAATTTAGTAACCCAGTAACGCTGGGTCGCTAAAATTTAGTTATAGTTCAGTGGGATAAAGTACAAGTAGAGCTAATATGGTTTATTCCTTACAAAATTTTGTTGCATTAGTGGATTCAGTAACGTTTTGCAAGAACGTATGTTAATTCTGCTTAAACAGCTAGTTTAATCATAGTTTAATCAGACAAACGTGAACTAAAACATTAATTCTGGATGAGACAGACGATTTCACTGAAGGGCAGGAGTTTACAAACACTCCGTTTTCTAGTGCAAATAGTTCAGGCAGCAATGTAGGCATGCCTGTTCCAAGACCCTTTAAATTGTTTATGAAAAAAGTACTTGTTCCCAAAAAGGATGTGTGAATTATATTGCCATTGTTAGTTTGTCAGTTACCTCATTCCTTTTCAAGTTTTAAGGTTTGGTTTTGTTAATCTGTGTGCAAAAGAGGTCATGTAATTCTGTTACCTTTGTTGATAATGAACGATGACCTCGGAGGTCCTACAGTTAGGATTCTTGTTGGTAAGGGACACGTGAAATGTTCTGTGGAAGGTGCCAAGTAACACAAAGATTTGATCTGTTTTTAGGATTGGCACTGCTGCTCTGGCAGTGCAGGTGGTTGGTAGCAACTGGCCCAAGCCCCATTATACACTGCTGGTGACGGGCCTCTGCCGATTCCAGATACTGCAGTTGCTGAAAGAGAAGCCGTATCCAGTTGCTGAAGTTGAACAGTTGGACCGACTTGAGCAGTTCACTAATCAGCATAAATCTGAGGAGGAGCTTGGAGAGTTGTCAGAGCAATTCTATAAGTATGCAGTACAGGTAAATTATTCTGATCCTGTTTAGTGTATCAGTTTATTTCTGCTTGTACTTAGACTTTTCTCTTTGTTTCTTCTTTTTGCCTTTCTCTCTCCCCCATCTTTTTTTTTAGTAACAGGTAGAGTTTTGGTTCTGCTAGAAAATAAATTTTTGACATAGCTTAACGTTTCTGTGTTTCTTAGTGCAGTTCATTGCAGCATCGGTGTAACACGCATATATTAGCATTACAATAGCTTGATACTGTTCCATATATAGTAATGCTATAAGTATACTTTAGTAAAAGGAACACTCGAATAAGTGTTTTTTTCCAGGATTCGTGATACACATAATTGATGTATTTACTTTTAAGTATACATTATAGTATTTATTAATTTTAAGTATATTATTAAATGGGGAAAAATGTATAGAATCTTGATTATAAGCAGTTGTCCCCAGGGTATATTGAATTTGTGTTTAAAGGAAGTGGAGAAGAGAAATTATAATAGCCTTAAGGTAACTGCAAATATTTGTAATCAGGATGTTTGGGGGCTACTAAGAGACGCAGGCATTGAAAAAAGCGCTGTAAACTGTGATGATGCTTTTGAACTTCTTGGAAGTCCAAAGTCTCAATTGTCCTATGCTGAGTTAGTGCCTCTTCTGCATGCCATTTTTTTTTCTGTGTTTTTGGTAAAGCATCTAGACATATTTCATACTAATACTTAAAGATGCATTGCTTTTTGGGTCAGATAGTTGCTTGCATAATTTAAAAAGAAACATCAACAACTACAAATATTGTTCATTGTGTGTTTATTACAGTTGGTTGAGATGCTGGATATGTCTGTTCCTGCAGTTGCAAAGCTGAGACGTCTTCTGGACAACCTGCCTAGAGAAGCTTTGCCAGATATACTTACTTCTATCATCCGTACATCCAACCAAGAGAAGCTTCAGGTATTATGTTCTTAAACTATTTAATGAGCGCTAGGTGCTGGCTATTTTCTTACAGTTAATCACTTTTTAGAGAATTTTGAAGTTGCTTACACATAATACTAAACAGCAATAATATCGTGCTAGAAAGTATTTGTGTTACAACTGATAGTGAATATATTTAACAAATTTCATGCTGTTTTTAAACTATTTTTCTTTATGTCTTTATGTCAGAATTCACCTAAAAGTTAAATATTAGTTAGTGCTGGAAACAGATCATTTTACACAACAACCAGAAATAGAACATGGATTTCCCCATCCTGTGGTAAAGATTATAAATCTGTCTTCAATTGTGTTGAAATCCTGCTTATCAGAGTTGACAGCTCACTATATATTTAATGCTAACAATTTCAGAATCAGGTTCCTTTTAATCATTTAAAAAAACCATTTAAACGTGTGGCTTTTTAAATACTGAGACACTAGTGAAATCTGCATCTTATGTCACAATAACGTTATATAAAAATAAAGTTTATGTTAGGATACTTACTAGTCTTTCTATACTTAACTGCTGTTTTTGTAAGTTGTGTTGTTCCTTTTCTTTTGTCGCTGCATGTCCAGTTTTTGTCTGAAGTGATGAAGAGAGCAAGCAGTGGAAGCTGTGGAGATAGAGCCAGATTCTACCCATTTCCACACATTAACATAATTAAACATGAAAATGAAATAATGTATAAAGTCAAAACAACAACAACAACAAAACAAAAAACAATCACCTTAACGCACAAGGTGATTTTTTCTGGGTTAGCTGAGGATGTCGTGCTGTACTTTGTTCAAGAGAGATCTCTTTTCTGAGGCTCTGTAGCTGAGAAATAGAATGCTGGTAGATGTTTGCCACAGAAAATGTAACTGAACTAACATGGCACTTTAAAAGCAGGACAAACTTTTGTTCTTTGAGGTACTTTCTAGTTTTGGCATACAGACCTTAAGGCTAGATTTTGTATGCTGTAATCTCTCTCATTTTCTTGCTACTTCCTTTTTTCCCAAACCATCTATTTCATAACAGTGATCAAAAAACAGTAACAGCATCAACAGGGTTTTTCTTCCCCACATTGGTAATCCATTAGTGTGAACTTGCTGGTTTCTTATAACTCTGTGCTCTTAGATTTTAGATGCTGTTAGGCTGGAGGAGCGGTTCAAGATGACTATACCATTGCTTGTTAGACAAATTGAAGGACTGAAGCTGCTTCAAAAAACAAGAAAACCCAAACAGGATGATGATAAAAGGGTATGGACCTATATATCTGGGATATTTAAGTATTGTAAATAACTATAAAGCTGCACTTCTAAACAGGCTAATGAACATACACGATTCTAATCTGTGTGAATGTCTCATGGTCATTCTGTGTCAGCAGAGAACACCCAGCTGGCAGCTTCGGTTGTTCAGGTACCTAAAAAAGAAAACATTCTTTTAAAGTTACCCAGGCATCATTTCTTTTAATCTGGGCATTTTCTGACTTTGAATAAATGCTCTTTTTAAAAAAAAAAATCATCTGATGACCAGTATACACACATGGTACGTGCATACTGTGCAGTGAAAGATGTAGTTTATTAATAGCACTGAAGGTGAATGACAGCTTTTGAAATGCAGATACGTGTTTGAAATGCAAATGTGTGTTGTGAAATGTAGTTGGATAAACTGGGACAACCTAGACTTTTGCTGCATCTAATTATATATATGTGATTTAGAAATCAGGAAGTAATTGAGAAATGAAAAAGAGTAAGAGAGATGACTTAGCTGTTGTGTAAAGATTATCCCTATTCTGCCCAATGCGATGGGCTGCAATGCTAAGCCATTCAAAATATCACAGTAACTTTTCAATTTTGTCCTGGTCTTCTGTTACCTACTAGAAAAGACGACAAATGCACTTAGCGAATAATGTACAGTAAAAGAAAAACTTTTTAAAGTTATACCAGCAACACCTTTTCAAGTAATTTAGTGGATTAAAATCTGACTTTTTCTATTAAGTGGGCTTTCCCAAAATCTTGCATGTTTTTCTCATGGTTTCTATTCAAAGTCAAAGTACCCGCCTTCTTTAAAAAACAAAAAATGGTGCTATTCTCTGGCTTTCTGTTATCTATTTCATAGGTTGTAGCTATTCGTCCTAACAGAAGAATCAATCACATTCCAAGCACTACAGAAGATGAGGAGGAGGAGGAAGATCATGATGATGTTGTCATGTTGGAAAAAAAGATAAGAACATCCAGTATGTCAGAACAAGCTCTTAAAGTTTGTCTTAAGGAAATAAAGAGGTAGGAGACTTTCGAATGAGGGTTTCATTTCTTTCTTTTAGAAATAAATACTTCATTAGCCTTTTACGTGATTAGGTATTTGCGTTGGTTGTGTTTTAGAAACAGTTTTTAGAATTTTGATAAAGTGCTACTTTTTGCTTATAAATTTCATCATTTTGTCTTTTTGTTGTCATCCTCTTGGATTTTCCAAATACAAAGTCTTCTACATGTGGATTATAGATTAATAAAGCATTAAATTGTAAGCTCTAAACCTCTATATTATGGAAGTGAAAACATAAAAGAAAAGGGGGAGACAAATAATACCATTGCTGTTAATAATCAATGGATCAAAAGATGCAGATACTAGTCTCTTTTCCTCCTTCTTTGGTGAGGAGATAACTGGTATTGGTGGTAGAGGTGATGGTTAACAACCTCCTCTGGCATAATGTACATGTATTGTGTTGCATGCATTGAGTATGTAATGTATGCATAGGGATATGATACTTTTTTTTTCCTTTTCTGGTTATATAATGCAAGTAAACTTGTTTTACATTTTGCAAAGACTATCTCCTAAGTGATATAACAGTTATTTACTTTTTAGTATTGCAGATGTTGGAAAGTTTGCTAAATATTTTTCTTGTAGTACAGGAGACTGTCTTACTTTGCAGTCAGTTCTTCATTAGCCTTCTGAAGTCTGTGCATGTACTTCCAGATTAAAGAAGATGCCGCAGTCAATGCCAGAATATGCTTTGACAAGAAATTACTTGGAACTTATGGTAGAATTGCCATGGAACAAGAGTACAAAAGGTAAATGCTTCTTTTATTGTTTGTCTTTTGCACGGACATTTTAGGACAAGTAGCTACAATGCAAAGACTGCATACTTATTTCTCTCTTGCAAATTTTTTTTTATTGTTTCATAGTAAAAACGTTATTAATGGTACTAAAGCTTTTCAGCTTACCTTGCTTAAGGTAAGATCTGTATACTGAATGTTTTAGCCAAGTTTGGTTAAGAACAAGAGGGTGAAAAAGAAAAGTTGTAGGTTTTTGGTTTTTTTTTTGTAGTAAAAATTGAGTACGATAGAAAACAAGTATCCTTTCAGCTTTTTACCACAGTTTTCAAAAGCTTTGAGCAAAGATTGATATTATTCATATAAGAACAGGATGCAAAAACGGAAAGCAAGAAAAAGGTAGAAAATCAAGCCTGACTTTTCTTTCTGACCAACGTGAGTAGACAAATTGGGCAACATGACTTTCCAGAAGGTGTTCTGCTGGTGTAAAGGGTTTTAGTTCCTTCTAGCTTTTGAAGAATGAAGCTTTTAAATGGGTTTTAAAACAATCTGATCTTAAACAGAAATTTAATACACCACACCTTCAGAAACATGTCTTCAGAAACGTGTCTTTTCACACATGGTGACAAATCTTGACCTTTTTGATCTAGAGCCTTGTGTGTTCACGAATTTTCTTGTAAATATTTTCTTTAATCACTACATTGTAAAAAGATCTGCATACAAATGCAGTATTACTCAAAGAACTCCAAAGTGGGTAAAGCGTTGACTCTCATGTCCTATTGGAGACAGGTGCTCTTTAATCTTGCAGAACTATGCCATGTCACATGGTTCGAAGTTTTTCCTTGAAGCAAAGTTGCAAAGTTTGTTGTCGTGTTCATGTGAGTGATACTTTGGACTTCATAGGTACAGTGAATAAAAATACACATGAACACAAAAATGGAAAATTCAATTAGAAAATGCAGAAAATTATGGTCATTAATTTTTTGTTCAGTGTTTCATTACAAAAAAAAAATCACATGGTTGATGGGACTAATAACTGCTGTCTATATGCAAAACATGCACAGCTATTGGTATGAGGAGGTTTGATGTGCAGCGTGTAGAAGTTGAAAGGTAGGTGTGTGCCGAGTTGATAGACTTCATTGCTTCCTGCCTTCTCTCTTTATGTTATAGAGGAAAGGACAGTTTTGTGCTGGAAATCTGTGCTAAGCATTAGTTAATGTTTGTTGAGGCCTGACAATTTATCTCAAATTATGGCAATTGCAAAAGCTTAACTGTCCCAGTCCTAGTATCACAGGGGTATTTTACATAGTGTAAAATCACTTAAAATGTGTAGCAAGTAAAGCCTGCCATTCAAGCCAATAGGATCTTGCTTTGTTAGTCAGATGGCAGCATAAGTAGATGATGAAGAGGAGATAGGGATGAATTTGTCATTTGGTAAGACCTGACAGGATCAGACTTGTTTCTGTAAGAAAGCAAATGCTGAAAAATTTGTACATCGCTGAATTGCTGTTTCATTAACAGGTATAAAGTTCATTTGAACCAGATTTCAAATCTCTGACACAGCGGAAGGGTGTTTGTTTTTTAACTCCATTATCAATAGTATCTCTCTAGCTTAAGTCTTCTTTCCTTATTAAAGAAAAGAGAATTATAACAACTTTATTTTAGTGAAACACTGCGTACAATTGTGTGTGTTGGGAGGATTCCATTAATGATTGTGTTTGAGGATGTATTTGTTTCTGTTGTACTGTAGAATGAATTGTTTCCATTTCAAAAGGGAAACGTGCTGATATCCTTTCTGTTGTCAATGATCAATAGATCGCCTTGAAATTCGTGCAGCTCGAATTCTTTTGGATAATGATCATTATGCTATGGAGAAGTTGAAGAAGAGAGTTTTGGAGTACTTAGCTGTCAGACAGCTTAAAAACAACCTCAAGGGACCCATTCTTTGCTTTGTGGGGCCCCCAGGAGTTGGTAAAACTAGTGTTGGAAGATCAATTGCAAAGACTTTGGGTCGAGAATTCCACAGAATTGCCTTAGGAGGAGTCTGTGATCAGTCCGATATTCGAGGCCACAGGTAACAATTTCCTCCTTTCCTACGTGTATTGTTTTTCTTCTATTACAGAACATATTGATTATTTTAATTGTTCAGCTGATGTAGAGAGATTTTACTCATTTCAAACACTGGTAGTTATTAATTGATTTTCATTGGTATTCGATAATGTAATTCAGGAGATAATTTTAATAATGGGGGAGTATATTCGGTGTTGAGGTAGGTATTTATCCTTCTGCTATTGCCCTGTATTGTAGCAGTGGAGAACAGAATAATCACAAATGGATCTAGAAATGCAACACAAAAATCACGAACTGCGAAGTTCACAGATATGTGACTTAAGAATTGACATATGCTTGGGATAATTAAAAGTGCGTTTATATTTCTAAGCCATTTAATCTTCCATTATTTTGGCCCTGTGTGCTAAAATTCAGTAGGAAGTCTAATGCAAACAACCTTCTTAGTGTTGGATCTGATTTTTCTACTTTGAAGGAGATTGCAAAGATTTAGTTACAAGAAATAGTGTTTTATCAACAATTCAGTACTTTATAACAATGTTTGATACTAAAGCCAGCATGAAAACTGTAAAAGTGATGCTTAAAAGTTTCTAGGGAATAGCAACTGAGTTATTAATAGTGTTTCAAACTTGTTGGTGTACTACTTTTCATTTTTTTTCAAGGAACTTAAGCTGAAAGACTTCACAGGAGATTTTTTGGATAACTTTCCTTAGGACTTTTGTTTTCATCTTGCATTTCTTTACACATCTATTCCTTGGTCTTCTAAACCATTTGTTTCTATTAGGCTGTTTCCCATACCTCACAACTGGAAGCATAACGAATGGGTAATGGAGATAAGAAACTGCTAAACATCAGTGCAGCGTTTTTGGTTCCGTTAACCATCTTCTGTGCTTACTGCATGCAGTGTAAGAAGTTTGGAATAATGAATTTGTTAGGGCTCTAGAGATCTGTAAAACCATGTGATTTCTCCTTACTGAAGTTGGCAAATTATTGCAAATTAAAACTATCAGTTCTTTGTTGATGCCTTGTAGCAGATAATTTTGCCCCATGGCTGTGCTGCTGTTTTCAGCTCTCAGAATACACCGTCAGCGTTGCTTCAGTTCCGGATTATCCTGTGATTTCTTTCTGTTTTCAAGGCATAAAAAAGAGCTTGGTATTCTTATCACTTCACTACTGATTTTAATGAAAACTTAAATGCCTAACAAAAGTTTGTTTTATGGTATCGAACTTGTCAGCGTGTAAGCTCGTTGTATGGGTGAGCACACTGGAGTGGTGGAAATTCAGAGTCCCAGCTGGGAGGAATGTGGAAGACTTACTGGGGAATCTTGTGATGAAATTCCTGTGCATAAACTTCTAGGAATCCGGAATGTAATGTATTACTAGGAATCTAGAGTTTAATATATTATTGATCAGTCACTTCTTCACCCAGAACATGGGAGAAAAAGTATTGAAACAGTGTTTTTGTGCTTGATGACAACTTGAAAGTTCCGAGTTTTTTTTGTACACCTTTAATTGAGCTCCCTTGGGAAAATGAGTAATACGTGTTTATTCCTGTACACGTTCTTCCATCGCAAATCTGCAGGGTTTTGTTTTCCACCGTTGGACACACCTAGCTTGGCCTAGAGCATGTAGCTTGAATGATCATCTATAAGTTTTTTCTTAGGGTAGGTTTAATCAACATACCCAGCAGCCACTGGAGGGCTAAATATTGCATAGTAGAAGGTTGTAGATACATTTGTTTTAATAAATCATTTTTCAGTGTCTAGCAACACTGTGTCTGTGATTGTTCTGTAAACCTTTGCAATATCTGGCCTTCTTGCCAGTTTACTTAGATACTGATGGAAAAAGCAGCGAGACTGCCCTCCTTCACTGGATGTTATTCCTGTACTTCACAAAGTGTCACTGTTTTAGTAAGTAAGGATTCTCATGTTTCAAATTACTTACGGTATGGATCCTAAAAGCAATTTAAACATAATTCAACTTCCAGTTGCTGTTTGAACTGGAACCACTAGAGGCTGTTGAATACTAAGCATTTACAGACATTAAGTAACTTTTTCCAGAGCTCAGTAGGAATCAAGCATTTCTAAAAGGGAGACCGTGTCTGTGAAGCAGACATTATGAACAAAAGTAAAACTGTCATCAACTCTTACTTAATTGCCGGTAATTCCTTACTGTTTTCTTTATTTTATTTTTGGCTTTCTATCTTGCACTTGCACCTAATACAGAAGGCTACAGTTATGTAATGACTTTGAAAACTGTCAAATTCAGGTGCTTGTGGCTGTCATTATAGTATTTTTGAAGGCATTATTAAATTATTAATGCATGTGAGAAGGTAGTTTTCATTATAAAAAAAATGCAAAAAATTAGCTGATGGGAAGGATTTGATAAGACAGGAAAAGAAAAACTATTCAGAACTGACAAGAGCTTTATCTGGTTACTCTTCAACAAATGAGTGTATAGTTGAATACAAGAACTTCATGGCAGCTAGTAGGAGTCCCTTGTAACCAACTGCTTTTGCAAGGTTTGTGTAAATTGAATACATTTTTTTAAATTCTACTTCAGTTTTTGTTCTGCATTTCTGCTTCTCAGATTGAATCAAGTTAAAACTACAGCCTTTCTGTAAACTGCTCTCTGCAATGTCCTTTTGCCTGAATAGATCCTCCAGGTTAATCCCAGTCAAGTGAATCCGTATCGTGCTTCCAGCAGCAGTCATAGAAAGGAATTACAGAAGCCGTCTGAACGTGGAGGAGACATAGGCTCCTGCTTCCTGAGTTTTACTGTTAAGTAGGCTGAGTGTCTAGTTCTACATGTTGGGAGCCCTTCTTTTTCTCCTCAAAGCTCCCATTTAGGCTTTAAGGCGTAAGTTAAAAGTTTCCATTAACACTGCGGAAGAACGATGGTGTATGTACCTACTAATGTACTGAACATTTACAGAATGTACCAAGTGTACTAAAACATGAAGAAAGAAACTATGGATCCATTTCATTTGCCACCAGATAGTGCCTGAAATGGCATTCGCTTTGGCAGCGTGTTACTGTCGCAGGTGAGAGGGGTGTACTGTGAGGTTCAGCAAGCGAAGCAAAATGGATTGGATTGCAGCACGGAGGGCGGTGGCGTCTCAGTCAGTGTGCTGTTCTGTGTGAGGTGTAACTAGGGCAATCTGCAAGTGCCCAGTTTCTGCCATCGAAGCGTGGATCGTGTGCAGGCAGCTGCAGTTTCCATGAGTCTTTTTTGATTGGGTGCGGAGCAGCTACCACTGTTCTGCATTCCCCTAATGAAGTCATCATCTTGGTACAAAAACAGAACTGCTTTATCAGACATCCTCCAGCTGTTGTTACATGTACAGCTCAAGTACACCAAATGTGAAAGTTTGCTCTTTTATTCTTGTTGGTAACTTGTATTTCAAACAAACAACCAAACAAAAAAACGATCTGTTACCCAAGAAGTTCACTGAGTGTGAGATCTCCTCAGTACTGATACCTTGTTTCATGCACGAACTCTATGATCTCTCTTGCATGTGTGTAGCTTTCTATTTTTAAAAAGGAAAGATGTAATTGCACCGTTCATTTATAGAGGTGCAAGTGAGATCACTGTGAATCTCTCCCTTGTGTGAAGCACTCTTTCTTTTATTATCAGCACTTCTCACTTTCTAGGAGCTTGGATAATTTACTTCTGGCTTAGCTATATGCTGAAGATTTGTTCAGGTGCATCTGTGTGTGAAAAGGTGCAGTTCCTGACCAGTCATAGTACAGGCCTTGTTGTACAAGGGGGGGAAAAAAAAACCAACAGTTTGACCCCTGCAGAATAGCTTTGTTACACAACTACAAAGCGTAGATACGTTTATAAAGCACTTGGGTAGATGCAGCATTTGACCTTGAAAAAAAAAAGTGTGATATTTTGCAAGTAAGTTCATAAACAATATCTGCAGAGGCATTAACTTTGGTATCTTTTTCTAATTCTGCAGTTTGAAAACCACTGTAGTTAAAAACAATTTAAAACTTTTTGTCGTTGAACAACATGAAGAAATTGGGTCATGTTTTTATCCATAACGCTAAGACTGCTCTAAGGGTTCCGATTCATTAACATTCCTAGCGTACCTTGGGAGAGCCGATCAAGTTAGGTTTTCCACCTGTCTTTTCTATGATAGGTAGCTCCTGAAGCCAGGCTGCGCATCTCTAGTGTTTCTTAAGGGTAACTTTTCACTGATTTAAAAATAAAAAGATTACTGAATTATAGACCTTCTGTGGCATGAACTCTTAAGGTGTTTTTCAGCTGTTAGTACAGAGGAGAGACAGCCAGGAAACTTGATGTGAACTTCCTCTTTTAAATGGAAGGAGCTGATTCTGTTTCTAGGTTGAATACATGGAGAGAAAAAGTGTGTCAAAAAATGAGCAAGGCCATGTTGTATCAAAATGCTTGTGTCAGAATATCATTTCTCTTTCTTTTAACCCTTGCTAAAATAATGAAAATAGAGAATAACATCCTTACTGGTGGTTGCTGCTCACAAACAACAATGTTCATTTTCACAAGTTACTAGGCAAAGGTTGATGTCCAGACAGATAGAAGGCCATATCTGCTTGTAATTTTAATGTTACAACACTGTAGTGTTTTTATATGTAAATATCTGCCAAGTCTCTCACTCAGAGGACTCTTGCATTGAGTTGTCTTCCACAGTAACTGTTTAGAAATAAAACGGCCTATCTATGTTTGTATTTTTAAGGTAAAACGCTAGGTTATTGTTCTTTGTCATTAAACGTATGGCATTAGCATTCCTTACCTTGAAGATCGTGAGTCTTTGATAAGGAGCATCATGAAATAGGCATTTGTCCATCTCTGATAAATGCAGGTGTATCACAAATTTAGACTGTTACACATGAGAAGAGTAAATTGATACCTAGGTATTTGTTATCCTAAAATTTAGAGACCCAAGTTTCTGTTGTGTAAATAAACTTGAACGTGCTTTTATTTGAAATGTAATGTGTTGATGAAACATTTATATTGAAGTTAATTGTTTGATTTACCAAATCCAGAGACGATTTATATTGCAAATAAGAAGAACGTACAAGGGGGAGGGAGAGAAAGCCTAGTCAGTGGTTGAGTAGTGAAAGGAAGAGCAAAATACTTTAGCTACCGTGTACTTTTATCATCTATTATCCCTAATTCTGTGGAGACGATGGTATTTGGCAGAACTCCTCCGTATTTCCTACAAAAAGTTCCTTGAATTTTGGCCTTTGATTTCTTGAAGATCGTTTGGGTTGTATAGGTAACCATTTCGTCCTTGTAGTAACAGTAGATCCATTTCAGTAGGACTGCTGTTTCTATTTTTTATGTGGTAGCTCATGACCCAAGGCTTATTTTGGACAGAGTGCATTTAAACAAAGAATCTTTTAATAATTTGCTGTAACTATTGGAATCTTTTTCTTATCTCTTGCTTTAGAAGCCCTTTGATTTCGATACTCTTGATGTTCTCTGATCTATTAATTTCATGTGACTTGTTACAAATTGGCTTGAGTACCTATCTGTTTTTCTGTTTTTCCATCACCGCGTCTTGATGCGTTGTTTCATCCTTTCTAGTGCTTGGTTTTTGTGCAGTATTAAGGAACTTGAATGTGCACAACAGTTTTACTGGAAGATTTTGTATGAGTATCTTCTGCAAGTGTTCACGTGTCATTAAATACTCAAATCTACTTTAGACTAAAATGGCTGTGAATTGAAGTCTGGTTTCAGGGTTGAGGGGGAAAAGTGCATTTCAATCTATGAATAACAATTTCTGCTGTTTATCGGGGAAGAAAAACCCCGATTTTTTTTTTAAGTGTTTCTTTTTGTAAAAAAATTGTTTTTAAAGTTTGTTTGTTTGTTTTTTTAAAGGGATGAGGAGTACGAGGGTGTAAACGAACACATGTGCTATTTAGAAAATCTTTTGGTACCTAGTACTTTTATTCTTTGAAGTGTTTTGTTGCAGTCAGATGGTGAAGGCAGAGAAAGAGCTGGTTGTTCTCAGTACTTTCCCTGGGCTAGAGAAACCCAGTACACCTCCATTCAGTTCATAAGCCAAAGCTGTTTTGTAAAACCAGTCGGAACACAGGTATCTCCAAAATGTATAGAATTTAAACAGATCAGCTAAAACATAGCGTGTATAAATACACGTGTGCTCAGTGTATTGTCTTTAAGCATGTACTTGAGAATAATGTATTAAGCAAGTACGAAGCTTTAATGTTTACTTAAATATGTTATTGTATTACTGGTATAGATAGAATATTAAAAATATTCAGACTGCATTGAAAGAACAAAACAGAACAAAAAAAAGCAGAAAATTGCTACCATGATCAGTTTGGTTGCACTGCTACGTGATTCACTTCTGTGAACTTCAGTTCTGCTTCAGTCTCATAATTTTTTGATAGCATTTTATGGGATCCTTTCATGTTTTTGGCAAGGTTGGTGTGTGCAGATGGAGAATGAAGTGACATGCTAGTATAATAGCTCCCCCGTGCAGATTCTGGATCAGTAATAAATGTTATATAGTGTACTTCTCAGTGGAGAGGAGTGCACTTGTTCACTGCGGAGTAAAGCTCTACAAAAAAGCAGTGAGCTGATGACAAACTAAAGCATACTGCACCGGTCTGCTCCAGTCTGTAACAGCTGTCTCGTGGAGGTGCTAATAGGCAAACTAAAATTCTATTGTACTTCTGCCTGTTTAAAAGATCTTACCAACTTTTATTTTTGCTCAGATCCAGAATTAAATACAGGAACTGCAGTTTGTTCCCTCAGTCGTTAAATCTTATATGGAACTAACATAACTGCTGTGTGTTTTGAGAGTGGTTTGTTGGTGGTTTTTTTTTTTTCTTAGTGTATTTAAGGTCTTGTCTAGTATGTTTTGAAATTACTCCCGTGGTACTTTTGGTTTCATCATTCTAAATGTCATCCTGTTTATTTTGGACTGTGTTAAAACAGATCATGTGGCAAAGCAGGCCTGTTCTGCATATCTGCTCTTGAGTGTCATGAGATAGATACTCTAATTCAGCACTTCATGTCTCTCTTTCTTCTGAGTGATCAGCATTTTGTACTGTTAATTATTGTATTTTGATTAGTTACACAAGCAGGAAAAGCTATGATAAATACAGCAAATGATTGATATGTATGGATGTAAAATACCTGTATTTATTGTGAAAAAAGGTTTTACCAGCTTTGCAGAATAAATTCAGATACCTTTTTGTTCCGCTGCACTGTTCCTGATCCCATTTCATGTTGATAGGATTCTTCTTATGAGCATCAGTTAAAGCAGTACGTATCAACGTTTCAGCATATTTGGAATTTGGACCAAATTTGTACCGTGCTGTGTAAACTCTATTCTGATGACAAAAACCCAGTATCATCCTATTAAAATTGTAGTATTAACGTTCCCAAATCTGTTTCTGCTTGCTCGTGCAGTAGAAGGATGCTTGTACAATCATGCAGAATGCCTGTAAGCCATAAAGTTTCCATATTCTTCAGTGGATATGTAGTTTATCTTTCTAGACCAACTAGTGCAACATGGAACTGGAATTTCCATCTTCTAATATAATTGCTTATATTAGTTTAGATGCATATTCCATATTTCTATCTACTAGTTCCAAAAAGTTGTGCAAGAAAGGAAGAACTGTTATAAGGCAGCCTATTATTGCATTTTTGAGTTTTGTTTTCAATGTTTCTACTCCTGTTTCATGTGTCTGACTCCTCTTTCCCCACGTACGTTTATTTCTCACAGACGCACCTACGTTGGCAGTATGCCTGGCAGAATAATCAATGGACTGAAGACGGTTGGAGTTAACAATCCAGTGTTCCTTTTAGATGAGGTTGATAAACTGGGCAAGAGCTTGCAGGGGGATCCTGCAGCAGCCTTACTAGAGGTAAGAGATACCAAATTACAAGTGTTTTTTTCATTTGTAACTAAAAAGAATTAAAATATTGGACTTGGAAAATAGGAATTACTGGAGGAAAAATAGCATGAAGCGTCAGCTTTTTTACTCAAATACCAGATACTGTGATCGAAGTTCATGAATTTCTCTCAATTGTGCACAAAGCAAATGCTGTCATACAGTATACTAAGAAAGATATTTTTAATGTCAGTGATCTGTACTTAAGCACGAAGACCTATGTTGTACTATGTGTCCTGTATATTTAAAGATTCTTCAGGCCTTAAATGTATTTGGAGGATTTTTAAGGCATTGGTTTTAATGGCCAAATGCTGCTAGCTATCTGAAAGAACTGTTGACTAGCCAGAAGGTAGCTGATTTTTTTTCAAATTTTCCTTTTATTTCTTGGAACAATTTTAATACAAGATTATTTTGGAGCTAAGCACCGTTCCTAGCATGGAATATGAATTAGTTGCATGTTCTTTTAGCAGCATTTCTGTAATTTATGTTTTAATTAACTTGCTGAAGCAAAATTTTTCATCTAAGTCACAATTTCCGACTCCTTGACTGATTATGATGTGGCCCATGGCTTTGCTTTCCATAAGTCAGCTATTATGTTTGTCTGGGAGCGTGCTTTTTCTTTAACTTTGGGACTTAGACCAAGGTAGAAATGAATCTAATTTTGAAGTACATGGTATAGTTTTACCACATAGAGTTGAGACTTCCTTAAAGATACAGGTAAAATCAGGGACTTTGGTGAAGAAGGTAACTGTTGTAATATCTATCAACTGTTGAGATATTATTAATTAGGTTAGTTGTTGGGATTTCAGGAGGCTATGGTGAATTGAGGCCTGGGCTTTGCAGGTTTCACATATCAAAGGGGTCTGCAGTACAGAGCAGTAATGAGTTGCCAGTACCTTACTCGTCCCTTCTCTTTCCCTGGTGTATGAAATACGATGATACTCCAACATAATTCCTTCTCCCACTGACTTGCATATTTAGCAGTTTTGTTCTAGTAGTGTGCTACAGAGAGGAAGGAGTATCTTCGAGGGTGTGGGGAAGAGATGATTTAGCAAATGATCCTATAAGCTTCTCAGTTGTCAGACTGAAGTATGGTTAACTTCTGTAGCTGGGCAGTTGTGGCTGGGGATAAAAGTAAATGATTCTGGTAGTATTTGCCTACAGAGTCATTTTATTGACTCTTTTTTAATCATAGTGTTTAATATAGTGTTTAGAATATGAAAACTGCTACGTTAGAGCAAATTAAATTATTATTACTATTTAATTATTTGTTTTTGAATTTTTGGTATGTTTTTGTTGCTTTGGGATGCTTCTGCTTTCCATATTTTAAAGCCTTATTCTCAGTGGTACTCAGCTCAGCTTCTACTATGGATTACTCCAGTAGAGGCCTGTTAGGTTAGCTTCCAGCTGTCTGCTTGCGCTGCGGTCTTTATGTAAGTTATTGCCAATTGACCAGAAGTTGCATCTGGAGAAGCAATTGTTCTGCTAACCGTGTCTGGGCTGCTCTCACATGAGCCGTGGATATCTCTGCTGCTGTCTAAACATCCTGCAGCAGGTGCCTTACCTCTTGTCAAGGAGAACTCATGCCTGAACGTGACAGCTTTTTGTGTACGCTGTTGGAAAGTCCATCTGGGATGAGCGAAGGGGGCTATTATGTGAGAGAACAAACAATAGCAAGTGGTCACCTAGATAGCACATTTGTTTTTCAGACTGCTGATTCTTGTTTGGTAAGTGCCATCATTAAGTATAAATTGTGTGTTCTTTTTTCCTTACTGTGTAGGTTTGTTAAACGCTCACTGACTGTCCACAGTGTGGGAAATTGCCATACCCTGCGAGCTTGGAAGCAAAGCTTGATGTTTTATAATTGCCGGATATGTGTTTAGGTCTAGTGCTGCTGGAGAGTTGTTGCTTAGGCAAAGCAGAATGTCTTCTTATTGCCAGTTACTGTTCATCAACAAGGGAATGCTTTAGTCTAAATTTAGATGACCTCACTTTAAAACAGAAGAAAATAGAAATGGATCCAAGTGCTTGATAGCGAGTATTTGTATGCAGGAAATTAGACCAGGAGCATAGCCAGGCAATTAAATGTTCGTGGAACTTATTCTGGATTTTGTGGTAATAAAATGCTGGTACAGAGAAGCCTTTGTAGGCATGTGAGCTATCGGCCATAAATTAATCAAGATGTTTTGTTCATTAGATGTTCTTTTTGTACTTAATATTTTGCTGTTAGTTGTGTCTCTGAAAACTTTTGAACTTGAACTTTAGCACAGATAACTAGCTAAAGAACAGTTCTATTTGCTTTGGAAAATCTGTTTTGATTGTGCAGGCATTGTCCTGTTTTATGTCTTAAGAGATTGATACCGTAACAAAGAATTATCAGTCCAGAGAAACTCTAACCCTGGTAGAAAATGTCAGATAATTCATATTTTAGGTATTCCTTACATAAGTTGTTTTTATTACAGCTTGCTTTACCTTTATCAGATAGCATTTTTGCACGCGAGTACAATAACACAACTATTTTATAATATTATGATGTTATAATGAGCAGCCTAGCACCTACTAGAAATTGTAAGAATTTCTAGTTAGAGACTAGGAGAAAGAGATAAACATGCATGCAGACACCTGCTATAAAAAGTGATAGTTTGTTCTGACCGTAAAACATTTCTATTCTGAAGATTTTTAACTTTTCAAAGATTTAACAGAATTTAAGAGTAATGAAAATTAAGAATTGTTTGTTTCCGAACTAGCTAAAAGGTTTTCAAATTCTTTTTTTTTTTTTTTTTTTTTTTAGAATTATAAACGCTGTTCTTGGCTGTAATTCAAGTTGCTAAGACAAGGCATGCATTCATTTGGGTATGGGCAGAGAAATTATTTTGACAGTAGCGTGCCATTTCTCAGGAGATGCATAGGTCCCATTACTCGTAACATGAGAATTCATGTGAGCGTGGCATTGCTAATTCATCGTGGGGGAAGAAAAAGTGTGGCGATACTTCAAGGGGGGATGGAGTGAGGGCGGTACATAGGTGGTGGTAAACAGCAGCACATTTCTGAGTGCCTGAGCAGGAGCACAGTGAATGGGAGCGGTCACTGCATTTACCCAGGTGAATCAGTCCCGACTGACCAGGTTACTATTTGTGATGGACAAATGACTGAATTTGTGCGTAAAGGAAGAACGGTGAGTGTAGCTGACCTTCGCTTTAGCAAGACTTCGGCCAGTTGCACCCACAACATGATTCTTTCCGAATTGCAGCCTGGCTGGGTGGACACCTACACAGGTATAAAACTGGTTGGATGATCGGGCCCAGACCGCAGTGATTAGTGGGTCTGGCTCTGTCTGCAGGCCTGTAATATTCTGAGTACCACAGGCTGTACAGGGACCTGTCTTCTTTATTGCTGTTATCAGGGACCTCGAGGAGGTGATGGCATGCACTTGCATCACATCAGCAGATGTCACCAAATTAAGGGAGACCGGTCACAGCCTTGAGGGCAGGGCTGCTATCCAAGGAAACCTAGACAGGCTGGAAGCATGGGCCAGCAGGAACCTGACAAATTCAGCAAGGATAAGTGCAGAGTCCCAAGCTTGGAAAAGAAGTGTTATGCCAGAACACAAGCTGAGGAAAGGCTGTCTGAGCAGATCAGTTGAAAAGGAGCTGGGAATCTTTGTTAATACCAAGGTGAATGTGGTCCAGCAGCGCGTTCTTGGCAGCCAAGAAGGCCAACAGCATCCTGGGTTATGTTAACTGGACGTAGCCCGTAAATAAAGGGATGTGATTGTCCTTACTTGGCACTTGCTAGGCTGCATCTAGAATATTGCACCCCACTTTGGGTTCCCCAAAACAAGATATCGAGAGAGCATGTGGAAAATTAATTTGAAAGCCAGTCACTAAGATGCTAAGTGAAAATTCCAGCAGTCTTGAACTTTTTTAGTGTAAAATGATCATTTGAAAAATAAACAGGAAGAAAACCACTGCAAGTTTAAAATACTTATTCAGATATATTTGCCATCACCTTTGTCTTTACCTCTGCATAAATTGGTTAGAAATGGCAGTTTCTGATACTATGAACTGAATGTGATAGTGAATTTTAAGGTGAGGAAGAACTTCGTTCACCGGTTATTTTTATGTGTGACCCAGCCAAAATAGAAGTTGATAGTTTCATTTAGGGAGGAAAATGGTGGAGTGAGTTTTATTTTGTTCATTCACTGAAGAAAAACTACTATTTTAAAAATAATCGTAAGTATAGTAACAATGAAAGGAACTGTTACCTTCCAACAGTATAAATCGGAAGGAAGGATAGAATCTTGGATGCAGAGTTAAATGGCTCGCAGTGACCTCAGTCCCATGAGAAGTGGCCTTCACAGGACCTCTTCAGCCTTTGGCATCAACTGCTGGTATAAAGTTATGCTGGCTACAGTGGTTGGAGCTGTTGCTGGGATTGCATATTAGAAAACCTGAAGGGCAGTCATCAGGAGGAGAGAAGCTGAAAGAGAAGATTCAGAAAACATTTTAAGCAAGTAAATTCTTAAAATCAGCAGTGTTCTGTAGTGGAGGTACATTAGCGGTCACAGAAACAGTTGGTAGCAATATGTGATATATCCCTTGTGCTGAGTTAATTAGCTTCCAGCAGTTTCTGATATGTAACTTTATAATTTAACCTCATTATGCACATTTTATGTTAAAAATAATTGTGCTGTTCAAATTGTTCATGTTAAATGCAAGGCGATGGACAGGTAGGATCTATTTCAGTCCTGCTGTCGATAGGACAGAATTAAAGGTTCTATTATCAACTTTTTTTTTTTCTTTTTTTGGTATGTGGTATGGAATCTAGTTTAAAGTAGTCAGAGCTAGGCAGAGTACTGAGGCTCTAGTAATATTTGTATTCTGTTTTATGAATGTAAAGTCAGATTGACAGATCCAATTAACAAAATGTGTATATTTTATTTACATCTAATGGAGCAAATGCATCAATTTTATTTTCGCTCTTGTTAAGGTCTTGGATCCAGAACAAAATCACAGTTTCACCGATCACTACTTAAATGTAGCCTTTGATCTGTCCCAAGTCCTTTTCATAGCTACGGCCAATACTACAGCTACTATCCCACCTGCGCTGCTGGACAGGATGGAAGTCATTCAAGTTCCAGGTAACACCGAAGTGTTTTTATAAAAATGCCAAGTAGAAGTCCTTAAGGTTGGGTGTTTTTCCTGAAATAAAAAGCAGTTCTTTAAGCCTCCTAGGAAACTAGACTTTACAGCCAGAATCATCAAAAGAGACTGTTCACAATGCCTCCATTACAGACTCTGTCACGAGATTGGAAGGTTTTAGTATAGCACTTACGAAAGTTCAGTTTCAGTTATGTGGAGATAGATTACATTCTCAAACAATATTTTCACTAATTGATGTGTTTGTCTGTTGGTGTGTGCATCTTTCCAAGATTCCAATGAAGAAAGAGATCTTTGAAAGACTAAAATTATATTATTCTTCACATGAAGTTATGAATAACCACAAAGTTATCATACCAACAGCCCTTTAAGTTGTAGCCGGTTAAAGACTAATTGCAGCAACTGACTAGGTCTGACATTGAAATAAGTACTGGTATTAAAAGGAAAAGCTCCTCCAGAGACCTACGTAGTTACTGTAAAGAGAAGAATCTCTTGAGCATTTTCTGTCAGCCCACACATTTATAGTTCTGTGTGAAAATTGCTTGGAAATTATTAGGACTTGAGAAAATGAAGCTGGATGTGAGCATCACTGGGGTTAGAGCCCATAAGTATTATACTTTGATCAGTATGCAAAGAAAAATAGCATAGCTCTGTAGTATACTTAGGATATGCTTATTCCTCTCTCTCATTGTGTATT
This sequence comes from Nettapus auritus, assembly GCA_011076525.1. Classification (NCBI taxonomy): domain Eukaryota; kingdom Metazoa; phylum Chordata; class Aves; order Anseriformes; family Anatidae; genus Nettapus; species Nettapus auritus. The sequence goes on along the minus strand of CM021775.1, from coordinate 18,315,915 downwards.
AGCTACAGCAAAGTAAGTTCTTCAGGGTGTCTAAAGCCTACTAGTACAAAATTCTTCATTTTTTAGAAATACTGTTTATAAACTAATAGCATGAGAAGAAAACTTACTGCATTTTCTGAAAATGTTTTCTAACCTGTGTGAAGTAATTCAGTAAACCAAGGACTAGATCTTCAGAGAAATACAGGAAGTGTAAATTTTGGGCCTTGCATAAGCAACCTGAACTGGGAAGCCTGCATTTGATACACAGTAGCCAGTCTCTTGTCTGAGCACGGGCTAGACTGTGAGAAATCTTGGTCCTACTTTTTGCTCTGAAGATTATTTGTGTGTTTTTATAGTAAATCACAATTTGATAATACACTGCACCTATCCCTTTCCTTTCCTAATGACTGCCCTAACAATTAAGATAAATCTTCAGTGTGGCTACCACCTTGCAAGGCATCAAAATGACTTTCAGGATCGCTGAAACAGTGACTGATGCTGTCGTTGTGTGTGTGCACGCACATGCGTGCATATGTGCATATGAAACCCAGTTTTCTAGACATATACAGAATATGCTTAATGTTTTACTCTTGTCACATTAAGGTCTCTTTAAAACCCTTTAAATAGGAACTTGTGCATCTGGATGGCACGTACCTGAGCAGAGTGTTCCTTAAATAGGGGAATTATTTCTAGACATGAGTGATGAGCAGTTTAGGTACCTAGAATTTAACTACTATAAATGTAAATGAGGATGTTTTTCTGATTCTTCTGAAGTCTTACGTTAGGGGCTTGAGTAATTTTTTGTGATCTGGAGGTAAGTATATTGTTTGTTTATTATTATTATTAAATTCATTCAGGTACAATTATAACCGGTATGAAATTTGATGATATTATAGTATAAAAGCAAAAAGATCAGTAAACACATACTTTTTCTTCTGAAGGATACACACAAGAAGAAAAAATTGAAATTGCTCATAGACACTTGATTCCTAAACAGCTTGAACAACATGGCCTTACTCCACAGCAGATACAGATTCCACAAGTAACCACTTTAGACATCATTACTAGGTAAATCCGTTGTTCATTGCTTTAAGTTTTCACTAACTTCTTTTTCTTGTAACTAGTTACTTAATTTTAGAGCGGTAATACAAAGCATTTCTTAAGATCTGTTGTCCTTAATACCTTTAGAAGTTCAACAGTTGGTAACTTATGGAATTGCTCTTTCTGAGCTCTATCAGCTCTCTAAACCAAATCATTCTTCCTTCCCTAGAGAATTCCTTGTCTTTGGCTCTGAGAGTGTAGCTCTGGATCAGTTGTGTTGGCACAACTGATAGGCAGCAAGAATAAATAGAAGCACTTGATGCTAGTATTGCTGCAGTGTTCAGTGTGAATCCATGGTCTTGGCAGCAGACAAACTATTTCAAAGAATGAAATTTTATTTCTGTTGTCATCATAGAAAAAAAAAAGTAATTATCATTTTGTTTCTTGTGATTTGATGGGCCACATTTGTCTAAAAATTGGAATTCGTTTTAACAATTAAAAATACATTTTTAAACAGCTTGTACTAATTAGAACTACTGTTTTAATTGGACAGGAGAGCAAAGATACTAATCAGAACATCTTTGGAACTTGAAAGGGACTTGTTTACAATGGAAGAAGTGCATTGAATGAATTGATATATTTTATGACCAGGAACAGCATTTTGGCATTTAATAAATGTTTTTGCCTGGCATTTCTTCTTAATTCGTAGATTAAAAGAAAATATTCTTTTCTAGTCGGCTCATATAATTTCAGTGAATTTTATTTTTAACTTAAAAATAGTACTCCCTTCTTAATTTTTTTATGCACTTCAGAAGAGCTTAGTGTTACTGGAGTATTGTTTAGCATTTCACTGAGGTTCAACTCCAAGCGTTACTGATGTCTTCTTCCCACTCAGTAGTTTTCTTTCTTCTATCAGCAAACAACAGTTACTTTGATATTAGCACGTGACATTTTTTGTTTATTACAGCAGCCCAAGGTCTCACTGCTGTCTACGTTTCATTTTATTAGGATGTATTTTTTAAAAAGAAAATGTGTTTACATTCAAAAAAAATCTCTCTTACAATTGTCTCTGTGCTAGGTACACTAGAGAGGCAGGAGTCCGCTCCCTGGATCGAAAGCTGGGGGCTATTTGCAGAGCAGTGGCAGTGAAAGTGGCAGAAGGACAACACAAAGAAACAAAGCCAGATCGTGCTGAAGTGGGTGAAGGAGAAGGTGTGTATTTTTTGCATGTTTTACTTGGAATCTTCTAACACTGTAGTCACTAGTTAGCAGATTTATCAACATTTTCTTCTTTTTTATCCTTCTTGAAGGGTTTTTAAAGTTTTGTGAACAGAGTAATATTCTTATGTATGTTCAAGTAGTGCTGAATTATAGCTTGGGATGCAAATAGAGTGATTTCAGCCTACCTGCGTGGTAACTGAGAAGTACAATGGATTGGTTCCATATCTTAAGTATGCAGTTATGATTTGTGTATATTTTCATATCTTGTGGGGCTTTTTTATGCAAATCTTTCACTTTTCTCTTTCTTTAATAAAAGGCTAAGCAGTAGCTTTAGTTATTGTATTTGAAGAGTTTCTTTAACTGTGTTCTGCATGCTCTACCAGCTCAGAACTCAATCACATTGTTTTGTTGTATTCTGAAATAAATGTCTGCTTGAAGACCTCTGAAATTAGGAAGCTTCTTTTTATGCACCTCTGACTGCAGCATATCCATCACTTGAGGGGTTAGGGCCATTTGTAAAACTCACTGGTTAAAACAGTATCCTAAGAAATGATGCTTCAGTGATCTTTAGTGATAAAGATTTAGTACTTTTCAATTATTTGTTTGTTATTATTCACTGTCTTGAAGAATGGGAAGCTTAGATTTTTCCTTTAGCTCTGCACAGTAGAATTTGATTATTTTACTCTTGACAAATAGTAGAGTTTGTATTTGATCCAAACATGTAGTAGCACTTGACGCTTGCCATCTTTATTAAGTTTGCTCTTTCCCATGTATACAGAAGATAGTGACTTCACGTTCCCAGTGATCCAAATATCTGTAAGCTTTGTTGGCAGTTGCATCAGTTGAAGGTAGATGAGAAGTGTGAAAGGACAGAATCTCAATCCAAAGCTGAACTTCCAGAATATGGATGGATAGTCTCTAGAATCATCTAGGTTGGAAAAGATCTTTACAATCATCAAGTCCAACCATCAACCTGACCTACTGAGTCCCATCAGTAAACCATGCCCCTTAGTGCTGCTTTAGTCTTAATAAAACCTAGCAAACGGGGTGTTGGATGTTTTGTTTGTTTCTTAAAGACTGCAGTGAATCTGACTGACACTTTCTGACAAGAAGTACCGCCAGTCTGTTGAAGAACAACTGTGTGCCAAAGGACACCAGAAAGCAAAAACTGCAGAAAGACTGCTTACTTTTGCTCAAGAATATTCACAAACATAAAATACTAAATAGATATCTATTGGTTTGATCACAGAATCAGAGAATCATCTAGGTTGGAAGAGACCTCCAAGATCACCAAGTCCAACCTCTGACCTAACACTAACAAGTCCTCCACTAAACCATATCCCTAAGCTCTACATCTAAACGTCTTTTAAAGACCTCCAGGGATGGTGACTCCACCACTTCCCTGGGCAGCCTATTCCAATGCCTAACAACCTTTTCAGTAAAGAAGTTCTTAATATCCAACCTAAACCTCCCCTGGCACAACTTTAGCCCATTCCCCCTTGTCCTGTCACCAGGCACGTGGGAGAACAGACCAACCCCCACCTCGCTACAGCCTCCTTTGAGGTACCTGTAGAGTGCGATAAGGTCGCCCCTGAGCCTCCTCTTCTCCAGGCTGAAGAGTCCCAGCTCCCTCAGCCACTCCTCGTAAGCCTTGTTCTCCAGACCCTTCACCAGCTTTGTAGCCCTTCTTTGGACTTGCTCGAGCACCTCCATGTCCTTCTTGTAGCGAGGGGCCCAAAACTGAACACTACTCGAGGTGCAGCCTCAAGAGCCATTGTGAAAGATTCCAGAACCAAGCCAATGTGGGGGGAAAAAATACTAGCATTTTTCCCACATTTTTCTAATACGAAGTTCCAATTGGTATTAGAGGGCAAATAGAAAGACTCATTATCTTTTCCTTTGAAATAAGGCAGCTTTCAGGTCTAAATGGTGACCCCTGACTTCAGAGAGTAAAACCTGGAGGAGGAAATAGAACTGATATTTGTACAATTACAGTGTTATTAATTAGAAGAGCATATGAAAAAGAGTCTTACTCATAGTAAAAACTCCATAATTTTTCTCTAGAAATCTGTTTTTTGATGGTCTTTTAGCTTTTCCTTGCTTTTTTCCCCTAAGTTGGTATTCATTTCTGAAAATTAAATCTTCCTTTACATTGTTGAGTTTTCTAAGATCTTCATAATGTCTGTGGAAACTGCCTGTAGTTTGAACTTGGGTCAGTTCAATCGGTGTTTGCTTAACTGGATTCAGCTCAGTTTTCTCTGAAGCCTTAAGGAAGGTAGAGTCTCACAGTAGCAATGGTTGTGCATGCGTGAATGACTGCGGTTTAAAGTTTCCCATCCACGTTCATACTTATTATTGCTTTCCATTTAGATTATGCGTGTCTTGTCTACCTCTCTTCTTTGTGTTGGATGTTTCTGAAGTCAGAAACTGAGTTTGTCAATACTTCATGATACCTGCATTAGCTCTTGAACCAGAATGCTGAGCCTTTAGGCTGCGGTGGCTGTGCTTACCGGCAGCAAGAAAATCAGGTTGTCTTGGCTACTGGGAGTCCTGTTTTTAAAGTATGTCTTTGCACTGAAATATAGTTGTATCTAAAATGTATTTAAAAGGCCTAATATGATTGCTGAATAAGAAACCTCTGCTCCTCAAGCCTTCTGATTAAATAGAAGAAAAGTAGCTTCAGAGCACAACTCCTGATACAGTCGGAAGGATCATTTTACTATTAACGCACAGCACAAAAAGGAGCTGTATTAGACATCTCAATCCAGTGAGGGAGGTATTTGCAATGTTAAAATTAGCACTGTACTTGCAACTTAGGAGAGGTATTTACACTGTTAAAATTAGTACAGGATTTGCAACTTACAAAGCTAAGCGAAAACAGCAAGTAAAGTGATCCAAAAGAGGACGGAATGGTAGGATTTTTGGTTGCCACGTGATTTGGAGCAGGCCCTAAAGAAATGATCTGTGAGCAGTTGCCTTTGTGCCTCTGGACTTGAAATCGTTCGTAAGAAGAAGCTGTATTAATAAAAGGGACTTTGAGGGAAAAGTGTATCTATAGTTAAACGTGGGTGTTACAAAGATGCGTGTAGAAAGATGCAGTCAACAAAATGTGGCTTGTTTTGTACTGATGACGTGCTCATACCTAGCTGTATTTTTAGCAGAGTGTGTCACTTGCTGGGAGAGTATGAGAGTGAGACATGTTTTAAAAATATTTTTGTTTAGATTTTATTCAGTCAGTTGGAAGCAACCAAGTATTTAAAAGAAAACCTGGAAATAATCCCCAAACTCAAATACCTGCAAGTTGACACAAATAACGTAGCCTAAATTTCATCCTTTGGTTGTATTGCATGGTTTTTTCCTGTTGATGAGGGCCGTGTGCAGTTGTGCACAGAGATGATGAATTTTTATTTCGTATAGTTAATGACTCTGGAGGAATACTTAGTCAAGTTGTTGTATCTTAATAGTTTAATTTTAAATTTTCTAAATTATTTTTTTATGTATCTGTAGAAAAGGCAATTCAGTTTTGCTTTTGCTTTTTTTGCTGTCAGTGATTGATGTGGGATTAAGACTCCGCAGTTAATTCATTTGTACATCACAAGATTTGAATACGAGAGAGTAAGTAAACTGCAAGCTCACCTGGTGGATTCGAACACACGAAACTATTTTTTGTATCAGATTTGTAGCACATCAGACTGGTAACGTCGTGCCTGTGCTGTTTATTCAGCTCAGTGCCTTCTGGCTTGTGGCTTTATAATAAAAGGTGAAAGAAATGAGGTACTAGAACCACAGATTTTCCATCATTATATTGATTAAATCAGATCATTAAATTAAAGTGGAGCAACTGTTTCCAAGTCTTTGTAAACATGCGGCTTTTGACACTTCAGTAGCGGGGTCTAGAAATGCAGAACATCGGCAGTAGCAGACCTGATGCAAGGAGATATGCTGTCAAGAGACGTTCAGCGCTTCCCAAAAATCTGTGCCTGAAATACACGGGCAGCTTTGTATGGCCTTCCTCGCTCCTTTGATTCCTGAGCTTTATGACAAAGTTGGCAAGTGGAAGAGAGTTAGTTTGCATCAGTCATTGAATTTGTACAGTGAACTTCAGGAAAAGCAAATGGAGTCATTTTTCAGACCTCTCCAGGGAGGCATCCTTGTGTACAGTAACACTATCTGCTGTTTTACTGAAACACTATCTGAGGTTTGTGGGACACTCATCTAGTGTTTGGCTCTGAAGAACATTCCAGGAGTCACAAAAATAGGTGAGACCTTCCTATCTTGGAGCAACTGCCTCAAGACTACAATGCAGCAGCTGGGATCAGATCATGATACAGCAGTTGAAACCCAGAGTGAAAAATGATGTATCGAATTCAGACTTGAAAAGGAGGCTTAGGAAAGTTTATGTTTAGTAAATTAAATGCCATTAATTGAGGATCCTATCTACACTGAAACCCAGGTTCTGAAAATGCTTAAGTATTTCTATAACCTAGTAATGAAACACAGCTTGTTCCACTACCTGGGGATGAAACTACACTTGTTTGTGAGTTTGTATGCAAGCATTACTAGTGCTTAACTAAATAAACCATGTGAGGAGCTGAGAAATTTTACATGTTGAAGTTTTCTTCATCTCTTCCAGTTACTTGCTTCCATTATATCTCTAGAAGAAAGCAGCAGTCTTAAATTCCTAAACCTTTGTTTTTGTGCCATGGAATTCCTTTTTAGATGAAATCCTGACATATGTAGTAAGTAGTTCCTTGTCTGTGTGTTCTTGCAGGAATCCATTTTCTTACAAATGTAAGAATTTGTAATTTGAATGTAAGTATTTGAATGTAAGGTTTTGTTTCATTTTGGGAACTGCAGATGTGTGAGGAACATTGTCTCAGTCTTTGCTGAATAGCTGTACTGAGTAGCTGTGAATTTTACTTTCAAGTATTATGTTTTGTTGGTTTTTTTGCCCTTTCTTTGACCTAAGCAAAGAAGTCCTCTTTCTGGAAACTGAAATTTTACTGATTCGTTTTAGATAAATGTGTCATTTAACTTTTAATATGATTTATGGTCATTCCTCTGCTATAGGTAGGGAACATGTATATGCCATCATTAATGGAATCTTGATTACTTATGTCCTTATAGATTCACAGTCAGCAGTAATGTAAAGATGATGAAATAATACATTTTTTTTCATCAAATAAAATGTTAGTATTTGTAATATATTTGAAACATGACTTTATGCTTTTATAGCAAATCGGTTTATGTGAGAATTTAGGTTAATATTAAAAAAAAAAAAGGATAAAAAAAGGATGTCTGGAGTTTGTTATTGTTACAATTATAAAGTGGGGTCTCCCAATTAGATTATATAAGCTCAAAGAAAGAGGTTTTGATTCTTTTAATAGGGCAGGTGGCCTCAAAAATTAGCTTACTGATTTGTTTATGAGAAGTCTGTCTGCTTCAGCTGCATACATAGGACCAGGTGAAATATAAGAGCAAGCAGAAATGGGAAATTGTGTTTGTTAGGTAGTAAAATCCTGCTATAAAACAAAAGTAGTTTCTTTTAAGGTCAGTTTTGTTTTAAAATATGAATTGCCATATCAAATTACTTGGGTTTTAAAGATTTGTAGTACTGGAATTGCAACCCGAGTTGCAGGAATAGCACGCAGGGTTATGTTTCCTAGACTTGTTAGTATTTGTGTATTTAAATTTATTATGTACAGAAATAGTAGTTCAACAAAAATATAGAGACATGCTGGAACAGGGGGGCCATCTGACTAAGGCAGTGTTTACAATAAAGGAATGGAATTTATGCATTGAGCAATGAGATGTACAATGGAAAGATTAATGGCTGTTGGATAAGAAATACTAGATTTGAGTGCTGAATGAAAGCTGAGTTGGTACTGTTATAGTAATAGCAATGTAGAGGATTTTCCCCGATACTGCAAGGACACATTAGTGAGAATTGCACTGTAAATAAATTAACTGTAAAAAGGTTTTCTTTATATGCCAGGATTAATAAAGGGGTATTTTATATCTCATGAAATGAGACATTCGCTTTTCATCCATTCTGAGAATGACTTCTGCAGCACAGAACACCTCTTAATGTTACATTAAATAGATTAGATCATTGATCTGTGTTTTCCCATAATTGTTTAAAGCCCTGGATCTTCAGTTAATGTGCATGAATTAATATGCAAAGAACGACAGTTTCTCCATTGAATGGGAAAAAAATCAAAGAAAGGAAGCGACTGTAAATAATTTTCCAAAATACACTACAGAGGGCTTGGAGCTCCGTATACGTTCCTGCATAATAAGACTTGCTTAACATTTATCTTAGGTTTGTATGTTTGGGGTGGGAAGAAATCTCTCCGCGGTATGGATGCGTACAGTGCTTTTCTTAACGGCAGCCCCAGGGCAGGGAGGCACTGCTGTAAAGCTCTGCCACAGAGCCTTAGAAACATCTGGATTGTTCGAGTATTTTTCATTTCGCTGATAAATGTTCACTAAAATATTGCTTTGGGCTCTCAAGAAAATGGTAATGAGTCCTTTGCATCTGGATCAAATTCTGTGAGGAAATGACTCCCTGCTTGCCTTCTCCTTCTGTATACAGTCGCTGAGGTGTATGCACAGTGTGGCCTACTACAAATGATGTTTAAGTTCTTCGGCCTAGTCATGCAAATAAACAGCTGCGCAGTCTGGTTTGAAACAATTCTGAGGCTTTGATATTTGTATGGTCTGCATTACAGTTCAGTTTTGTACAGAAACACATTTGTATAGAAAAACAAAAATTTTACCACTAAAGAAACAATCGTATGGATAAGCAATGCAATCATGCTTTAAATGGAGGGAGGAAAGAGCACGCTTTTGAATCCACAAATACTGCTCTAATTGCTTGGTCTCTTCTTGAGGACACTTGAGTGTATTGTATTAAAAAGTGTCAGGCTAATTGGGTTTTATAGCCCGTCCTGGAGTGTGCATCACACCTATACGTATTTCTGAAGACAAATAATTGGATCTTTGAGGAATGTTTTGCTGCTACTGTTTATTGTTCGAGACACATAGAAATATCCAACAATAGAAAAGATCAGAGCCCTGTTAAAGGTTAATACTGCAAGATAAAATCAGTAGATGAAGTTAATTGTACAGACATCATTTGGAGCTTTTCCACTGAGCAAGGACTGCATATGCTGTGAGCCAAGTGGGTGCTGGAAAAATGAGGGACATTGATTTTGTGAATTAATAGTTGCGTTGAGTAAAGACATAACAGTCTTTAGAGACAAGCATTAAAGTAAAAAGTATAGTGTGACAATATCTGCCGTGCAGGTAGCCCTAAAGGTGGGCTGTGTTACGCTGGGGCTGTGCTCCCCCCGGGGTGGGATGAGCGAGGCTTCCTTCCACAGGAGCCATCTCCGGCATGGCCCGCAAGCCCTGGCTTCTGCAGCCGGCCTGTTTGGCACAGGGGGTGTGCGAGCCTGGGGCATGGAGCCGGGAGGGCAGAGCCACGAGGTGTGCTGTCCTGGCTGGATACCACTGAACGAGATGTAAGGAACAGAATGTGGACTAGCTCGAAGTCATGGATGCAGCTGCGTGGCACAGCGATGTGTGGGTCTGGCCAAGATGCGCCTACTTTATTTGACAGGGCTTAACAATCCTCCTTACGCTGTTTTTATGCACAGATCCGATAAAGTGCAAAGTCCTAAGTGAACTTCATGTATTTTTGCTATTTGGCCTGGTTTAAAATGCATTTGAGCAGGTGAGCTGCATGTCTGTCAGTGGTCTAGACTGAGTAATATCCTTGCTGAACTCTAGAACAAGTTCAGTCTTAATAATTAAATTTGATGCCATATTACCTTTAATTTGACAAGATTTTTGTGAAAGATGCTCTAAACTCGTTTTCATGAACTTTTCTAAATATTTCTTTGAGTGTTGTTTTCTTGTTATGATTTTTCTAATTCCTGTGTTGAGAAAGGCTGCCAGAAACCCTAACATAGCTCTTCTTCTCTTAGATTGCAAAGAACACGTCACAGAAGACACAAAAGCAGAATCCATCAGTGACACGGCTGACCTGGCTCTGCCACCTGAAATGCCAATTTTAATTGATTTCCATGCCTTAAAAGACATCCTGGGGCCACCCATGTATGAAATGGAGGTAACATCCTCACTTTTTTCTGCTTCACAGTTGTTTCTGTCTGTTTTGACCAGTTGTCTATTTTATTGCTGTTGGCTGAGTTTATACAATGTTAACTTTAAAAAATACGTATTAGAAACAGGATTGTGTTTGTGTTCCACCAAGCATTTGTTCACCTACAGAATATATACGTATACTTTTTTTTAATTGAGAGCACATAAATAATGCAATGGCATGACGTTTCTGTTGGTGAAGATGCCTGCGGCAGTTTAAGAATGTGCTAGTGTTTTTTTTCAGTTCATAACATCTTTGCTTTTGTTTGGGGGATGTTTCTGTGGTCTTGGGAAGGAAGCCGAAATAGAACCCAGGAATCCTGTCTCTGAGGCAGCTTTCTTAAGGACTGTCCCGCATACCTCCTTAAAGCCAGTCAGCATTCTTGGGTATTAAAACCACTTCACTTTACACCAGAGTTCTCAAACATTCTTCAAATTAATGCAACACTTAGCCAGTAAAAATAAATGTTACCGTCAGTCACCTGCGGCCTCCTAGTGTCTGCTTTGCTCCGCAGTAGGCATATTCCGGAATTTTTCCCCCATTGTATTTTCCTCTATTTTATGAAAATGCCATCAATTCAAGTAGTTCCTTTGGGGTTCTTTTTTCACCCTTTATGTTGCAATTATTCTCTGCTTTACCTGAGATCCGGGGAAACCGGCCAGGTGTAAGTAGGATATAGAAGACTGACAGGCATCCAGTTGCTGATGGAACCCTAAACCCTTTATTTATTTTTGTTGTTGTTTTCCAGGGAAATAACTTTGTATCTAATATACTTCCGGCGACAGTTCATCTGGCCTTTAGGGCTAAAATGCTGCAGGATTACTTGTCTCTTAAGCTTGAAATGCAGATGCATACAAAGCTGTCACAGTCAATTGAACGTAATATTCAATGCAGTGTTCTGATTTCTACAAACGGTGTTTATTAGTTTTGTAAAGGTGCTAAAAACCAAATCAATTATGCAAATTTGTGCAAAAGTTGTGGTCACTTCCAGCCGTACTCCCTGTAAGAGTAGAATTAATTCAAATAAGTATGAAAGATTGTAGGCCAAGAAGTGTGTGTGACTTTCCTTAGATGTTCTGACTAGTTTTGAACTTGCTCTGGAGTTGATTATTCTTTTAAATTTGGTAGTGCAGCCGTGTTGACAAGTAATTTTTGCTATTTTGTTCTCTTTCTACAGGAAAGTAGTGCAAGTAAAACTTTTAAAGTGTGCTTCTTGACTCCACATATGTACATACAGGGGTGCTGCGTTGGTTTGGTTTTTCTTACATGAACAGTTGCCACGAACAGGCATATAAGCATTTGATGCTGGCCTATATAACCTGAAATAAGACTGACTGAAGCTTTTGACTTTTATATCGAAGGCTTTAAAAATGTTTCTATATTTAGTAGGCAAATTAAGTAGTGCCTAAGTAGAAGTAGAGATGAATCCACACAGCATCAATTCCCTGAGCGGTTTAAGATTGATTTTCATGTGCTATTTGCTGCGTGGAATAATGAGGAAATATTTTTCAATACACATCCCTCTATAATTGTTCTCAGTGTAAGTTGCTCAGGTAGCCACGCAAGTCCTGCTTTAGTGAATTTTCCCCACTAACCTATAATTCCTTTGATTACTTTTTTTTCAAGTGTCCCTAGGATTCTTCCAAACGAAGAGTATGACTCCCTATCAATGACAAGAATTTCAGAATGGCTAGTGTTGTTTTTTTTCTGGTTTTGTAGTCTGCAGCACAGCTCTTTTCTTTCTATACCTGGCCTTTAAAGCTTTGCCTTTGACCTGCATTTTGCCATTTATAATTAGTTGAAATGAAGATACAGTGGAGGCAACCCCTGTGTCAGTACTTGGATGAGACTAAGCAAATAGAACGGAAATCATGATGTGACTTAATTGATTTGTTGTCCTCCAGGGAATACCTTAGAGTGATTCGTCTTTTACCTTTTCAGTGCATTGCTTGTATGTTTTCTGCAAAGGTCTCCCAGCAGAAAGGCATGACAGATTACTCAGCTCATACTTGTAGAATTAATTCATTTATCACAAATAAATAATTTTACATGTCACTCTCCAGAACAAATGTTGGAATAAATCAAATGTCATGGCTTTGGAAGAATAATCTTGACAACAGTTGAAAGTGTAAAAGACTTGATGAAACATTTCGGCACAGCGTGCTTTGGGGGGAAGAGCTTTATGACATGTCCAGCGTGTTTGCAGTTCGGTATTTCTCTTTTGACTTGGAATTTAGCTTATTTATTTATTTAGCTTATTTATTTATTTAGTCTTCCTTCAACTACTAATTCTGCTCAGGTAGCAAAGCACTACTGGCTTTGCATGGAGAATTCATCCATTTCAGAAATGAATCAAATTAATTTTCAATTCTGTATTTCAGTAGCAGACAAAATATTTTAAAACGGCCTATTGCTTTACTTTACCAAGGGATATTTGTCTTTGCTCTACGCACTGCCTGACGCAGTAAAAACTCTTCCAGTTTCTGTTCTGCCGTGTAATAAACGCCTAACTTGGTAGTTCGCAATGTGCTGAATAGCTGTATGATCTGTCATTGGGGCTTCTTCCACTCCTTGTAGCCCAGGAAAACAAAAGGACTTTCTATGTATTCTAAAACTGTCTTTCACGTAAAGGAAAAAAAATTAAAAACTGGAACCTTCATGGCAAATATCCTGCCTCCCTGTCCTTCTCTTAACGCAGGAGACTGGCGCTCAGACACTTGCACTGCTCACGTTGGTGACTGGACACGGAGCTTAGATAAGAAGATCATAGTCTTGTATGGAGCAGAGAGCTTGCTTAATTACTCTTAATTACTAACGAAGGCAGTTAGATTCTCCATCCTTTCAAATCTAGCCTGCTAGCACACTCAAGTACTTTAATTATTCAAAATTATTTATAAATGTTTGCCATGAACATTTGAAATGAGCGCATGAATCACTGTGTTGTGAGGCAGGGGTTTGGGCAATGCAACCACTTTTTAAAAAGCCCAAACGTTAGGGAACGTTCAGGCTTAGAACTGATTTTTCATGTTAAGTAACAAGAATCAGGACAAATATGACTGAATCCATCTGCTGGAGGTACATAAGCATTCAGTCAGGATTGACTCAATACTTGAAGGCCTTTGAAGTGAAAAGAAAGATTCTCGTTGAACTGTTGGGGGAGGTTGCGAGAGCGATAGATCCAGATGTTTGCCATTGCCTCAAGCTAAGCAGCCACATACAGGTCCTATTGCTGTAATTAATGTTTACATGTAGGCAGAATTACTGCTGCATAAAAAAGTAAATGAGATCAGACGCTTGGGCTTAACCCTTGTGTTTTAATCAGTACAGCTGTTTCGAAGGCAACTATCAAATTGTTTTTGCAATAGCTTTGTTAGGACTGTTTCTGAAATGGTTTCCTGTGTTCCTTTCAGGTATCTGAACGCCTCAGCCAGCCAGGAGTGGCCATAGGCCTGGCTTGGACTCCGCTAGGGGGAGAGATCATGTTTGTAGAAGCCAGCCGCATGGACGGAGAAGGCCAGCTGACGCTGACGGGTCAACTCGGAGATGTCATGAAGGAGTCGGCACACCTTGCAATTAGCTGGCTGCGCAGCAACGCGAAGAGATACCAGCTGACTAATGGTAGGTAGGGAGACGATGACAAATGTTCCACAGGCGTATTGCCTTACAGACGGTGCGTGCATCCATGGGCCTCTTATTGCAGGAGGTGTGCACATTTAGGAAATATTACTATCACGTGAAAATTAGATGTCCTAAAACATGATATTTTTCAGTAATTCAATAAATTGGCACATTGCTAAATAACAGCAGAAGTTACGCTGTGTTAACAGAGGAAGGGTTTTTCCAGCAGTGCTGTATGGAAGTTGTAATCAGCTCTAGCATTCCTCGTTGGTTCTTCTGCCGATTTCTGCCCAGCTGAGGTTTTAGTGGCCTCGTGAGCAGGCTCGGTGTAGGCAGCACACGAGTTGTCACTGCAGTCTCCCCCTGTGGTCAGTCCAGGCCTGCAGCGGCCCGGGGTTAGCCTCTGTGCCCAGATGCTTCTGGGAGTCGTGGCAGACGCTGCTCCTTATGTGTTTTTCTACAGCCTTTCCAGCAGCAGTTTTGTGATGTGTGATAGATACTCAAGGCTGTAGTTTTCCTCTAGAATTAAGGTAAAGCTTCTGGTAAAAGTAGGTTTTTATAGTTTGCTTTAATATTTTGAGACCTATTTAGGCTTATATGGTAACGGTTGAAGTGCAGTGAAATAGGAATTTCATCCATCTTAGTTTTAACTCTTTTTATTACCTTCTTTGAACCTCCCAAGATTTTTGGAAACATGCTTTGTAGTTTGATCATTGTCTGAATAGTCAAATAATAGCTAAATAGTTGTCTGGCCTCTATCATTATTTATAGAAGTTTAAATAGATTTTAAAAAAATATCTGGAGCATAGGAAATGCTGCTAGCATTAACAGTGTAACCTAGAGAGGTAAACATATACACAGTTACGTCCTATAGGTGAAGTAAGGTGAAAAGATGTAAATGAGAGAGCTACTTCATTATATTAATACTGGATTTGTTTTAAAGAGCTGCTTTTGTGTGGTATGTTCTCTGAAAATTTACATTTATGGTTTGGGACATAAAACTGAAAAACTGTATGTAGGAATTCCGTGGTCTCTACATTAAGCCCTACTCTGAATTTCCTAAGACATGCAAATGAGTTATGTCCCCTCCCCCCTCTGGTACCTATGCAATACAGTGTTGTTTTTTTCAGCAGTTTAAAAAATAGTGGTAAGAGTTTTAGTTCTCTGGTGGCCTTTCAGAATAAAGACCAGGAACAAAATGGGTTTAGATTTTTCACATTCAAACCATTCTTTTTTTTCTTTCAGCTTCTGGAAGTTTTGATCTCCTTGACAACACTGACATCCATCTGCACTTCCCAGCTGGAGCTGTCACAAAAGATGGACCATCTGCTGGTGTTACCATAGTAACCTGCCTTGCTTCTCTCTTCAGTGGGCGGCTGGTGTGTTCAGATGTAGCCATGACAGGAGAAATTACACTAAGAGGCCTTGTTCTTCCAGTATGTATCGTTTGAGAAAAGAGCTAAGTTGTATTAATTCTCCATATTGTAGGTGTAACGTCTGTTTCTAGCCGTTTACAAAAGCGCGGCCTTGCTGGATCATTCCCTTAGCAGCAATCCAGTCTCTTTTGGTGTAATTGTAAGAGGCTGATGGAAGCCAGCCTAGGCTAGTGCTGTATACTCATGTGTCTGCTTTGCATTTAACGTTAAAAACGGCCTTGATGCTGTTTTCAGGAAGTGCACGTTGTTAGCATGTCTGGTTAGAAGGGAAACCTAGAAATCCTAAAATTCAGGATAGTTCCAAGATAAATATATTGCAATTTCAACATGTGCTACCTAAAACCATTAGTACAAAAGTATTTCTGGTTTGACTGAGTTGTTGGTGGGTTTTTTTGAGCTCTCAGGGTAATTTCATATAGGTTACTCTCAAAATTCTCTATGTATTTTTAGGCTCTTAGGTTGTTACTTACACGTAGTTCAGCTGAATGATGTTCCCATAAAGCTTGTTAAAAGCATATGAGGGCAAAGGGAACTTTCAGCAAATACAATTTTACTTTTAGGTATCCATTGGAGACCGGCATAATTGATTAGAACAGATATAGATGATTTATCAACTCATACCAAATAATGGACAAAGGAGGGATGAGGTTGTACAACAGTCTTCTGTTTCATGCAGTAAACGAGAGCTAACATAATTAAAGTACCAGACTGTAAGGCTCTCAGAAGTAGTGTTCTGGTGGCAGTTAGACTGACAAGACTGCCTGCTGTGCAAGGCTCTGGTGAAAAGTAAACAACTGCCTTAACTCTGATTTGGTTTAAGTTTGTTGAGCTTTCTGAATAAATTGGTTTTATTGCACCAGTTATCAAATTTTGCCTATTGTTTAAGGTAGGTGCAGAAATTACTTGTCTGTACTAAATCGTTTTTTATAAGTGACTCTTACCTTCTTGCTGAATGGTGGCTAGGATCTATTATTAGTAATTTTAATTCATGCAAGCATGCCATTAACTGCATCTGCTGCCTGAAAGAAAGCAGCGTGGTGAGCAGGCAGTAGCAGTGTCCAGACTCGACTGTGATCACCATGAGGATTTATGGCTCTGTTACTATTTAGGCTTCTGCAAATCCAAGTACCTTTTGTTATAATACAAGGCTTTCCTTTCCTCTAAAGCAGCATAAAAGCACAGGTTTCTTCTGTAAGATGGTCTTAAAATAGGATTTGAAAAAGTTTATGGGTAAGAAGCTACAGCTGTGACTAAAAGAAAAACTAATTTTAAAACCATCTTTACATGTCATTACAAACTCAAAACAGGGAGCTTCTTGAAGTGGTGCTTACTTTCCTACAGCAAAGCCATCTTTGCACTTTTGGGGTACAGGTTTGTATTTTCTTTTGTTTAACTCAAGTTATTTGCTGTGTAGCATTGCATCTGTAAGATTTTTACCCCTTTCCCCTTCTAATGCTGCCTTTATTTTGAAAAACTTTTGTTCTTACATAGGCGTAGGATTTCAGCACGCCATAAGAGAAAAAAAATGCGTTAAAGCCACCTTTAGTTAGGAAATAATTTCTGAAAATGGATGACTTTTCAACTTTTGCTCCTTGTACCTGCATTCCTAGGTGAATTTTTAATCCAGAGATATTTTTTCCTTCTGTTATTAACTGTTATGGAAAAAGAGTGCTGTAGCATAACGTATTTGGCACTAGATGACCTTTAAAGTTCCTTCAAATCCAAACCATTAACGTATTTCCCTTGTTAAGCACGTGAGGTAAAACTTCTGCTAAATTTTTAATTACTTCACTAAATGATTGGGGGAAGGAGGACCTCATTAAAATTTAACTCCTGGTGTGACTTCTAAATTTGTTACAATAATTACTTTGAGAGTAGCATCATAGGTGGTTTTATATATATTATACATCTATACCTTTTATCTTTTCCTTATTAGGTTGGGGGAATTAAGGACAAAGTCCTGGCAGCACACCGAGCTGGACTGAAGAGAATTATCATTCCTCAAAGAAATGAAAAAGATCTCGAAGAAATTGCAGTGAACGTCCGGCAAGATTTGACTTTTATTATGGCAAGCTGTCTGGATGAAGTTCTTAATGCAGCTTTTGATGGAGGATTTTCAGTTAAGCCCAGAGTTGAGCGTTTGAATAGTAAACTTTAAGTAGACAGGCTGAGATTAACTTCTATATCGAGTTCTAATAGAGATCAGTAACTATCAAGTATAAATATGAGGTACACTTGATTGTTTAAATGTGGGTGTAAGTAAGTGCAATCAAAATAAAAATATTACCTTAGCAGTTAACAACCCAAAACCGCATCTTACGGGCACGTGCTACTACGAAGAATCTTGGGAAAAAAAGCAAAGAACAACTTATTTCTTAGCATAAGAAAGCTGAAGTTCTTGAGAAATATTTGCTTACTTTATGTGGTATTTATATACACGTCAACAGCTGATTTTATCTGTAAAGGGGGGAAAAACCCTAGACGGGGAATAGTATGCAATTTGTGTATTCAGAGGACACAAACTGCAGCAAACGCTGCTTAGCAAGGGGAGCTAACAGAGATGGGATGTCACCCTGATTTGGTGCAGTTTTCTTATTTAGGAAATAGCATTGAAGCAGTATACTAAGGAGCAGTGGCATCACAGGAAAAACATTTTTTGAAATTAAAAAAAATACTTACAGGATTTACCCGGAGGCAGTATAGCCTAAATTAAGTTAGTAAATCCTTTCAGCACTCACAAGAGTTATAGTCTGTAGCAATGTCAATGCAGATATCATTTTTCAAACCTAAATACAGGAATGCGTTAATTTTTGTCTAGGAAGGGAGGTAACGCACTAAGGTTCACATATGCAAAGTTGTACTTACAGCACTGGAAGTAGGCGGAGTGTACTTGAAGACTTCATGAGGAAGACTGAGCATGGTAACATTTTGGAGGGACAAAGTACACGTCCTTAATTCTTACCCAATACAGAACTAGGGATATTGATTCTGGGATGCTTGTTTAGACTCTAAAATTAAATAAATTTAAGCAATGTCAAGAAAGCTACTGGATAGTTAAATTGCATGAGTTACTGCACACTGTGAATAATATAAGGTTTAAGAAAGTTTCGCTATCCTGTCTGAGCTGATAGCTTTGTCTCTTATCTTCCCTTGAATGCTAGAGAAGATAGGAATTTAACCTTATGTAAGCTGCAATTCTTGAGTTTTTCACTGTTTTACACTAGGGTCAAGCACAAGAGAAAAGCCAGTATCATAGTCTGTTCTTGCTCATTAATCCTGAAACAAACTCAACTGTGCTTGTGTATCAGTTACAAAAGCCTCTTAAAAAAGCAACCAATAAATCAAAATTAGTAGCTTGTTTTGCTTTAATTTCCATAGATACAAACAAAGCTGATTTACCTATTTACCTGGAACTTAACAGTAATTATATTAATAAATTCAGTGGGTATTTCTGCACCTGACTTATAAGATCTCAAAACTGTCAGAGAAGACTTCATCTAATAAAACATTTAAAAAAGACACTTTTTACTCTTTTAAGAATTAATTATACTCTTAAGTCATTCACTAACTAATTTCAAGGTTAAGAGGCAACAAAGAGTCTTTCTGTTTTCTGCCTTACAGAATACTTGAACACAAAAAGTGCAAAAAAAAAATGACAATCAGTAAAACAACAGAAAAGGAATGGTAACTGATATCCTGCTTGGTCTTCACTCAACACCAGTAGGGGAAAAAAAATGTTCTCTTTATCAAACTTAATTAATATCAATCCTGCACTACTTTATGCTAGTAAGAAAACAGATGTGCATGGGATTCCAGTGCAGTCTGCTTACACGTATAGAAAAAATGCATTTTCTGAAGGACAATAACTATAGGGGTTTTGTTCGAAAATAAATAAATAAATAAATAAAAGGCTTCTACAGCAATCTCACTTCAGAAGACCAGGGAAGTTGCTCCCCAAAAAAGTTGAGCAATGACTTTCTGCCACACCACTCCAATGTCTTGTCTACATGGACTTCATCTAAAAGGTGAGGAATTTAATGCAACTCTAACGATCTTTATCTGCAACTCTTTTATCTTACGTACAGATTTTCATGTTCCCACTTGTCACCACCAGAGGTGACTTGGTTATGTTGCTTTGTTGGGATATTATTTTTTGTATGTAACCTAAGCATTATCCATTCTAACAGCAGATAGTTACATTTAAGTGTATTTTCTTTTGTTTTCACAAAATACTCTAAAGAATAACAATCTGTGCAGCAGCAAACCAAAACAATAATGATCTTTTAAAGTAATTTTGATACACTAGGGATTATTCTGCTTTGCACTGACATTTAAACAGACCTGATAATAAACATGAGCGTGTCCCTCAGAATAAGCTAACTAAGCTTATCAGAGGTAAAAGGCAGCAGCGGTAGTTCTTTTCCTCTAGCCACAGTCCACACTCTACGTGGCTACAGATAAAACTATCCCACTAGTGCAATTCATGCTTTTAATCAGAGTAGCTTTGAAACAATACCGAGTCATGCAATGGTATAGGTAGCAATACAAAACAGTTCATCTGCTTCAATCTAAAGCAATATCGCAAACAAAAACTAATCAGACGTGTCAAAACAGAAGCCAGATATTAACATCCATATTTGTCAAACATTTTCCTTTTAAGGCTTTTTTTTTTTTCCCAAGGCAATGAAAAACAATGGAGGTAGTAACAGGGGCTAGATATACGGTCTACTGCATTTCATCTATTAAAGACAAATTGGGATACTCTCCCAATACAGCAAAGAAAAATAGTACTTGCTAAAATAAACAGCTAATGCTAAGACATTGGCAGGCTTTAATACACCATTTATTTTGTATAAGGTAGTAAGCTGTACAGATTTTTAGTACGTTTTCTTTTTCATATATAACAGAGCAAGGTTTACTTACCAGATCCTCAGACTACTTAGAGGAGATCCACTGAATTATGCTTCCAATACTTTTGAGGATCTGGGCCTAAGTATTTGATTAGTGTTCCATCTGATGATGGGCATCAAATGTTTCATACAGGTTTTTGTTGCTTTGTCTGTTACACCAAACAGAGTACCAATTTACATCATAGTAGTAAGTCCAACATATGTTAGTTGTGCTATAGCACGTCATCTGTAAAACACAAAGACAAAACCGTCTGACCGTATCAGTTAGCTTCTAGAGCTCGTTACAAATGCCCTTTTTAGCCCCCTTCAGAATCATACTCTCAAGTTCCAGCCTAAATAAAAATCACTGTATCAGTGCAGAAAGGTTTCAAGATTCACAGTTCTTCTGGGGACACAACGTGAGTACAAGCAGCAATCTCAAGTAACTCGCAGGCTTACGCAGCCCTGTGACACTCCAGTTGCAACTATCAGGCTGCTCGGGGCGACCCTTACAGGTCCTTAGCTCGATTTCCTTACAGAACTTGAGCCGCCAAGCAGCCAACCTTGGCAGGTAAACTTCAGTCCAAGCCAGCCAGTGAGTGAATGGGTGAGCTGGTGAGTAAATGTATGCCTATAGCATCTATTTTGTATTTAGCTGAGTTTCTGCCAGTAGACCAGAAGACAAAACTTGGGTAAACACAGACAAGCTTAGTTAGGTGAGAGTAATTACTGAGTTCAGAAGACTGCAAACAATTAGTTGTCCATTTGGTAAAGAAAAAAGCAGCTAGATAGAAGGCTTTGTTTTGAAACATCGATCTACTGTCACAGTACGTCCTTTAACTGAAATCCGTGCAAAATTTCAACAGCCTAAGAAACAAATTATAAGAAGTCTTTTTTTTTTCTTTCATGACACAAAACCAATTGTTTTGTAGTAGTGTGTGCATCCAACCTGATGGGTTTATGCTCCTTACCTGTACAACTACTTACCTTATGCACCAAAATAATATGAACAACACTTGACTTAACAAAGCAATTTCTGATAAGAAAGTTAAAGACAGTGCACAGTAAATAAACTGGATTTTAATGTGTTACAAAAGTAATTCATAGCCAGACTACCTCTCTGAACAGATGCCCATTACTACTAGGTTTGACAAAGATTTCCTTTAAATAGCTTAAGATGACACAGCTTTCCACCTTATTCTTTTTTTCTGTGTCTATGTTTTGTAACACAAATACCATTATACATTCATGGTTATTTTGTCACATATAGGCAGTCTGCATAAAGCCCAGTATCCTACAAAAGCTTTTATGGCTGGTGAAATCATACCTGTAAGAGATTACTTGCATCTGACTGTGTATCATGTCACTAAAACGATATACAAAAATCAGTTCAAGAAATTACTTGAGTAACAACCAAGAGACATGAGGACAAGAAATTGAGCAAGAGTAGTAGTAATGTGTCAAACTTTGAGCTAAAGCAAAAAGCAAAAAATTGTATTTTAATTTGCCAGGTATTCTTTTAATGAGAAATATAAAAAGACTGCAAACATCTCATTCTGACTGCCCTTTTTTTTTTTTTTTTCCTTTTTTAAACAAATGGTCTGCTTTATAGTTACAAATACTGTGCAAGACAATACCTTCTTCTTACTGGAAAACCAAATAATACAAGGATGCAACTGAGTTTCTAAGCATCTCTAAATTTGAAACGTGATTTCTTTTAATTTGGAAAAATCTTGGTAATTCATTTATGTTCGATCATAACTCAAAGTACAACAACATCTAGACCTGTTTTTAAAGGAGCTGTCTTTCCTGATACATCTTTGAACATAGTTACTCCTTTCAAGTTCAATACATTCACAAAATAGCTCAGTTAAGAACAGTATCACCAATGAATTGACTACTGGAAAGAGACAAAATTTACCAAACATACAGAAATATTAATTTTACCATAGCAATTATGCATATCAAAAGATGACACCTGTAGTTAATTTTAAAAAGATACAAAAAAAAAGAGAAAAACCTGAATTACAGAAAAGAAAGTCATATTTATTTAATGAAAAACTAGAAGTTAATAAAAATTAGCAAATACACAAAAAATATACACAAACAGCAGCAATACTATGTAGTGACTTACAAAGGAGGGGGGGAGGAGGGGAGCGGGACGCAGCGGCCAGAGACCAAACCGCCCAACATGGCTTGTCAGTCAAAGGGGGAGGAAAAGAACACGAACAAAAACACGAAACAGTATCCTTTTCAACAGTACAATCAATCTACAAACAAGTTTTTAGAATTATTTTACAACATTTCCTGTAGAATCAATTCTTAATACAAAAGATGCCCATTTTGGGTGTATATATATTTTCAGTGGTTTACTGTTGACTTATTTTAAATATATTAGTGTTACTACATGCAACTGCTTCCTGTAATTTAACAGCCTTTCCTTTTATTTACCTTCATATATGTCTATCCTCCATCTACCAAGTAATTTGTCTGACAGTCAACGATGGTTACCCTAGTTTCTGCTAAGTTAAATGCAACGGTTTTCAACACTGGCCTGAAGAGGTGTGATTGCCATTTCAACACATTGATATAGTTACATTGATGCCTAAATTGCCATTTTCTGCAAAGAGCTGTGCGATGCTGGTGTCAAAGACTAGGCAGTCACTATTCATAATGGCTGTTGCAATTCCCTCATGGATAGATCGAGGAGTCGCTTCCCAAGTCAATCGCCGCCTATGACCGTTTAACTCAAGTCGATAAGCAAAGTTTTCTGCTTGCTTGCGTGTTCCTATCAGCTGTACAATCGCAAAGAACTGCTGGTGACCATCATATTTTTCCTGTTTCTCCAATACTAACATGAAATGAAAGCCAAAGCAAGACTGCATCATAACCCAGTCAACAGCACCAGGAAGATTAATGTCTGTAGCAAGGAACACTATATCTTCTCCCTGAAGTGTAGTAATTGACTTATGTTGATGCATCAGATGTGGCATTACAGCATCCAGAGAACCTTGCCATTTACATGAAGCACCAGGACATGGACAGGAATAAGGCCTAAACTCACACAGCTCCTCATGGTCTGCTTTTTCTGTGTGTGGCAAAGTTATCTCACATCCGGAAGAGGCATATTTACACGGGAATAGTACAGAATTGGCAACTTTCTCCATAGCCAGGTTACGAATGGAGCCCAGCGGGCCTCGGCAAGTTGGACAGCACGTAAGTTTGGGGCGACAGTTGCTACAAACAAGATGGCCACTCTGACACTGGAGAATTGGTGGCAGCACATAGTCAAAACAAACAGGACACTCAAAGAGACTAGCCAAGTCATTATTGGAAGCTGTAGTGCCAGTCAGTGCAGGCACCCTCTGTGATGGCGTACACTTTGAAGTACCTGTAGGTAGTGCTGTAGCAGTCTGACGGCTCATTTCTGTAAGAGAACAGAGGAAAAAGGGAATGAGTACAGAGCAGAGATTACATCTAAATGCATTCTGCTTTCTTCGCCGTACACTATTTCTTGATTTACAAAGAAGTTTCAAAAGAAACTAGATAGAAATGGAAGTAAACCCTAAACATGTAATGCCAGCTGTGGGTACTTTACATGTAGATTATCAGCTGTGCTCCACGGAACAGACAGATCTATGCCATGCAAATTTAACAAGGGATGAAATCCTGCTAATTACTCTGAAGTGGAATTTACCTATTGGAAGCTGCAGGGTAAATGAGTAAAGATATGCTTAATGTAACTGAAATCCTTAAAGGTTTTTTGTTTTTTGTTTGGGGGTGGGACTGTTTTGGTTTTTACTATTGCACTTTCAAAACATTCCATCCAGATCACCTGAGTGTAACAAATGGGCACAGTACACAACAATTCTCAAGCCGAATTTGAAGTCGCTGTGTATTTAGTGAGATAAGAAACTAGCCATTTCTAATGAGCACACAAACTTCAAGATAGGACCTCCGTAATCATGTTTACTGGATAAGCAGTAAAAAAAAGTAACGAGGAAAAACAAACATGAAGATCACTGCACTGCATTTTCCCAGGATGGGATGCTGACTCGCTTTCTTATTTTTAAGTCCTACAGCTTAAGCACAGCTATTGCTTCCACTTGCTGAACCAAACCGTTTGCAAAAATACCAGAAAAGAAACACAAAGCATTTCATTGAATATCCCAAACAAAGAGATTCACAAGATGAAATTTGAGAATTAGTTTTAACGTTTAAGCACTCGAGTACGCCCCGTACCTTGAAAAGGCGCTGTTTACAGAGTTTTACGTTCAGGGGAACAGAACTGAAGTTCAAACTTTTCAAACGTCCCCGAAGCGAAGCTAACAGCTGTCTGACCAAACAGTTCTCTCAAGGGCTCGAGGGTGGAGAAGTCCCACATTTCTTACCACAGATGGAAGCTACACTTTGTGCTGCACCCCCCCAGCTCTCCTGCTACTTGTGCAAAAGGCATCACTAGTAGTACCAGGAAAAATAATCCCTCAGTGTTGGAAAAATGAACCTTAGGTTAAGTAAAATGCTATCCTAAATTGGATTTCATTACACAGCGACATTCTCAACCTTAAGTGTTTCTCTGCAAGTACACCAGCTCTGCACCCGTCTTGTATGTATAAAGCTCTCAAAATACACCTCATCTTTAATCTCCTTTGTATTTGACATGGGAATATTAGGCAATAGGCAAGCTTCCCATATTTAGAATCATTTCAACCACAAACAAACTTACTCATACTTGGACCAGATACCTCAACGCAGCACACTGTGCATGCTTTTGCAAGACACACGTTATTCAGGGCATCAAGTGAACAAACAAAGAGATCCCATCAGGCAAAATCACTTATCCCTTGACGTTCACCAAGTAATCAACCATAGGCAGGCAATTTTACCCTTCTACAAAGCCAGCTCTCTAATCCAGAGGCTAGTAAAACATGGGTGGCTAAGATTCGCTGTTGAGCTGCTGACTGTGCCTCACACACCCACGAGCAGCAGCATCTCACCCCTCCCAAGTCTTTCAGCTCCAGCTTGCTGGACACACAGCACCCAGTCCTCACCTTTGGAAATGAAGCCATACAATGGTTTGCGTTGCCGGACCTTAACTGATACTGTGGAGATAGGAGAGGAATGCCTGTTTCTTTAGCCATGTTTTCCTACCGTACGGCATTCTACCGAGATGGGAAGTTCAAGTTATCTGTGACAAATCAAATCTACGTTCTGGGGAAGCGATACTGCACCAGCTCGCTGCAGCAAAGGGATCCAAACGGTAAGCCCCTGTGACAACACATCACTGCTGCTATTTTTCCCCGACAGCCGTAGGTGGGAGACTCACGATGGCACACTGCAGCGCTGTGGTCTAGGAGAACAAATGATACCCAGAGAATGATTGTACACGGCAATACAAACTCTTACCATGCCATTTGCTTGGTAAGAGCTTAGAAATTGCATGCATATTCATACCTCAAATTCTAAAAACATTTCCTTTCAGAAACTGCAAACACAGTTCAGAAAAGCTTGTGTGTGCTTCATCTTACCTGACCCCATACATCCTGATCCAGGGATCCCCAATAACCCACAGATAACACTGGCGAACACCAGGGTGTCAGACCAGTTCCCTAGGCAGTCGGACTAGCTGGGTGAGCTTTGGTTTGCCTAATTACACCTCCCAGAGCCCATCCAACAGTTAAATTAAGCAACCTACAAGCTTTGCAAAAGACCTTGTGCGCAGAGGCACTTCCCACCTCAGCTTTCTAAGCTCCAGAAGCGCTGGGGAAGACGAGAACTGTACAGCCGTGCTTTACCACTTCTGTACGGGACCAGCCTTTGCGCACAACTTCCACAACCAAGGGCCGTCCAAATGAGCGGGGAATGGAAATGAGCAGGAAATCTGTGAACCAGGCCATTAATGAGCAAGGAAGAAACTGGAAAAATCTATAAACTGCAATTTACCAAGCCTACACCTGCCCAGAGCCTACGTTTTCATCTCCTCTGTTAACATAAAAGATGAATAATGCATCGTGATGGCAAAGAAGTTGATTGTTCAGAGCTGTCTTAAAAGCTACAAGTTTACCACAAGTAGAAGCACTCACAGTGTCACACAGTTGACCTCTATTCACCCCAGCCGAATTCCCCCAGAAATATAATTACAAACCAAGTAAAACCGGAAATAAAGTTTAAAGGTATTTTTAGGTATAAAAGCCTTGCTATAGGTCAAACCAAACCAAACCAAACCGCGTGCACTATTACTCTGTTCCCCCACGGTGGAGATAAGTCTCAGTGACAACCTACGGAGTGCTGGGTGTGCGTCTGCAAAAACACTGGTTCCCACAACACAAATTATTCAAATATCGTACGGATTTGTAAAAGCAGCCTCATGGCTGCAGCACCAGGTGCCCAAACCACCACTGGGCCAGCCCCAGGCAGAGCAATGGGACGGCACCAGAGCGCGGCTGCACGGGGCTCGGGGCTGGGGCAGCACCGCGGGGGCACCAGCTTCAGCCGAGGCGTGCTGCCATCGGTGGTTCTGGCAGCACACAAACTGAGGCGACAGCGTCTGGGTCAAAGAAGTCGTCTTAATAATGCTTTCCTCCTGCTCAAAATTCACATCCTGCTGAAGAACGGCTGGGGAACCTCGTATCAGCCCTGTAACGTGCAAACAGGGGCCGCCTACCAGAAACGTCGGTAACTAAATAAATACAAGCAATGTTTAACATTCGCCGCCGTATGTGCAACACGCGACATCCCCCCCTGTTACGAGTCAAGAACGTTTCCAGCCAAAGCAGGCACGGTTGAGAAAAGCCTTTGAGACACTCACCAGGATCGCGCCCTGGGGTGCTGGACGCAGGCCCTGGGGTGCTGCGGCTGTGCCCTGAGCAAAGGCACCGGCACACACCCCCAGTGCGGTGACCTGGGGCACGCGGCCTGGGAACCTGGGGAAAAAGCTGGGCTGAGGCGCAGACAAGAGGAAAGCAGTTTCAAGAAAAGTTCATAAAGACAGCGGATCTCACATGCCACGGCAGTAACGGCAGCGTTCGTGAATAGATTGACACCGGCTCAGCTTCTCACCTTTCAAAGGCCTTAGCTCCAGACCCATCCTTGAAACTAAATCTCTCCCATCTCACCGAAACAGAGGGCACCTTCGACAACTTCAGGTTAACACCAGCCACTTCTGAAATACCTTCACTCGCTTTGAATAGATTAGACTCGGGGTTAGTGTTTTAAATTCCTTTCGAGAGGGTGACTGAACATGAGTTTTGGGAAAAAAAAGAAAACACCACAAAACCCACAAAACTTCATATAGTCATCTTAAGGGCTGGGAGAGAGGAAAAAAATCGAATTATATAATGCTGAAAGAATGGTTCAAGGACAGAAAAAACGCCTTATCACAAGCTTCTAGATGTGAGGCAATAAAATCTTTCTTCAATCACATTTCAGAACTAATTGAATCCAGAAACTCATTCAAAATTTATGAACTCTTAACGCCTTACAGCCATCAGCAAGATAATACAAAATCTTTTAACTTTTTCAACTGTACAATCATATTTGAAAATTAGACTTTTTTTTTTTTTAAGTACCCATTACAGAGCACTGGAAATTAGATCACTTCATAACAACGTTCAAACTTGTGGCAAACACTGACAGTTTACTCTCCGAGATGCTACATCAGCCAAAGAATGTCAAAACCCAAAGGCTAAATGAACTGCTGAAATAATGATTAGACTAGTCTAAGTAATAACACGAAAGTAGATGCAGACAAGTTAGAGAACATCAGAAATGTGTATGATGTAATATCTGTAACATCTGTAAATATTACAAGATGAATTAAAAGATTCAAAACCCAGCGGTATCGCCCTGGTGGCAGAAGGAAGGGTTACCGAACGCAACAGAAGCACGTGTGCCTATGGAGAAAAAGGATGTGTATGTACACGCATCCACCCAGAGTACAGAACCTCATGCTCAGGTAACTCCGAGTGTTACTGATACAGAAGACCCAAGTGAATATTACCTTAAGAACGAAGGTAATTAAAAAGCACACTTTGTTCCTATTAAAAAAGGGCAGCAGTGTATTTTAAGTAAGGAACTTCCTTGCCATTTTTAAAGCGGCACTAGGTTAATTTCATGTTAGAAGTCCTTAGGACACTGGATTTTTGTTCCATGGCTGCTCAATTATGAAGAAGTCTTAATCTGCTGGGGAGAGAGACTCTAGGACTACAGCACTATGTACAAGCCAGTTCCCCGACTGCATGTGCTTAATGTTTCTGAAAATAGTTTTCCAAGTAACTTATCTTTCCTCTGTCCCCTCTCTTGCGCTCATATTAGCCCAATGTACAGCAAAACAGAAGGGAAAGGTTTCGGCAGGCTCTACTGAAACTACCACGTATCGCCCTTACCACCACCACACCTCCGCAGATACATGGGGCACTAAGTGTATCGTGCACAGGTAGCTCAGAGAGTAACTTCATAGTATTTTAATTATTCCTGTTATTCTTAAACTCATTTGGGGGCCCAGTTTATTTTCCATTTTGAATTCTGGAAAACTTTAGATGGCAAGAAGCCTGGCACGGTTACCGTCAGGTGTAGGGCTCCCTATGGAAACCTGACACTGTTGGACACGAGCACACCGCTGCTCACACGGCCCCGGCGCGTACTGACCTGCTCCAAAACTTTAGAAGCATTTACAGTTCATGCCGTAAATTATTAATCAACTACATAACCCAATTTAGTCTCCATCGCTTGTTTTCAATTTATGAATTCAGAATTTTTCCAACCCTTCCAGACGCCGCTTGCTTTGGTGCCCGTAACGATACCGTTTGTTATTTCAGACACCTCAGCGCCGCTCTCCATAACAACCATAGGCCCGAACAACCCAATCTAACAGTGTACTTTAAGCCAATACAAAAATAATGTAAATAAATAAATAAACGGGCAGATCTCATGATTATTTCATTTTGGAAATGAAAATTAATATTCCAGATTCATTTCCAACTGAATTTTGGAAAGCGTCACCTCTCCAGCTCACCTCCTTGCCATACGGGGTCAGTGTAACTTCCACTACCTCGCGGTGACCCCGGCTGCCTGAAATCGCAGGCACTTACCTCTCGCCTCCAGAAAGCAGCTCTCTGCGAACACCTCCTTCCAAAAATCGGGAAAGGAAACCCCCATGGATTTACAGTCATGGGACTGGTCCCGCTCTTCGTGGCTACATCTGCAGCCAAGCACCAGACCCTAACCCTCAACACGTGCCCGATGCTGTCGAGCCCGTTTACAGCGCTATGTAAACAAAATCAGTATATCATTACGCCCATTAAATTAGAGCGACCTGCTTCTAATCCAATGCAAAAACTTGAGCCTTGGCCAGTGTTGTTAATATTCATCATTAATATTCTGGCCTAGATAGGAGAACGGTTGAACAGCCAGCCAGAAGGCGGCCTATTTCTAGCTGCCAAAGATTTTCTTCCCAACAACCTTATAATGTACAATTAGGAAGGAAGAACATCCTATAGAAGATGTACGACAACCACATAAAACGTGCGTTCATTTTTAAATGCAAAGAACTTTATCAATTTCAAGAAGCGAATAGCCCATAGTCTGCTAGCCTGGGATATCAGGCTAAACTCTTGGGACAATTCCAGTCTTGCAACGAAAGATGAGCTCAGAAACAAAGTACACAGAGAATAAATGACCAACTGATAAACCCCCAAATTTCATTCTCGAATCAAAACTAGAAATGTCTGATCAATAGCAAAAAACTAAGTTTGGCCCACTCGCTGTACTACAAAATCAGAGACCATCCCAGAGCTCACAGGTCTTACAGTAACGCTTAGAACTAAGTAAGAAAACATGTTTCTTTGTAAATTCAAACCATTGACAAATTATTATAAAGCAATACATGACATTTATCTCCCCCTCCTTTGGAGCTTGGAAGGAGAAAGCTAAGGGAACCGTAAAGGATGTTTCTGAAAATTCAAGCTAGACCAAAAGCAATTTATCAAATGCTGCTAGAAAAGAGTGACACATTAAACAAACTGATATAAGCCACAATAGCAAAAATTACTGATACTTGGCAGTCTATTGGAATAAAATAAAGTTAGGCTAGCGAAACAACTTTTTCCATTACATATAGCTTCAAATACAGAAGAAAAAGAACCATTCTTTAAATACAAATCAAAAGCAAATGCTTGCCTTAAAAGGCTGCGGACCATTTCCACATGGGAGTTTATCGGAGTTTTCCTTTTTCAAAAGGAGCAAATAACTTTGCTGATACTGCAGAACACCCCCACCTCCTACGGAGGCGTGGGGATGGTGATACTGACACGCTGCTCGCCGATGCACGTTCCTGCACTGTACCTTGTGTGGCTCTGGGACCAAACCCTCCTCTTTCCTCAGCTCACCAGCTCTGCGTCCTCCGCGCCAATACCAGCGGGCAGCAGCCAGAGCCTTCCTTGGCAGAGGACGCCTGAACCTGCAGCATGCCTGCACCTGGAACCTACAGCATAACAAACTACGGTTTGAATTCAAAACGCCGCCTGTCCCACGCTAGCCTCCTCTGATACCACACTGGAAGTGCTTTTCTGCAGTCTGCCAGAGCTCGAGCACAGCACTGCTGAGATAAAGCAGAAGTACAGATTTCAAAATAAAGATCATGGCAGAAACCACAGAATCTAACCAAATAAAGACAAACTTCATATGAAAATACAAACAACTCTACAGAAACAACAAGTATCAGGGAAAACAGTTTCCTTTTTTCAGTAACATTTAGCTTCCCTTTACCCTGCACACAGCACTACATCAGGATCCTCTTCCAGCAGTAACTCTGAACACTCGTTTCTATCAGCACAGGTAAACAGTTACCTTTTTCAAAGTTCCAGGCTTAGCGTGTTGCAATAAAAAGGCAGGCCAGACACAGGGTGGCCAGCTACAAAGCAAGTTATTAACAGCACCAGAGAAAAAAAGCAAGTTACTTTTCGTGCTGTAACACATGCCACCACCCAGACGCATCTAAAGCAGGAAGCATTTAATTCTGCTCTATGAGATATCATGGCTGGACTCTGTACACAAGTTAAGAAAAAAACCAACAACACACAAAACAACAGCTCCGTAAGCATTAACAAAATCCTACCCAGAGTGGCAGTTTGGGGGCTGTGTTTCTGTCCTCAGTCTGACTTTGCAAAAACTCTGTTCTTCGCTGTATAGTGTAACTGCCATGCAATATTGCATCACCATGCTGTCTGTGGCAGACACGGGAAAGAGGGTGTGGTGTGGAAGTGCCTACCTTAACCCAGCGCAGCGCGACGAAAAGAAATACCTGCGCTGAGGTGCTTTCACGTGCCAAGTCTCCCAGCGATAGCTATTCCAGTTCAGATTCCAGATCTGTTTTATGCTCAGCTACTTTCCTGTACAACTAAATAGGGAGCAGACCATCAAAACAACAAGAGCTGATGAAAGAAAAAGTCGTGGCCCGCGAGAGACCGATCCCAGCGCAGGCAGCTGCTCTGCAGGAGGAGTCAGGACACAATTATGTACATAGACTATTTTTTGTAAAGATCTATTTCGTTCGTTGCGTAGGTTCACACATATTTCCACCTTAGATAATAATCTATTCCTGTGATCTTTAATCCGTTCTGAATTGCCGTGTGCAGGGCTGCGCCCTGGAACCCAGTGGAGCCCTCTGAAGAACGGGAACGTGGCCTGCGCAGGGTGAACGTGCACGGGAGGGCTTCGGGAGCCGAGCGCGGGGGTCTCTGTGCCACAAGGTGCTCAGGAACTCACAGGAACGAGAACATCCAAGTACCGCAGGTCCCACTGGAGGCCGGTTCACAGATTTGATTCTTTCCCACAAAAACAGATGTCCATCCGTACAGGAGGACTGAATCAAACTCCAGCGTTTGCAGCTTTCCCTTTTTCAGTCCCTACTACCAACAACTGGAACTTTTAAATGATCTGAAATTACTGATTTATCAGGATTTCTGCAGCCAACCTACTCAGAATCTCTCACGACCTCGGTCATTTTGAGGGAGAATTGGTACAATGTCTATATTTTAAATCCAACTATTTAGTCTTCTGAAGCGAGAACGTTTAGAACAATGACAGATGAAGACAACATCCTAACTTCACATACGCACACCAAATGGATAAAGCATGTAACATTTCTGACGTAAAGGAACAAGTCCATACTTTTAAAATGGGCATTTGTACATTTTTAAAATAAGAGGTAATGCTATGGATGAGTAACTCAAAAGGAAAACTCCGAAGTCTAGGATGGGATACTGGCTTTTGTATTTAGATTATATAGTACAGGCAGAAAGTAAAAAGCAGTGAAATCGTCTACTTTATAACAAACACATTGCCTTAGTAAAAGAAGTGCATAAATACGGTTGCAATTTCATGTTCCTGATAGCTTTAAACCTTTCAGCATTTCCTCTCTTTAAACTTCCTTTATCTGCATGCCTTGTGTTTCTCGCGTCCGTTCTCTTTAGTACCTGTGCCTCCACTAAAACCACCACAGTTTACTTAAGTGACTTATTTTTTCCCTGCTCACTAGTTTTGAATCAACTGTTTCTGTGGTGCTGTAGCACAGGGACTCGACTGTCACCACTAACAGTCTTTTTTTTTTTTTTTTTTTTAATAAATTCTAGCGATTGTATTTGCATTCTCAAACTCGACCACTGGTAAGTTACCACGGTCCTATTTGCGTCCGGAGCACCAGCGCTGCTGTCCGTAGCCCTGCAGACCAAGCTTCCCACGAAGACACGAGTTAGAACGTGGCTTTATCTCACAAATAGGAGCGCTCTGCAGCCAGCGCTATCAACCTGAGGCACGGCAACCACAGGCTGTGAACTGCTGACTTCGCAGACCACCACGTTACACAAGGAGATGCAGCATTCCTTGAAACCTGAAAAGCAGAATTAGTGGTACCAGAGCAGTCTGTGGCATGGGAAACCTGCGTTTAGTTCCTGCTCTGTCACAAGTTTCTGAGTCACTGCAGGCGAGCACTTCCCTGCCTGGTCAAGGTTTTAAAACACTCTAAGTGGCTGCAAGTCTCAGACACCAATGCAAAAGGGAATGAACTAAGAGGGTAAGGACACTGAATTTACTCTGCAGACCCTTTTCGAATTTACTTCAGGTTAGCAGTAACTAAACGTTATTACATGCTAAGTGACACTATGTTAAATGACTGTTAAATTATTTTAACATCTCAAACTTTAAAGTCAACAAGAGCCAAACTGCAATCACAGCTTACTTTCTAGAGAAATGGCCCAAGTCCTGCTCACGTATGGAGGCTTCTATTCCTTGCAGGATTTTCTACATCAAGAGACAAATTAGAGATGAGACATTTGCGACACCCTTCTCATTAAGTTTGTTTTACCTAATCCGAAGACCTCCTTCCATCAACTCCACAGTGACATTTTATGGAGAACTGGTAAGAGAAACCTCTCTTTAGAGGAATCCTTGTATTATTACCAAACAATGCTCTCAGCTTTCCCTGTGAAGATCCAACAACCCGGCTTTTGAAGCAAATGATTCATATTCAGCAGAAAAAGAGCTCTCAGGCGAGAGAATTACATTTATTTTTTTATATTCCCATTAAATTCTCTTCAGGTTTATCTAAATCACAAAACAAAACGGGCTATTTCATGTATTCTTATTGCCTGGGAAATGCTTCACGGCATACAACATTAAAACCCAGCCATAATCACCCTGAAGTCAGGCTTGAGTCTGTATCAGAAAATAAAACACAAGATATTACAAATGCTTTGGAGATGACAGGCACAAATACATCTTCCTGCCACTTCATGCTCCCTTTCTCATCACTTCCTAGATGCAAACGTTCCTACATCCTTCTCTGCAAAATGCCATCCCCTCCTCTGTTACGTAGTTCAAGCAAAACTGAAGTCTGCGTTGCGGTGCTTGATCTGGAACACCAAGGCCTAACAACGACTCATTGAAGCTTGACTGTAAGCTTCAGTTTTTTTTTTTAAAGTTTTTCTTTTACAAGAGTGTTATAAAAACCGTGTTAGGTCAGAAGATCAAGCATTCAAGAATTAGAACAAAGTTACAAAGGCGACTCTGCTATGAAGGAACAACCTTCACGAAACCATCTTTTCCCCCCACTCAACTCATTGGCAGAAGAGCACGTGTACACACGTGGAAGAAGTACAATTGCACAGGGAACAGGAGGTGTTCTTTAAATTGAACACCTGATTTAAAATCAAACCAGGGCAGCAGTCGTTTCTGACATGCACAGAAATGCTCTTAAAATTACTGCTTCACAGGTGCTGGTTCAGAAGAACGTCCATCTAAAGTTCTGTTACGAAATGCGTGCTTTTATTTGTAAAACCTCATTTTTAATGGTATTGAGGATATACTTGACCCAGCACAAAGCCAAACTAAAATTTTACAGCACACCATCAACATCTGCCAGCCAAATGATCCCCTAGTCACACCTGTGCAACCAGTCTTCAAATGACACCCTTGGCGTCCTTGCGTAATCGCAGATATCAGCCGTGGAGCCACACACAAACCTAACTCTCAGCTGCGCTGACACTTTCACGCTCCAGAATGGGAGGAAAATTCCTGTGAACTGAACTAATTTCATAACTCTAATGATTTTATATATATACACACGTATTTTCCATTTTTTCAAAATATACACATAGAGATCATAGTTATATATGATTCGGTAATCAAAGGATTAGCTAAGAAGAGCATTTTCACCGCTTTTAACTGTAAAAACGCACATCAATTTAAAAAATAGCTTTAATTAAACAAGGTAAGGTTACCACCTGTACCTTAAAGTGGGATAACCTATGTGTCAATGCCCAAACGTATATAAAAGTATGCTGCAAATGCGATCTCCAAAACAACACCAGATCCATTAAGAAGATACCCGATCCTAAGATTAGCAAATTCTGAGGCCCATGTCAGCCAAAAAAAACCTACCACCGCCACCAAAAAGGTCCATTTTCCTAGGCTGGAGCCCTGGAGTAAGGTCGGGGTGCTAAGATGAAACACTGAGTTACAGACACTATTTTTTCAAAGAGAAAGTGGCAGTATTACACGCTTTAAAGGCTATTCGGTATCTTAATAGCACTTTTAAGAACTGCTCAGTTACTTATTTAAGAGCCTTCAGATACCATTACAAACAATTAAAGAAAATGGTTTATCTACAGTACAAAGAACAACGCACCAGATACAGGCTCCACGGCTCCAGACACGTGCACGCGGCGTGTCAGAGCGCAGTCCCACCACTTCTGCAAGAAACAAAAGCAAGCTGCCACCGAAAGGGACGGCTGTGCCGCCTGGCTTTCACGCGCTGGGCTCTCTAAGGTAACGCATTCGGTACAATCGGTCTTGCACAGCTACGTGAGTGCTTACACCGGCACAAGGAAGACTCCAAAAACAAGCTGGCAATGGAGGGCAAGACTCCTGGCCGTCAGCCTGCACTTAGACCAACCCCACGTGCTCCTAGGAGAGAGGATGGCTTCTCCTGCAGCAGCACCGGCTCTTATGTGACCGTGCCGCAAGCTGTTCTGGGGAGGGAAGCAGGTAATAGTTACCCGTTTCTCACAGGTGATTGCTTAGTTATCTAAGCCTGTTTCACGTCCACGTTGGTGCCAGCTTCCCCTCCAGTGACAGCACGACTGTTACGCTGGCACCCTGCACACAGGCTGCCTTCAGGTGCTGCAGAACCGTACCCGACCAGCTCAGCACTGCGCCGTCCGCTACTTCTAGCACTGATGTGTCAACAGCAACTTATCACATCAGTTAGAAATAAAGCTATCTGACTTCAAATCGCTACCGACATCACATCGTGGCGTAAAGCAACGTGTACTGAGATGTACAAGCCAACTTACAAACCTAATTATTTCAGTTATCAACCCCTTGCAAAGTGTAGAAAACACCGAACCTTTTCTCATAACAGATCTGTGGTACCAAGAACAAGATAAGCCTTTACATACACCTACATTTCTAGGCTAAACATCCAGCGAGTTTTACATAAATGAATTTATTTTCCGGCTTTCCCTCCTCTAATTTAAGACCAAGATGCTTTAAAATACTCCTCCTCCAGTCAAAACCTTTTCAGTCTTTTGACAATCTGCACATTAGAAAAACGGAACGTACAATTTTCCTTCATATATATTTTTCCTTTGACATATTTCATCTGAACGTGTGTTTGAGAGTCTCTCTTAAGAAGCGTGACATTGTGAACGCTCCTCCTTGGCAGCATTCAAAATACCAACGCTGAAAAGCCACTTCAGTCCTTCATCAAAGACTAAATGAATTTTTGCTCTGCTTAGCTGTGTGTGTGAGCAATGTAGGAAAGAACATCAACATACGAATTCGTACATTTTTATACCTCACACACCAAAGTTCAAAGAATTACTGCTTCACATTAGAGGAGCTGATAACTACTTCTCTAAGCAACAGAAGCTACTGTAACACACTGCTCTTGGTGTCGCAGGAAGGTCACCAATTGTTAGAAGAAAAGATACAAACAACTGTTTCTAGATAAAGCAAACAAAAAAGGAAACGGTTGACAACAACTGTCGGTAGGCGAATTTGCTGCTCTAAATCAATTTCCCTGCAGAAATGTAGCTACAGATTTTTTTTTAATGCATTTCCGGATGCAAAAGGACAAATACAGTTGTCACCATTCAAATAGTATTTTACTTCCCTCCTGAAAGCAGAGCCCATCCCAGCTTCCAGGCTCAGCTCTCTGCACTAGGCTTCTACAAAGAGAAGCGAGCCCAAACGCACCATTTGGTTAACTGTAATTATCTAGCACTTTATCAGATTAAAGCACTGTGGTATTAGTAACCAAATCTCTCATTACTCCTGTAATAGCATAAAGAATCACCATTTTATAGATTAACTCAAACAGGAATATACTTAAAATAGCTGTCCAGGGCTTTACAGAAACACAGCAGGCTCTCTGGACTACATGTGCGTTACGTGTGTGTATCTATATTTTATGAAGCGCGGCATAAAGCTGGACAGTATTAATGGGAGCATTAATGACAGGTTTTGTCTTCTTTACCTAGCATAGCTCACAGCTGAACTCTGCGTAGCATGGTAGCAAACAACCCCAAGCCAATGGCTTGGAAAGATCTGTTACAAACAGTCGGGTACCAAGAGGAAAAGCTCGGGTAAAGCTGCAATACCAAGTCACAGCGCCCAGCGTTTGTCTCTCTTTCTGTCCATTTCTAGTCCACCACGTGATACCACGCACAGAGAACACAGACCCACACTGCACTTCTGTCCTGACACTGTTTAAGATGTTAACAGTACGTGCACTTGGAAATTGCCTACAAGTTTTCTTATTAACGAAGTAAAACATTTTATTAAAGGTAAAAACGTCTTTACTTGCGGCGTATTTCTGCCAGTGCTAAAAGGGAGATCTCCTGCTATTTTTTAATCCCACAACTATTTTTCACTTTTCTTATGGCCATTTTTCCTTAAAAACAAAGAACAGCCAGTAACACGATGTCCTGCATATACAATGTCCATGCTTAACAGAGTCAGCTTCAGAGAAGAAATCCTGAACCGTGGGCCTCAACCGACGGCTGAGATAACTGCAGCTTGCCGGTGCCTCACAGGGAACTTCGCTGCCACTGGAGCGCTTCACCGGGGATTCAGGGAACTCTACAGTCAACAGCTGGAAACACCATTCTTACCTCAGCTGTGCACAGGCTGGGAACGGGCACCACAACCGCATAACCGAGTTCCTTACGTGCGTGCAGGACTTCAGATACTGTTGATTTACCTTGATTATTCTGGCTCAGCTTAGCTCCCCAAAATGAGACAACCACTAAAGCAAAATACCCAATGACAACATATTTGGCACAACTTAGTCCAACTTTTAAAGCTAACAGGTAGAAGAGCAGAAACAACGTTACAAGCAGAAAAATAAAACAAAGCTCTTTTAATTTACAATTAAGAACGCCACGTTTCTCCTGAGTTGTATGTATTGTCTTCCAAGACGTTTCACGTGAAGACCAGAGCTCATAAAACCGTCCCGCTCGCTTTCTTTGAGTGTTCAGACCAGTACGAGGTGCTTCTGATACAAACTCCCCCATGCTCCCCTCTCCTGTGCATTACAAGCAGGTGTCTTTGATATCCCACCAGTACTACTTTCTCAGTTCGCACTGAGCAGACAATGCTCATGCTTCAGCACAGAAAGCACTTCTGCTATTTAAAATATTTACTTTCCTTAGTTCACACCTACTTAGCTGGAGCCACTGGATTTCTGAGCTAACTCCCCTAGTACAGTCTAATAAGACTACAGTATTGGAACCCTACCAACACAACCGATAGGTTAATGGACGCTGTGCTCCGTGCATGCTTTCCGGGTGAAAATACTCATCATCTCATCAGTATTAGCATTCTTAGGTTACAACAGGCTCCTAGAAGTATACAAGCGAAAGCTCTTACCCTTGTGCTTTCCTGCACTTCTCGCTACTGTGAAAAGCACTGAAGGTAATTACAAACGTGAGTTTCCACTGAAGTTTGTGTAATTATCGTTTCTAGCACTCAGTTTCAACATCAGTGTTGCAGCACTGAACAAGTGATAAAACCTGATCCGACCCAATTTTTTCTTTAGGTACGCCCCCCGAAGCGATTTTCTGCAGCAGGTACCTCGCTCAGAGATCCGAATTTCACCCGAACATCAGCCTCAGCGTTTGAGCACCTGTACTCCAACGCCCCAAATCCTGAGGACCAGCTCGAAGACGTCAGGGCTGAGGAGAGCCCCTTCCCTTTTTCCTCCCCCTCTGGAATGCCCCGTGCTCGCCTCAGAGCTCAGGGGGGAGATAAAGAGACAACTGAAACTATTCCTGCGTGTGGAGCGTCCCGTGTCCTTCATGACCTAGTCCAACTAGCTCCGAGCCTCCTAATATCCACTCATCTGCCGCCTTAAGCAAATTAACTCACTTTATCAATTTATTTAGCGCATAAGGATACGGCTCGTTACAGGGGGACGGCAGCGTTCACCGAGTCTGCTCGAAACAGAGACCGAGAACACCGAAGCAACACGGCACGTTTCACAAGCACAACGTGAGCTGCTAACGCGTGAAAGGGCCGCGAGCTCACCGCCGGAAAAGTCACTTCGCTCTCCTCCCGGCTGCGCCGCGCTTCCCAACAACAAACGCTATTGTTCCGAGCCGGGGCTAAGCCACAGGGGCGCGGGGCAGGAGCCGCGGGCCCCCCGCCTCTAACCCGGCCGGGCACGCGGCGGGGCAGGCGGTGGGGCCCGCGGCTCCTGCCCCGCGCCCCTGTGGCTTAGCC